>JACEFZ010006068.1:360000-467500 GCA_014155875.1 Cepaea nemoralis | reverse complement strand
AACGCTAGCTAGAGCAAAGCAACCAGACAGACATGAGAGGCCTAAATCTTGTCAAGGCGGTTATCTCAGATAGGTGTAAGCCCGCCCAGAACATATCAGATGAAGACACAGTGACGTTGTTGCTTTTTCTTCTTTAGTTACAGTCATTACCTCTGATTTACTTGTGCTAATTTTCATGTTATGTTCCCTATACATTTCATTTACACTATTCATGTGGTCTTGTAATTCAGCGTCTGATTTTGCTATTAGTGCTTGGTCGTCCGCAAACAGGAGTTCTCTAATGGTTAGATTTGCAGATGGTTCTTCTTCTGTGTTCCCGTCATGCAGTGGTCTCTGTTTGGCTGGGTTTGTTTTTTTTTAAACATATTTTGTCTATATATGTTATGCACAAGAGAGGGGACAGGACACAACCTTGTCATACTCCGGATCTTATAGTGAAGGGTTCTGGGTATCCTCCAGTTGCTCTCACTATGCATTCACTGCTGTTGAATAAGCTTCTAATTGGTTTGTTAGATGTGTACTCACTCCATATTGTTTAAGGATTTCCCACAACTTGTTTCTATCTACTATATCAAATGCCTTTTCTTGGTCGACAAAAGCTAAGTAGAATCTAAGAGCAAAAATGACATCTGTGCATTCTTTGTTTTTCCTAAATTCACATTGTGTTCGCTTAGTAGGGGTTCTATAGCAGTTCGTAATCTTTTCTCAAGACTTTTGCAAAATAACGTTTCCCCAGTCTCGTTGTGTCTGTTGTTCTAGCCAAACATGGTTGAATAGTCTATGGTGAAAAGCTTACCGACAATTCTAACCTATATAAACGTCTCCGGTTACTGCCACTCCACAAGCGCCTGCTTTTTAATAAGACCAAACTAATTCACAAAATCCTATTTCAAAATGCTCCAAGCTACCTTTGGCCATTGTTTAAATATAACGCTAGACATAGCGAACGACTAAATATACTTCATGTCCCTAAACCTAGGATAGACTTATATAAAACAAGCTTAGCATACTCTGCCGCTCAGTTGTGGAACAATCTTCCACAAGAAATCAAAGACACCACCAATCATGATTCATACATTCGCAACCTGTTTGAACACTACCTTAGTACAGACTACATGCCCCCATAACAAATAACACAAAAAAGACAATAATGGTAACTTATCTCAAACGACAACTAGCCAAAAAACATTCCCTTATGTATGGCACGTTACACCCTCCTTAGGTATTTATAATGCCCATGTTAAACACTGCCTCAGTGAGTCATTTGTTATTGATTATTTTTCATGCGTTTTAATGTTCTTTTGTTGTCAAAAGTTGCTTCATAAAAAATGTTGAATGAAAGAATGTATGAGAGGAAATAGAGAAGAAGGGCAGAATGTCAGACGGGCCTGAGTGCCCAATTCTTAACCCTTTGAAAATAAAGACTTATTATTATTATTATTATTATATTATTATGTAGCCATGCTGTTCCTACTTCTCTTGCTGCTTTAATTAGTTCATTTTATATTTCATCTTGTCCTGGTGATTTGTTCAAAGGGGCTAATCTGACGGCGTCTATAATTTATTCTTTCATTATGTCTGTTTCTAGATCTTCGGTGGCATCTGTGTTGGTTTCTTGCATTCCTGTGACATCTGATGGGATGTTGAGAAGTTGTTCGAAGTACTGTTTCCATCTTATTAGGATTTGTTTTTGTTCACTTATTGGTTCTCCATTGTCGCTGTTAATTATTTCAGTTGGGTCTCCTCTGGTTCTCACTGCACTTATCTTTTTGTAAAAGTTTCTAGTTGCCTCCTTGTAGTTTTTCTTTAGGGTTACTCTATTCTCCTCCCTTTCTTTTTGTTTTTCTCTTTTTACTATTCTATTCACATGTCTTCTCGTTATTCTATATTCTATGTAATCGCATTCCTTGTTTGCTCTTCGACTACTTTTTATATTTTTCCTCTTTGTCTTTTACATCTTTCTTTACTTCTGCGTTCCACCAACTTGTTATTTTCTTTATCCGTGTTTTGCGTTTTTCGTGGTTCCACATGTTATGTGTGCAGTATTTAAAATTCTTGATTTGAACATCTCTCATTCTTCTTTTTACAAAGATTTCAGTTAGTTCTTTCTCATAATTGTCCCTCACTGCCTCGTCTTTGAGGTGTTTTAAGTTTACTGATTCGCATGGCATTTATTTTCCCTCGTCTTTGCTTTCTCCTGCTGATAGTTCTTATTGTAGCAACGACTGCTTTGCGGTCTGTGTTTATACTTAAGATGGGCACTGCCCTTGCATCTAATATATTTATCTTTCTCTAATTTCTTGTTAATATAAAATCAATTTGGCTTGTAGTATCTAGATCGTTCCATTTATACCAGGTGTATATTTGTGAGTCTTTGTGTTTATAGAATGTGTTTGTTATATAGGGGTAGAGCTGGGTGCATAGCTATATCAGTCTACTTCCGTTATCATTAATTTCATTATGTTGGTCTCAAAATGCTGCAAGATGTTTTTCTATGCCCGCTCTGTTGTGTCCTAGTCTTGCATTGAAGTCTCCCATAACTATGATGCTGTCCTGCTTATCTATTTTATTTGGCACGTCATGGATGTCTTCGTAGAAGTCCTCGCATTCTTGCTCATTATTGTTTGCATTACATGGTGCGTATATTTGTACATATGTTGTAATTGTTTGTTCTTTTATTCTCACTGTTATGATTTTTTCTTATATATATTTTATTTCCAGTATTCCTCCTGCTTATCACACTGACTAGCTGAAATCAAATATATAATAATTATATGTATAGTTTCACATCAGTGTTTCTTTTTACCATCAGAAACACACCTGATATGTTATTATATCCCCACATTACATCACCATGCCCGTTTTATTATTTCTGTATGTATTATCCTGTTAAATGATTACCCACGCAAAGGACCAGGGGCACTAAATCAATCTGTAGAACAGCTCATTTAATTAATATTTAATTCATTCATTCATTCATTCATTCATTCATTAGTAGCATGTCCTTTGCAGAACCTCGCTCCCATAACAACCTTCAGTAAAACATCTCGATCATAAGCAAGATGTCCCGCGTCCCATAAATCCATCTGGGAATCATCTGCCACATCCTGCACCCATCTTCTCTTTGGCCTTCCTCTTCCTCTCTTCCCAGGAATTTACCCCTCCATTATTGTTCTCTCCAAACTGTCGTGACGTTTCACGTGAACAAAATATTTCAATTTTCTTTGTTTTATCGTCTTTAATAGCCAACCTTCTTCAATATTCAGCTCTTGAAGTATGGATGCATTTGTTCTTTTACTTACCCAATTTAATTACTCTATTTATATAAACTACTATATTATTCGTCCCTACAATCTCGCCTACGTTTTGTCTTTCTATGCTGTGTTGACCACACAATCACTTTCGAGCTGTATCAATGGTGCGCTGCTATTGAGAAAACTAAATTAAATTCAGTTGACCACAGATCAGCCCAGGGAATATTTCCCACATCTTTCGTCTCTATGCGGGCTGACCACAAAATAACTATTACATATACACACAAGGCCAAAGCGTTCGTCTTCGTAGTTCAAACTAGAAGAAAATATGTAGCGATTACTTTGTCTTGTTCTCGCTTTGATGGTGGTGTCTAGATTTTTCCCTTAACTAGCGAAACTCTGCCGGTCTCTCTGGCTGAGGGGTTACAACACTTTCTCCGTAATCCCGTTTATCACTCAGAGTCTCGTAGCGGGAGAGAACTGGGAGCGGTTCGACCCCCGCTGGTGACTTGCGGGATACTGAGCCGGCCGCCCAGAAAGCAATGGCAAACTACTGAGCGTAATCTTGCCAAGAAATCAACAGACAGCTGAAAGATGCTGCTGTTGACAGCGATGTCCTGTATAGGATATGCAAAAAAAAAAAAAGCCAAACTCTAAAATCCCTAGATTTGGCTCGCTTACATCCCTTTTATGCGAAACCTCCTCTTCCTCCTCCTCCTCCTCTTCCTCCTCCTCCTCCTCCTCCTCCTCCTTCATCTCCACCTCCTCCGCCTCCTCCTCATCATCATGTATGATTCATCTTTACTCTAGTAATAAGATATCACTAGTGCAGAGATAATGAATGATGTCTGGTATCCACATCATTACAGACTAACATTTTTTTTTTTAAATCCACATAGAACACATTGGCTGAATGAATTACATCTCTTGCCCTTAAAGTTCCCTCCCTACACTGGTCAATTTGACTTAAATGTTGTCTTCTCATGCTTGATTGGTTGACTCCTGATGGCGGGGGACACTGGCAATAGGGAAACATCTGTCCAGTGCGGATTAGCCTGGAGCTTAAAGCGAGCCAGGAAAATAGAACGATGTTGAGCTGAATCATCGAGTATGTTTTCATGAAGACCTCTAAACATATTGTTGCCTATTCGAGTGACTTGGGTGGGGCGAGAAGTTTATTCTTTGTCTTCTGAATCGATGCTGTATAAATTATGCATGTACAAGTGTACTCCAACTCGTTACCACGGGTCGTCTACTTGTTCTTCCTTCTCCGTACGCTTGTTCTTCCAGCGAGGTTTTGTCGTCATTTGGAGATGACAGGTTTCAATATTGGTTCTGTAACTATAACTTTCAGTCTTTGTGTTGTGGAGTATATCCTCTAATCTCAACTTCCTTCATCTCTTCTACTTCTACCAGCGACAATCAATAATTGGGTATTTTTAATGAGTGTTTTAAAAAGAGCTTGGGGACATTTGGTGTGATCTTTGACCTTTAAGACGGAGCTCATGGCTGCTGGACACTACCAACCACACACCACTGTAGGGCGTGCCCGGTACACGTTCATGTGGTCACTTTAAACAAAATGTTTTACAAGTCGAGAGAATCTACTTCATTACACCGGGTTTTATCCCATATGGCTCGGTCTCTTTCGGCAGAGTGGCCTGCTGAAAGTGTCGCACAAAGCACGAACTCCGTAGCTCCAGCGACGACCCCCTGGAGTCTCCTAGAAAAATGCACTCGTGAACCGAAAGACGTGGCTCGGAATCGAACCCACAATCTTCGGAGCGAGAGGCAAGCGGCTTTACCACTTCACCACGGGGACTGCCGTTCATGTTGTCACTGCTGTAATACATTCAACATTTTTTTTTTCAAAGAAACATTTCACATCTCGGAGAAACATTCAACATTTGTTCTCAGAGAAACATCCAACATTTGTTCGCATAGAAATATTCCACATGTGTTTTCAGAGAAACATTCCACATTTAATTAATTACGCTTCTTGATTACATTTTCAACGCTCTGGGTTTGGTTTTTTTTTTCTCTATATCTTTTTCTCTATATTTTTTTCCGTATCTAATTGACGCCACTTGTTCCCAGTTACTATTAGGTCTGATGTCTGTTCCGTCTACTCCTATATCATGAAAGCTTATATATTTTCTTTTTGTTGCACATCCCTTATATCAATTGACATGAGAAAAAGAGTGTTGAAGTGCTACATAGAACCTGTACTTTTGTATGGATGTGAAGCGTGGACAATGCGTAGTCAAGCTGAAAAACATTTGATGGCTGTGGAAATGTGGTTTCTGCGAAAAATGCAAACAATACCATGGACAGACAGAAAAACACAATGAATAAGTCCTTCAAGAAACAAATGAAGATCGTAAACTGATTAGAGTTATTAGACGTAGACAGTCAACATTTTTTGGACATATTATGAGAAGAAGTGACTTGGAGAACTTGGTGACAACTGACAAGATCGAAGGGAAGAGACCAAGACGAAGGCCGAGAAGTAAATACCTGGATGACTTGGTCACGTGGCATGGTCGAGACAGGAACACGGAGCCGATCCACGACTCAGGTGATCGAGTGAGATGGCAGAGCATGACCCCCCACGCTTATCGGCATGGGACATGATAAATGGATCCCTTACAGGACGTTGCAGTCAACACCAGCATTTTTCTGCTGCTGTTGATGCACTAGGCAAGTTTGCCATTGCTTTCTGAACGACCGGCTTACATACCCCCCGTAAGTTGCCAGAGCGGCGAACCGCTGCCGATTCTCGCAGCTGCTGTTTTCCCCACATGGATATACGGGAGTCGATCTCCAAATATAAAATATATGAAAGCATATAATTAATCGTTAATGTTGTACTCTGTCAAAAGCTTTCTTGTAGTCTATAAACCATATTATATTTTTTTCTGAGCTTCTATATATTATTTATTTTACACCCTCAAAAAGTTTATTGCTTCTCTGGGGCTGCTGTTTTTGCGGAACCCAAATTGTTCTTCAGATACTTCCTCATATATTTTATTTTGAACTATTTCTTGTCTGATCTTGAGGATTATCTTATTTATATGGCTCATTAAGCTAATAGTTATGTAATCCTCGCAATCAGCAGCCCTTGGCTTCTTTGGAAGTGTGATGAAAATAGATGTTTTCAAATTCTTGTTATCCTTCGGTGATAGTATCAATGCGAAAGCTGGATAATGATGTTATCATTTCCGTGGTCATAAATCTTGACAGGACCTGCAGCCTTTCCTTGTTTGGTCTTTTTAAGAGACTTCTCTACTTCACACAGTAATATGTTTGGTTCACCTTGAGTATTATACATAGTTGGTTTACTGACGCTGCTGTCCCAGAATAAATCTTCTGTGTATTCTGTCCATTTGTTTTTTATTATATCGGTAATTATCAAATATAATTTGTCCAGTTTATCCTCTGATATAATAATTTCCTGTTCTATTAATTTTCTTCTTAGTAAATCGTTTTATGGTTTTATGCAATCCTTTCGAGTTGTTATTTATTTCTAGATCGCCTATTTCTTTACATTTTTTTTTTTTATGTGGCGTAATTTTATGTCTATTAATGTATATTCTGGAATGTTCTTTGCTTTCTTTCTTTGAGTCATTTTGCTCAAAATTTCATCGGTTATCCACAATTGAGTTTTTCGTAATTTAATTCACTAGTATGTTGTTATTTACAATATGTATCTAGTTTTCCTGGCAACAGGCAATAATAGTACCAATATGGAAAAAGAAAGGCAACATGAGAGAGTGCGAAACATACAGAGGTATATCACTCCTGAGCCATATAGGGAAAATGTATGCAAAACTATTGGAACAAAGAACTAAACCCATAGTTGAACAACAGTTAAGCAAAGTACAATTCGGTTTTCGGAAAGGTAAAAGTTGCACTGATGCATTATTTACACTTAGACAAATGTGTGAAAAAAACTATCGAATATAGTGACCAGCTGAATACTGTGTTTGTAGATCATGAAATAAGCAGCAGATAAGAAACAGCAGATGGATAGATGGGTCGAGCACTATTTAGAGCTTTACTCAAGTGAGACCAAGCTAGCGGATGATGCCCTCAACGCCATAGAGGCCCTACCAACTCTTGACCACCTGGACACACTTCCCACTATAACAGAAGTTAAGTGTGCTATAAATGAGCTTGCATCTGGCAAGGCTCCAGGTAAGGATGGGATTCTAATAGAGGTAATCAGGAGTGGGCAAGACACACTCGCTCTACAGATCCACCAGCTAATAGAGCTATGCTGGCGAGAAGGACAAGTCCCACAGGATTTCAAAGATTCAAACATCATAACGCTGTACAAGAACAAGGGAGATAGGAGCGACTGTAACAACTATAGGGGTATCTCACTTCTGTGTATTGTTGGGAAAGTATTTGCCAGAATTGTCCTGCACAGACTTCAAGTCCTGGGAGATCAAGTCTACCCCGAATCACAGTGTGGCTTCCGTCAGAACCGGTCTACCATTGATATGATATTCTCATTGCGACAGATGCAGGAAAAATGCCGGGAACAAGATCAGCCACTCTTTATTGCCTTCATCGACCTCACAAAGGCATTCGATTTGGTCAGTCGTGAGGGTCTGTTAAAAGCACTAAAGAAGATTGGCTGCCCACCAACTCTTCTGTCCATTGTGGAATCGTTCCACACAGGCATGAAGGGTATAATCAAGTTTGATGGCTCAACTTCAGAAGAGTTTGAAATCAAGAGTGGAGTTAAGCAAGGCTGTGTACTAGCCCCCACCCTCTTTGGGATATACTTTTCACTTCTACTGAAATATGCCTTTCGTGATCAGAATGACGGTAGATACATTCACTCACGCTCAGATGGTGGCCTCTATAATGCTCAGAGATTGAAGGCCAAGACCAAAATTAGCAGGGTACTAATCAGAGAGTTGCTTTTTGAGGATGATGCTGCGATTACGACCCACTCTGAGGAAGAATTACAACATCTACTATCTGCATTCTCCAATGCTTGTTCTGAATTTGGTTTAACAGTTAACAAAAAGAAGACACAGATTGTGTCACAAGGTGCACATGGTGTACCATCAATCTTTATTGACGACGCCGAACTGGAGATAGTAGACCATTTTACATATCTAGGATCAGAGGTAAATAGCACATTATCCCTCGATAAGGAAATCAACATCAGGATTGGCAAGGCACGTCGCCGCTGAACGTGTTGCATGGAGGGCAACTATCAGAAATGGAATAAAGACAAAGGAGAAAATGATTGCAGATAAAGCACACACAGAGCGTGAGAGACGTAAGATGGTGCAAAATAGTGGAAATGACCATGTTTTCACATGCACCTACTGTGGGCAAACATTTGCAGCAAGAATTGGCCTTACCAGCCACACTCGCCACCGCCATGGATCGTAGTTATTAAGCCTTTTTGAAGCACAATGTACCAAACTATCGTCTGTCAAGACGGAAAGGTGCCAATGAGATCAGGAAAAGGCTTTCGATAGAGTAGACAGATACACATTATGGATCATCCTTGAAGACTATGGGATACAAGGGCAACTGCTAGAAAACATCATAGCCATGTACCACTCGAGCCGAAGTGCAGTAAGAACACAAGAAGGTATATCAGATATGTTCACAGTCAATACAGGGGTGAGGCAGGGATGTGTGCTATCTCAATTGCTATTTAATATCTACATGGACAGAATTTCCAATTAAGCAAGTCTCGACAGAACGGATTCAGAAAATGTAGAACTATTTACTCCAGATGAAACAATTGATCCACAGGAAATAAATGAACTTCTATTTGCAGACGATCAGTGCCTGTTTTATAGCGACGAGGGCAGACTGCAAAATCATATTAGTAATCTGAGTGCAAC
This sequence comes from Cepaea nemoralis, assembly GCA_014155875.1. Classification (NCBI taxonomy): domain Eukaryota; kingdom Metazoa; phylum Mollusca; class Gastropoda; order Stylommatophora; family Helicidae; genus Cepaea; species Cepaea nemoralis. The sequence goes on along the minus strand of JACEFZ010006068.1, from coordinate 458,367 downwards.
ATGCAGGAGATACAATATGAGTATAAATACAGCTAAAACCGAAGTAATGCGAGTTAGCAGATCGCCAGGCCCACTAAGTCTACAGATAAATAGCACAACTCTGAACCAAGATTAAAGAATTCAAATATCTTGGAAATATGATCACATAAGATGGCAGATTGGACAGAGAAATTGAAATAAGATGTCAAAAAGCTAGTTTACTTACATATCAACTATCACCCTTACTGAAACATCCAAATATACCCATATCAGCAAAACGACAGATAATAAACAACATATTCACACCAAACCCTTTGCTACCAATCTCAAACCTGGACTTCATCCAAAATACACCTTCGCAAAATCAACAACTGTGAGATGGGATGCCTGAGAAGAGCTGCCAACTTAACAATCCGAGACTGAGTAAGAAACTATGTTATCAGACAGACTGGGATCAACAACTTGTGCCACATTTATTGAAAGACAGAAGATCAAGTGGTTTGACCATGTCGTTAGAATCCAATACCAGCAACTACCATCACTGGCCTTACATCAAGGATCATCTGCGACGAGACCACGAGGATGTCCAAGAAGAAAATGGATTGACGACATCAAAGACATTGTACAACCACCGGGCACTGGAACGCAAATTATTCATCCCCACGACGCTTGACGGCAGAAGTGGAAGATGATGATGATGATGATGATGATGATGATGATGATGATGATGATGATGATGATGATGATGATGATGATGATGATGATGATGATGATGATGATGATGATGATGATGATGATGATGATGATCTAGTTTTCACTCATTCACATTTGGTATTAATTTTCTCCTCAGGATTTTCATGCCAATATTGCTCCATGCTTTTGACGATTAGCCTATTATATTTATTTTATTTTTCTCTTGTTCATAACATATATAGACAACATATGAAAAGAAACCAGAGAAACAGAGACAGCAAGAATACTGCATGACGAGAACACAGAAGAAGAACCATCTGCAAATCTAACCATTAGAGAACTCCTGTTTGCGGACGACCAAGCACTGCTAGCAAAATCAGAAGCTGAATTACAAGACCACATGAATAGTCTTAACGAAATGTATAGGGAACATAACATGAAAATTAGCACAAGCAAAACTGAGGTAATGACTATAACTAAAGAAGAAAAAACAACATCAATTCACCTAAACGAACATACCCTGAAACAAGTAAAGAGTTTCAAGTACTTAGGAAGTATAATATCATCAAATGGCAGATCAGAAGACGAGATCGAAAGTAGATGCAATAAGGCAAACCAACTCATTTGACGAATGGCACCAATACTAAAGAACAAACATGTATCAATAGCTACTAAGAAAGCACTTTACAACACAATCTTCCTACCAACTCTATGCTACCAATGCCAAACCTGGACAATGACAGAAAAAGAGAAGGGAAAAATCACAACAACAGAAATGAGATTCCTGAAAAGAATACTCAACGTATCAAGAAGAGATAAGATCAGAAATGAAGAAATCAGGACTAAAGTGGGGGTTATAGCTGCACTAGATTTTATTAGAAAGCAGCAAGTTAAATGGTTTGGCCATGCAAGTAGGTTACCAGTCAACAGCATACCACAACAAGCAATGATGTACAGACCAGATGGAAACAGAGGAAGAGGCCGACCACGTAAACGTTGGACGGAGGGAATAGCAGAGACCATGGGAATATTGATACATAAAGCCCATAATCGGGCACTCTCACGATGTTTATACTTCACCTCGACACCGCAAAGTACAAGAGGAACATGATGAGATGAGATGAGATGAGATTTATTTTTTACTTCGACCAGGTATAGTCGACTTATGTCTATTTGTTTCATTGCTGATATATATATATATATATATATATATATATATATATATATATATATATATATATATATATATATATATAAAGAGGTTCTCGATGTCCTTATTCCTGTGTTTTTAAGTTTTATTTGTAATTTTAAAACTACAGGATTTTGGTCAGAGTATTAACATGTTAATCATTGTTTTTAATTTTTTTTTTCTAATCATCTCAACTCATCTCATCATGTTCCTCAGGTATTCTTCTACCTGTTCATCCCTGTAATAAGTTGTTGGAGCATACGTCTGTAGGATTACTCCGTCGAAGTGTCTTGTCTTAATTTTGAGTAGTATTATTCTATCTTTATGAGCCCAGGATCCACTAATATTTTTCTCTATATGTCTTTGTATTAAGATCCCCCCTGCTGTCTCATGATGAATCCCTCCCGAGTTAATATATAATCACCTCTCCTTTTATCACTAGCGTCTGTTCTTCTAGTTTCTGATACACGTAAAATAGCTTTATGATAATGACCATTTGTACGGGCCTACGTGGACGCCAAAGCCCCGCAGATCATAAAAAATCCCTTCACTACCCTGGATTGAACCGTGACCACTGATTTGGTAGGTACGCATACAAGCCACTAGCTACATCGTCCTCCATTCTAAACTCGACACAGTTTACACCTCAAAACACACCTGTCAAAGGTCGTCTCACCCAGCCTGTGTTTTTGTTGTCCTCTGAACTGTGTTCACCTGTGACACGGTTACGTAGGTAACACTGGCTGCAAACAACTAGTCTGATATGTTCCGTATATATACGTAGTGCTACTTCTGTCATTATCTGTGCCTGCAGAATAGCTTTCATGAGCGACATTTGTTTTTATCGCTTTGTATAAGGACGGCTGTGGAGTAAAATCTGTTTATGCTGTAAGTATACATTTCTAGGCTATACTTAAAATATAACAAGTTATAATAATACATAAATCAGGTACCGTCTCCATAATGAAAGTTGCCTAGTGTAGATCTCGCACACTTTATGTCTCTAGCCTTGATTTTACATTCTGTCAGTCAACTGCTAGTCAATTTCTTGATGTTATCTTCTCACTTGTATCGTTGTCTAACATTTTCTCGTTTGCCTTCAACCTTCCAGTATGGTTTTTACAAGAGTTTTCTTTAACGTGTCCGAAATATTTCACTTAACTCTTGTTTATTTTCTTCATCAACTCTTTTCATACCCGGATTTTCAGGAACCTCTGTGTTTTATTGTTGTATTTCCATGAAATACAACATATTCATCAGCATATTCACATTTCAAGGGCCTCTGTTCGACTTTCTAATTACTTTTTTTCATTGACTAGTCTTCAGCCTCATATGCCATATTCAGTGTTTTTTTTTTGGTGGGAAGCAAAGAATAATAATACTGCAATCTGTCATGCATGCCATAAAAGCCAACAATGCAGGGTTTTGCTTGTGGTTGGCTACCCCGTTCTGGGGAAAACATGACAAAATTCAATCAACAAACAACCGTACTGATCTGAACAAATCCGACCACTGCTAGGGTTGAATCCTGGCCACTGTCACGGTTATCACGTGCATGAAACACTAACCCACAACAATTCATAATATCACATTTAACATATTCAAATTAACAATCGTATATTTATTTAATCATGTGATGAGAAGAGAGGCTTTGGAGAACATCGTGACAAATAGAAAGATAGAGGGGAAAAGAGGCAGAGACAGACCAAGAGAAATGATGCTGGATGGATTGAGACGGTGGCATGAAGGAATATCATCAGCAGAGTAGATCCAGAAAACCACAGATCAAGATCTGTGGATAGTTATGAACGCCTACGCCAGCTGGCATGGCGCTTGATGATGGTGATATTTCACTGCAACACAGATGGCGCCATCTAAGAAAGGATTAAAGTTTGTTTACACAAAGAATTAAGACACATCAAGCCACTGTATCCTTCAACAGGGTTATTGATGTTTCAGTGCAGCCTTCGGTCGTTGACTGCGTGACACCATAAATCTTTGAGACATTGTGTCTTCTGTTGGTAAATGCTCCGTGACATAATTGTGCCTGTGTAGCTGTGGCTATTACTTCTGTTGTGTGTAAGGAACAAGCAGAAACGTTTCTAGTTTCACGTTGTGTCCATTTACTAAGAGTTGCCGGTATCCCTGGTCTAGGGTTTACACAACTTTCTCCGTAATCCCGTATATTCTCGTGAGTAACGTGATGTGTGGGAGAATCGGTAGCGGTTCGCTCCGTGTCGGTAACTTACGGGGTATGTGAGCCGGTGGCTCAGAAAGCAATGGCAAGCTACTGAGCGTAATCTTGCCTAGTACATCAACAGCAGCTGAATAATGTTGATGTTGACTGCAACGTCCTGTAAGGGATATGCAACGTAAAAGAACTAACAGTTAATAAAAGCAGTTATATGTTTATATAGGATAGTGAACTAATTTTAATGAAGAATAATTTGAGTTTTGGATAAAAAGCGGAGCCAGAGGAGCCATAATCTGTTTAAGGATGTTGATTAAAAATATATAGAAGTTCCGGAAACTATATGCATGTTTACAGACTACAAGAAGGCTTTTGGCAGTGTATAACACGAAAGATTAATTACATGCCTTAAAGATCGCTCAGAAAGCAATGGCAAACTACTGAGCGTAATCTTGCCAAGAAATCGACATACAGCTGAAAAGATGCTGGTGTTGACAGCGATGTCCTGTAAAGGATATGCTAAAAAAAAAAAAAAAAAAAAGACGGAAAGGATATCTGATTTATTAGTAACCTTACTGGGAACAAACGGCGACAATTAGATACAGAAATAAATTATTCGTCGCCCATAGAGATAAACAGAGAAGTACGACAGGTATGTGTGATGTCCCAAACTCACATCAAGTTATACACAGAAAGAATTTTTAAACAAGTTGGAGAACTGCCTGAACTTAACGTGAAGAATTATAAACAATCTTTGGTATGTTGATGTTTTGTGTTGGCATTCTGTAAGCGACATTATGCACAGTGTACCTGTGCGGGCTGTTGGCTTGTCAATACTCCTGTCTATTCCATTGTTCACATTGGGCAGTGAGGGGCATTTTGTGTGGTATTCACTGGTACAGGAACGGAGCAAATATATGGGGATGACCCGTTGCCGTGATGTTGGAACGACTAACTAACTAACTAACAAGGTATGTTGATGATTCAGTGTTACTAGCAGAAAGCGAACAAGCTTTAAAAATGTAGTGGAACAAGTAAACAGACATAGTGCAGAATATGGCCTAGACACCCCCCCCCCCCCACCAACCATAATGATGATACTAAACAGTTGAAAGGAGACGCCATCAATGGACACGACTGCTGTAAACCGAGAGACACTAGAACAAGTAACAAGTCTCTTATCTTGGACATGTAATAACAGCAGATGGCACCACTGAATCAGAAATCAAAAACGGTATCGGAATGGCCATAATAAATTTCGATAAAATAAAAAATTCTTTCTTTAAGAGGCATGGCACTTTTATAATGACCATACTGGAAGGTAAAGTTGAAGGCAAGTTAGCCAGAGGTAGGCAACATTCATGTTAGTTCCAAGCGGATGATGGCGGCAGCAAACTGTGAGCAGCGCCATCTATGTCTTCTATACGAAGGGCTGGTCATGTCTGTTTTTGACAATGCGATGGCAATCCTGACTCTCAGCCGTAAGCAGATAGAAAGGATGGAAAGGATACAGAATGAAGCTATGCGCATTTTTCTTGGATGTACAAGAGATACAGCATGCAGAGCGATGCGCTACCTTCTTGATTTTCCAAACATTGAAGACAGAATACAAGTTTGTAGAGCACGCGCCTACCTCAGAGTTAACGCAAACACACAACATCCACTGCATAGTGAAATTATGAAGGTGAAGGGCAGCAGGTTAAAAAGAGGACGGTCGTGGATGGGTCAAGCCGAAGACATTCTTCAACAGGTGTGTTCACTTGAGGACTTAGAACCTGGCTTGGAGTGGGTACAAGTGCCAACAGATTTCTGCACTTCCTTTTCAGTTTGCACCCAACTAGGCAGAAAATGCAGACAAGAAAATCCGGCTGCTGCGGAGGCGGAAGTACAAGTGTTGATTTTCGAGAATTCGCTAGACGGTGATGCTGTCATTTACACAGATGGGTCGGTCGTCCGACATGTGAAAAGCTCATGGGCCTTTACGGCTCGGGCCGGAGGGAGAATTGTGAAGGAGGACTCTGGTGCTTTTGCTGAGACCACAAATAGCCTGACTATGGAAATTATGGCAGTAAGTAAAGCAATAACATGGCTCGAGACACAGACACTCAATAGGGCATGTTTCCTTAGCGACTCAATGAGCATGCTCAAGAGGATAGAGACGAGGTGGATCCGAAGAGAGTGGTTGCTGTCTCTGGAGCGGTCTCGGCTGACAAAGATTAGTTTCATCTTCGTGCCAGGGCATGCGGAAGTACAAGGAAATGAGCCTGCTGACAAGCTCGCAGGTAAGGCTACTATGGAGGGCGGACGCGCCATGGACCAGGCTGACATTCTGAATGCTCTACGAGCAGTAAGACTTTTGCGAGAACCAACTGATGACTGTGAATCTACAACCATGGCCAGACTGCGAGAACAGCAAATTAAAAGAGGAGTGGCCAAACAAGAACACTACGCAGGAAGCCAAAGAAGATTCATAAAACAACACAGAACTGGTGTCATAAGCCGCTACACGCTGCAGGATTTGCTGAGGAGTGGATCCGAGCACTTATGGACTGAATGGTTCGATGTGCAATGAGGATGATCTGTCGACTAACTAACTAACAATTCAGGTTGGAAGACAACATAAAAAAATGTATGAACAGAAGAAGTCTGACAGAATATGCAATCAAGGCGAGAGAGAGAGACACACACACACACAGTTGTAGATCCATTGCTGCCAATCTTCATTCTGGAAACGGCACCTGATTAATTGATTGGTTGAACCAATGTGAAATGATTTTTATTCTTATAGTCCATGCAGTGTGACATTAGTGATTATGTCTTTTGTCTCTTGTGCCGTGAATCATTTCGGACACCGATGTTCCCACATACCATGATGTCAAACTGCCCGGCATCTTCTCTCTTGGTCATCCTCTGCCTCTCTTCCCCTCCAAACTTCCCGTTGTGACGACATACTCCATATTTCCCCTTCTTATGACACGTCCGAAGAATGTGTAGTGACTACCAAAGGTGTAACCATTTCTCTCAGTCAGTTAACTTGATTGAAGATGCCTGAATTGGTCTTTCTATCTGTCCACGGTGTTCTCATTAGTCTTCTATAAAACCACAGGTCGGCCAGATTTCTAAATTACGTTTAGACCCAATGTAAACAGTAAGGAGACGCACGACGCTAAGACTGGGTCCATGCAACTAAACGCCAATCATACACCACGCGTGGCTTTTTACTGTAAATATAAATATTTGCGCATCTTTTACAGGGCGTCACAGTTTCCCATTCTGTATACTGGTTTGCCAATTCCGTTCGCAACCCCTTCGCCGCAGCTCCATTCTCTTTGAGTGTAAATAGCTGGATAAACAGACCTGCGAGTTAGCTTTACAAAATTACAGATACAAAAAGCAGTCGACGTTACACGTGATAAGCCTTCATCAGCAGACAAAAACGAGAAACAAACCACATAACATTTCTTCTTCTTCTTCTTCTTCAGCGTTCCGAGCCATTGAGGTTCTTTGCTGCAGATACAGTCCGTCTCCATTCGTCTCTCTGGTTGACCTTCTCTTGCCAGTCATTGATTCCAAGTGCTTGTAGGTCTGTATATATATTATCTCCTCTCCGTCTTCTTGGTCTACCTCGGGGTCTACGGTCATCTATTTCCTGAGTGTAAGCGAGTTTTGTTTCCCTATTATCTTCCATTCTTTCTATATGCCCCAGCCATTGTAGTCTATTAGCCTTCATGATACCAGTGATTAGCGGGGACTTAAACAGATCATAAATGTCTTTGTTACTTCTTCTTTTCCACTCTCCACTTTGTGTATCCCTAATGGGTCCAAAGATGCGTCTTAAAACTTTATTCTCAAAGGTTTGTAGCTTCGTCTCCTTTCGTTGTACTCCAGGTTTCAGAGCCATACAGCACAACTGGTCTGAAAACATAAATAATCGGAAACGACACTAGAGTAACAAATTTAAGGCATACTATTATGGAACCATGTCAAATCAAAATTAGCAATACGAATGAACGAACCAATGATCGAATGAACAAACTTTATTTTCGAAGAGTTAAGAATTGGGCACGTAGGTCCACCCGTCTAACATGTTTTCTTTCGTTCATACAATATTTCACTCCTACATCACTTGTGAGCCTAACCGAGAAACAACAACAACAGTATCAAAGTATGTATTATAAGGTTTTGGAAAATATTTAAAAAGCGATACAACATGACTCTCTAATATTAATTATTGACGACGCAATTGTTATTTGCTATGGGGCACATACTACATATCGATAAGAAAACTGACTGATATTCTAGTGTTTTAACTGTTGTTAGTAATTATATATATATATATATATATATTTCCCCCCCCCCCCGCGTTTCCATCCTGTTTCAGGATATTGCGGTCAACACCAGCATCTTTCAGCTGTATGTTGATTCCTAGGCTAGATTACGCTCATTAGCACGACACGACTTTCTGAGCGACCGGCTTCATACTCTCATAAGTCACTGGCCCGACTCGAACCACTTCTAACTCTCGTCCCTCACGTCGACCACGAGAGTATTCGGGGTTAACGGAGAAAGCTGCTAACCCCTCAGCCAGGCAGCCGGCCATATATATATATATATATATATATATATATATATATATATATATAGAGAGAGAGAGAGAGAGAGAGAGAGAGAGAGACAGAGAGACAGAGAGAGAGAGAGAGAGAGAGAGAGAGAGAGACAGAGAGACAGAGAGAGAGAGAGAGAGAGAGAGAGAGAGAGAATGAAATGAAATAGGCTACTTAACTCAGAGGCTGCATTTCTAAACAAAGGTGAATTCCTGTGGAAGCCAAGATGTGACTCAGGTAGTAGGAGGTCGGCTTGGCTGGATGGGTAAAGTCGATGGTTGTTAAAAATCTGGTGTGCTGAGCCGAGGTATCGGGTTCAACCCATACACCTGTCAGTATGACTAAAATGTTGACTTCTTGTTCTTGACCTGGGGACGTAAATTACAAGTAACTCTGAAGTCGGAGTGGGGTCGCCTGGTGGCCAGGGATACTACTAATAAGGAAAGCTCATCCAGGGGGCTGAATGCGGGGGCTGAGTGGTCTCGAGGTATGGTGTCCGCCTCGAGTGCTGGAGGTCCCGGGTTCAGGCCCCGGTGAGGACGGGGATTTATTTAAAAAATCCACCTGGACTTCCAGTAATAAAATTTCCCCTGGTCTCTGGGTAGTGAGATCGGACGCCCGTGTGTTATTGTTGCGCACGTAAAAAACATCTCTTGGCAGTTGAAAATCGAAAAAGAGTAGCCTAACGGCGCTGCCCGGGCAAAATTTCGAGTTAAAAATCTACCCAAAGTATTTCAGGATCCTCGCCGATGTAATGGAATTCGTGCATTGAGTTGAGTTTCTCTAGACTCAGGTTTAAGTTAGGAGAAAAACGGAGCACTTATAGGTTAAAACGTGTGCCGTGATGTTAATCCAACGACTAAACTAAACTAAACTAAACTAAAGCTAATCCACACGCAACATGTTGTCCAGTGCATTAGAGGTTATTGCACGTGTATGGACTATTTAGCATTCAAAGCTAGCGGACGTAGAAGAAGACGTAGGACGATGTCCGTTTGCCTGTATGAGATAAATGCGACCGACATGATGCTGCCAGCATCTGACATCATGGGATGATGGCATCATGGGCTGGTCGGTCAAACAATAGGCGCCTAACATTTGATCAATGCACTAATGGCTTTCTGTCGATGTGTACATGATTAAGTACTTCTTGTTATTGCCTACAGAATCTTTTATATGGGTCGACGTAGACATAGTACCCTATGTTTTTGCCTACAGAATCTTCTATATGGGTTGACGTAGGCATAGTACCTTACGTCAGGGGTGGGCAAACTACGGCCCGCGGGCCGCATGCGGCCCGCCAAGTGATTTTATGCGGCCCGGGAGGGCATGTAGAAATAAAACTTTTAAATTCGTTTTTAAGTTATTTTGTTGAATTTTACAGAATTTCATGTACCGTTATGATGAGTGTCAATAACAAACGTAAGATTGAAGATGAATGCCGTGTTTTTAATGATGAATGGACAACTAAGTACTGTTTTATAAAAGTTGGTAGCAAATCAGTTTGTTTGTTGTGTCGTGAGTCAGTGGCTGTCTTCAAGTAGTACAATTTAAAAAGACATTATCAAACAAAACATTCCGATTTCGGATACAATTTAATGACCGAAGAGAAGGAACGGAAATGCCTTGAGTTGGTGAAAAATTTGCAGAAACAGCAAACTGTTTTCACTAAACAGACTTCAATTCAAGATGCTGCAACTGAAGCTAGTCTTTTGCTGTCACACAGAATTATAAAACAGAAAAAGCCATTTTCTTATGGCGAGTTCATCAAGGAATGTTTGCTAGATGCAGCAAACATTATGTGTCCAGAACAAAACAAAAAACAGATTTGACAACATTACTTTATCAAGGAGAACTGTGGTCAGACGTGTTGACAAGATCAGTGACAATTTGATGCATAAACTTCAAGATGCAAGTAAAGATTTTTGTGGTACTCTCTTGCATTGGATGAGAGTACTGATGTACATGATACTGCCCAATTATTGATATTTATACGTGGAATAAACACTTCTTTCAAACTCACTGAAGAGTTACTGAGTGTTGAGTCACTCCAAGACACAACCACAGGCCATGATATATTCAATGGTGTTACTAACTGTATTGAAAGAACTGGGTTGGTTTAGAACAAGATGGCAATTGTTACAACTGACGGAGCTCATGCTTTGACAGGAAAAAATGTAGGTCTGGTAAAGTTGATAAGTGATAAGATTAAAGCAGAATATCCAGACCACACATTATTACCACTTCACTGTGTGATTCATCAAGAAAGTCTGTGTAAAACTCTTTTGAATATTAAGCATGTTATTGACCCAGTTGTCAGTTTCATCAGCCTAAACAGATCAAGAGGACTTAATCACAGACAGTTCAAGTCATTACTTGACGATTTGGAAACTGAACATTCCGATGTCCTGAACCACACCAATTTTCGATGGCTGAGCCTCGGCAAGGTGTTAGGCGAGTGTGGGAATTCAGAGAAGAAATAATGATGTTCCTAGAGATGAAGGGCATTGCATGTGACTTTAATACTAACATTGTCAATAAAGAGTGGCAGTTATATTTTATGTTTGCCATTGAAATTATGGAAAAGTTAAATGAACTTAATGTCAAACTTCAGGGCAATGGTGTGTTTGCACATGAATTGTATGTATATGTAAAATCCTTTCAGGCAAAACTCTCACTGTTCTCCAGACAAGCAAGTGAAAAAAGATGTTGTCACTTCCCTTTGCTGAAACAAGAAACCATTTCTGGTCAAATGACTGGAAAATACAAAGCCCAATTAGATGCATTGACTGACGAATTTGGATGGAGATTCCAAGATTTCAAGAAATTAGAGCCATAGTTCAATATTCTCAGTTCACCTTTTAGTGCAGAAGCTGATACAGCCACAGAGGACACACAGTTGGAGCTGCTTGACTTACAAACAGATCATGACCTGAAAGAGAAATTCAAGACAGATGGTTTGCTGGATTTCTATGGATCTTTATCACAAGAATCATTTCCCAATTTGAAAAACTTTGCAGCTAAGCTTTTATCATTATTTGGATCAACATACATTTGCGAAAAAGCATTCTCTTGCTTGAAGATCAACAAATCTAAGAATAGGTCTTTATTGTCGGACTGCAACTTGCATGCTGTCATGCGAATTTCAACAAGTAAACTTGCTCCAGATTTAAAGAATATTGTCAAAAATTGCAAGCGGTTACATACATCTCAGTAGAAATCAACAACTGTAGTGACAATGTAGTCACTGTGTGTCTAAATTAAAGCCATTGATAGATAATAAAGAATATTTGTTCTAATAACAAGTTGTAAAATCGTGTTAACAAATTAGTAAAAGTTGTTGTCCATATTGTCAAATATAATGTACTAGCTGACCCGGCCCGGCTTCGCCCAGTCCATGGTGGGGAGCATCTCATTTAATTCATATAAGTAGTCATATAAGTTCCCGTTCCCGTTACCGACTATCTGTCTGTCTGTCTGTCTGTCTGTCTGTCTGTCTGTCTGTCTGTCTGTCTGTCTGTCTGTCTGTCTGTCTGTCTGTCTGTCTGTCTGTCTGTCTGACCCGGCCCGGCATTGCCCAGCTCCTGGTGGGGAGCATCTCATTTAATTCATATAAGTAGTCATATAAGTTCCCGTTCCCGTTACCGACTGTCTGTCTGTCTGTCTGTCTGTCTGTCTGTCTGTCTGTCTGACCCGGCCCGGCTTCGCCCAGTCCTTGGTGGGGAGCATCTCATTTAATTCATATAAGTAGTCATATAAGTTCCCGTTCCCGTTACCGACTATCTGTCTGTCTGTCTGTCTGTCTGTCTGTCTGTCTGTCTGTCTGTCTGTCTGTCTGTCTGTCTGTCTGTCTGTCTGTCTGTCTGACCCGGCCCGGCATTGCCCAGCTCATGGTGGGGAGCATCTCATTTAATTCATATAAGTAGTCATATAAGTTCCCGTTTCCGTTACCGACTGTCTGTCTGTCTGTCTGTCTGTCTGTCTGACCCAGCCCGGCATCGCCCAGTCCTTAGTGGGGAGCATCTCATTTAATTCATATAAGTAGTCATATAAGTTCCCGTTCCCGTTACCGACTGTCTGTCTGTCTGTCTGTCTGACCCGGCCCGGCATCGCCCAGTCCTTGGCGGGGAGCATCTCATTTAATTCATATAAGTAGTCATATAAGTTCCCGTTCCCGTTACCGACTATCTGTCTGTCTGTCTGTCTGTCTGTCTGTCTGTCTGTCTGTCTGTTTGTCTGTCTGTCTGTCTGTCTGTCTGACCCGGCCCGGCTTCGCCCAGTCCTTGGTGGGGAGCATCTCATTTAATTCATATAAGTAGTCATATAAGTTCCCGTTCCCGTTACCGACTATCTGTCTGTCTGTCTGTCTGTCTGTCTGTCTGTCTGTCTGTCTGTCTGTCTGTCTGTCTGTCTGTCTGTCTGACCCGGCCCGGCATCGCCCAGCTCCTGGTGGGGAGCATCTCATTTAATTCATATAAGTAGTCATATAAGCTCACGTTCCCGTTCCCGACTATCTATCTGTCTGTCTGTCTGTCTATCTGTCTGTCTATCTGTCTGATCCGGCCCGGCTTCGCCCAGCCCCTGATGGGGAGCATCTCATTTAATTCATATGAGTAGTCATATAAGTTCCCGTTCCCGACTGTCTGTCTGTCTGTCTGTCTGTCTGTCTAATCATTTATTGGTTGCAGTTAGAACAACCTTAGATAAACGAAGACCAACTTACAAAAAGCATTAGAAAGAGCACTTGAAAGATCTTTACATCTTCCCCAACAATTAACTTGGGTAAATGGAGCAGCGGCAGCAGCAGCAGAAGAAGAAGAAAAAGGAGGAGTAGGAGCTGGGAGGAGGAAGAGGGAGGAGGAGGGAGGAGGAGGAGAAAGAGAGAAGAGGAGGATGGAGGAGGGAGAGGGAGGAGGGGGAGGAGAAGAGGAAGAGGGTAGGAGGTGGAGGAGGGGAGAGGAGGAGGAGGAGGAATATAACGCATATGCCTGTAGATTTAATAATGGCTGAAGTTGTTCCATGTCTTCTTAGAGTTGGCGACAGTGTAAAGAAATATAAAATCTTCAAACTTGATAGAGATAAGGTAACTATTATTTATTCATTCTTTAAGCAAAATAAGATGAGTTACAATGTTATGCATTATGCATTATTTTTATGAAAACTTTGAAAATGCCTTACAGATTGTATCATTATTTATTATAACTCATATGCCGGTACATAACGATGGACAAAGAGGTTATAAATCTTTGAAAACGATGCCACAATATGACTATAAGTTATACAGAAAAGTTGTGCCCCTTGAAATAACTTTTACAGAGTTAAGTCCCCTGAAATATATGAAATTATAATGAAAAATGAAAAATGAAATAATATTGGGTAAGCAGCCAATTTCACTTTAAAAAAATATGACAGTGGGCTGCGCTGTAATAAAAGGAAGACGTGTAGAAAATTTCATCTCAATCGGATGGGCCGTTCGCGAGCGCATAAAGGACATAGGGACAGACAGACAGACAGACAGACAGATGGAGAATGCCCTTTATATATAAGACTAGCTGACACGGCCCGGCTTCGCCCAGTCCTTGGTGGGGAGCATCTCATTTACTTCATATAAGTAGTCATATAAGTTCCCGTTCCCGTTACCGACTATCTGTCTGTCTGTCTGTCTGTCTGTCTGTCTGTCTGTCTGTCTGTCTGTCTGTCTGACCCGGCCCGGCATCGCACAGCTCCTGGTGTGGAGCATCTCATTTAATTCATATAAGTAGTCATATAAGCTCACGTTCCCGTTCCCGACTATTTATCTGTCTGTCTGTCTGTCTATCTGTCTGTCTGTCTGTCTGATCCGGCCTGGCTTTGCCCAGCCCCTGATGGGGAGCATCTCATTTAATTCATATAAGTAGTCATATAAGTTCCCGTTCCCGACTGTCTGTCTGTCTGTCTGTCTGTCTGTCTGTCTGTCTGTCTGTCTGTCTGTCTGTCTGTCTATCTGTCTGTCTGTCTGTCTGTCTGTCTGTCTGTCTGTCTGACCCGGCCCGGCATCGCACAGTTCCTGGTGTGGAGCATCTCATTTAATTCATATAAGTAGTCATATAAGCTCACGTTCCCGTTCCCGACTATTTATCTGTCTGTCTGTCTGTCTATCTGTCTGTCTGTCTGTCTGATCCGGCCTGGCTTTGCCCAGCCCCTGATGGGGAGCATCTCATTTAATTCATATAAGTAGTCATATAAGTTCCCGTTCCCGACTGTCTGTCTGTCTGTCTGTCTGTCTGTCTGTCTGTCTGTCTGTCTGTCTGTCTGTCTGTCTGTCTAATCATTTATTGGTTGCAGTTAGAACAACCTTAGATAAACGAAGACCAACTTACAAAAAGCATTAGAAAGAGCACTTGAAAGATCTTTACATCTTCCCCAACAATTAACTTGGGTAAATGGAGCAGCGGCAGCAGCAGCAGAAGAAGAAGAAAAAGGAGGAGTAGGAGCTGGGAGGAGGAAGAGGGAGGAGGAGGAGGAGAAAGAGAGAAGAGGAGGATGGAGGAGGGAGAGGGAGGAGGGGGAGGAGAAGAGGAAGAGGGTAGGAGGTGGAGGAGGGGAGAGGAGGAGGAATATAACGCATATGCCTGTAGATGTAATAATGGCTGAAGTTGTTCCATGTCTTCTTAGAGTTGGCGACAGTGTAAAGAAATATAAAATCTTCAAACTTGATAGAGATAAGGTAACTATTATTTATTTATTCTTTAAGCAAAATAAGATGAGTTACAATGTTATGCATTATGCATTATTTTTATGAAAACTTTGAAAATGCCTTACAGATTGTATCATTATTTATTAAAACTCATTTGCCGGTACATAACTATGGACAAAGAGTTTATAAATCTTTGAAAACGATGCCACAATATGACTATAAGTTATACAGAAAAGTTATGCCCCTTGAAATAACGTTTACAGAGTTAAGTCCCCTGAGATATATGAAATTAAAATGAAAAATGGAAAATTAAATAATATTGGGTAAGCAGCCGATTTTACATTAAACAAATATGACAGTGGGCTGCGCTGGAATGAGAGGAAGACGTGTAGAAAATGTCATCTCAATCGGATGGGCCGTTCGCGAGCGCATAAAGGACATAGGGACATACATACAGACAGACAGACAGACGGAGAACGCCTTTTATATATAAGATAAGTGTATAAGTAAAATAAAATTGCAATAATTAGTTATTTATACTGCTTAATAAGAATTCCGGTTTCAAGATGGCGACGGACGGTCGTGTTGTTTTGTGTTCGTTAACTTTTTCTCGTAAGGGATGGATTTATTCATTTCTTGCGTGTAATTGGTGTGCCAGGATGTAAAACCAGGAGTTTCTACTCAAGATCTGCGCGGGTGCTACGGAGTTCGTGCATCGAGCGAAGCCATCCTTGAGTGAATTTTCAGCAGCGTGTGTGGTTCTCAATCAAAAGTCTGTGTTTACGTTTTTTCAACATGGCGGAACAACGTGTGTTTTCCGAACGATCAGCAGTCAACATACCGAAGCGGCGTGGTAGCCGCGCAGGGAAAAAGAAGCCAGGTAAGCGCGGTGGCTTGAGACGTTTTAGACTCAAGTGTCACCGTCTAGGACTCAGGAACATCCGTATTCTATATTGGAACTGTGCCAGTGTAAAACAACGGGGCTCTATTTTAAAAACCCTAGTTTACAGGAACGACATTGTAGCACTCCAGGAGACGAGACTGGGCGATCAGCTACTCCGAATTGCTTGCTTCAAATGTTTCTATAACAGACGACATCTGGGAACGGCGATTCTCGTTCGCGACAGCATGGTGGCGTCAGAGCTAGACATGTCCAGTTGGAACAGTGACGATATACAAATACAGGCGTTGAGAGTTCATTCCAGTATACCATTCGTGTTGGTTAATGTTTATGCCCGCAATGCGAGTGTGGACGCCCAGAAGTGGCAGTGCTTAAGTGGCATATTAGGCCACGAGAGAAATGTTATTTTCTGTGGTGACTTCAACGCTAAAGGCAGATCATGGGGAAACACTTCCTCCAATACACAAGGGGAGGAGCTCGAGACTGCACTGGAAACCATCGACCTGGTTTGTATCAACAGTGGCTGTGTCACCAGGACAGCAAGCCGTCCAGGCGATGACAACAGTGCTATTGATCTGGCGCTAGTTTCACCTTCACTCACTACAGTGTGTAGATGGGGTGTCCTAGAACACCATGGCAGCGACCACCACCCATGCAGCATATTGGTGGAGAAAGGCAGAACCAGGCAGCACAAGCTAAAGGTAAAGACGTTCCAGTATGACAGTACAGGGCAAGATGTGGTGAGTAAAATAAGACGTGACAAGCGCAGAACGTTTCAGGGCAAGAAGAAAAGGAAAAAAAGCTGGGAGCAGCCACCGTGGTGGAGTTTCGAGGTGGAGAAGGCTTGGGTGGATAAGCGTAGTGCTGTAAGGAGATGGAAAAATGCCAAGAAGAACAGAGCTGGTCATCCTAGTCCCTGCTTGCACTTAGAAAGAGAGATGCACACAAAAGTAAGCTATAAGTAAAAGCTGGTCACGGTGGTTAAAAGCGAAAAATGGGCAGAGGTGTGTCAAAGAGTAAGCACAGACAAGTCACTGAAATTGTTCTGGCGACTACATAAAAGCATGAGTGGTGTAGTCAAGAATAAGAGCATTTCTGACTTCCAAGGTGCTGACCTCATCTGGCAGAGGACTGACGAGGACAAGGGCAAAGCCCTCTTTGAACGCTACCTTGAGCAGAGCAACCAGACAGACATGGGGGGCCGGGATCTGGCCAAGGAGGTCACCTCAGACAGATGCAAGGCCCAGAACACTTCGGATGAAGACACCGTGACAGTGAAAGAAATCAAGGCTGTGCTTCGACGATCAAAAAACAGTGCTCCAGGTCCTGATGGCATAAGATACGACGACATAAATAGGTGTACCGACAATGAGCTAGAGAAACTAGCAGACATGTACAACAACAGTATAGGGAGTGCTAGCATCAAGGAGGAATGGTTACACAGCTATCTGATTCCCTTGCCGAAGCCTGACAAAGACCACAAGAAAATTCAGGGATATCGAATTATAACCATGCAGAATACAATAGGCAAGCTGCTGGAGAAGGTAATTGCCAGGAAAATATCAAGCCAACTAGAGAGGCAAGGTGTTTTCCCACCTACCCTGGGTGGGTACCGTCCAAAAAGAGAAACCTGGACCAATGCAGCAGTCTTTGCCCACGATGTCTATGAAGGTTTCCACTCAGGCACTGAAACCGTTGCTGCAGTGATTGATCTTGAGGACGCATACAACA
This sequence comes from Cepaea nemoralis, assembly GCA_014155875.1. NCBI lineage: Eukaryota > Metazoa > Mollusca > Gastropoda > Stylommatophora > Helicidae > Cepaea > Cepaea nemoralis. Next base: position 440,403 of record JACEFZ010006068.1, on the reverse strand, counting down.
GAGTACCACTGGATTTTTTAATGTTTCAGCTTCTTGAACTAAACGTAAGTCCATTCCTCCTTAGTTGGATCGCTGCAGCTCTCTTCCAACGGAAAGTAGTTCTTAGATGTGGCAGTTGGACTTCGGAACCAACAACAATATATCCTGGCCTACCACAGGGATCACCATTATCTCCGGTACTGTTCAACGCCTACACAGTGAGAATCACCAGTGAGCAGATCACTGGACCTGGCAGGACATTGTCATATGCCGATGATGTTTTAGTGTATCGTCAGGGTAAGGATAGAGAGGAGGTTGCTGTGGAACTACAAACCGAACTCAATCGCATAAGTACTTGGTGTGATGAAGCTGGGGCAATGGTCAACCCAACAAAGGCAACAGTGACTTGGTTCTCGTTGAATAATCATATTGTCAACAATCCAACACCAACTGTAATGCTGTGTTCAGAGACGGTGGAAAGAACGCAGGCAATGAATTACCTGGGGATACGGTTTGATCGAAGCCTTGCTTATAATGTGCACATAGACCCAAACACACAGCATCCACTGCATAGTGAAATTAGGAAGGTGAAGGGCAGCAGGTTAAAAAGAGGACGGTCGTGGATGGGTCAAGCCGAGGACATTCTTCAACAGGTGTGTTCACTTGAGGACTTAGAACCTGGCGAGGAGTGGGTGCAAGTGCCAACAGACTTCTGCACATCCTTTTCAGTTTGCATCCAACTAGATAGAAAATGCAGACAAGAAAATCCGGCTGCTGTTGAGGCTGAAGTATAAGCGTTGATTTTCGAGAATTCGCTAGACAGTGACGCGGTCATCTACACAGATGGGTCGGTCGTCCGACATGTGAGAAGCTCATGGGCCTTTACAGCTCGGGCCGGAGGGAGAATTGTGAAGGAGGACTCTGGTGCTTTCACTGAAACCACAAGTAGCCTGACCATGGAAGTCATGGCAGTAAGTAAAGCAATAACATGGCTCGAGACACAGACATTCACTAGGGCTTGTTTCCTTAGCGACTCAATGAACATGATCAAGAGGATAGAGGAGGGGTCGATCCGAAGAGAATGGTTGCTGCCTCTGAAGCGGTCTCGGCTGGCAAAGATTAGTTTCATCTTCGTGCCAGGGCATGCGGGAGTACAAGGAAATGAGCGGGCTGACAAGCTCGCAGGTGAGGCTACTGTTGAGGGCGGACGCGCCATGGACCAGGCTGACATTCTGAATGCTCTACGAGAAGTGAGACTTTTGCAAGAACCAAGTGATGACTGTGAATCTACAGCAATGGCCAGACTGCGAGAGCAGCAAATTAAAAGAGGGGTGGCCAAACAAGAACACTACGCAGGAAGCCAACGAAGATTGATAAACCAACACAGAACTGGCGTCGTTAGCCGCTACACGCTGCGGGATTTGCTGAGGAGGGGATCCGAGCACTTATGGACTGAATGGTCCGATGTGCAACGAGGATGATCTGTCGACTAACTAACTAACTAACTGCTTAATAACCTATAAATAATTAATAATTACTTATTGTGATAGGCTGCTGTAAACAAATTGGATATATATATATATATATATATATATATATATATATATATATATATATATATATATATATATATATATATATATATATATGTATATATGCGGTCCGCCAATAGCTTTACATTTGTCAATGCGGCCCTCCGCATGAAAAGTTTGCCCACCCCTGCCTTACGTTATTGCCTACAGAATCTTCTATATGGGTTGACGTAGACATAGTACCCCATGTTATTGCCTACAGAATCCTCTATATGGGTTGACGTAGGCATAGTACCCCATGTTGTTGCCTACGGAATGATCTGTATGTGATGAGGTAGACGTAGCCAAATGCCCAATGGATTCCAAATAAAGTCCTTTCCAGTTACACAATTCTCACGATTTCTGAATGTGTGGCCTATCCAGTGAAAGCGTTTATTTTTCCCTCTTGGTTTATTCAGTATTGGCATGGTTAAATTGTACATTGTACATAAATTGTAATATACATAAATTGTACATTGTACATAAATTGTAATATACATAAATTGTACAATGTACTTAATGTGTACTTACATTGTACAAAAATAAAGTCGATTAAAAGTCGACAGGGTCGACTTATTTGCACAGGGTTTTATCCCATATGGCTAGGTTTGTTTCCGCAGCGCGGAAAGCGTCGCACAAAGCACGAACTCCGTAGCTCTAGCAACAACCTACATGAGTCCCCGAAAAATGTCACTCGTGAGCTGAAGGACGCGGCCCGGAATCAAACTCACAGCCTTCGAAACCCTGTCAAAGGGCTTGACTACTTCGCCACGGAGACTCCCGTACATAAATTGTATTGCTTGAGAAATGTATTACTCTTTTAAAAACAAAGTTTGTTCGTTCGATCGTAAACATAGGGATGGGTGGGGGGGGGGGGGGGGGGGGGGGGAGGGCACCAAGCTCATTAAGTGGGTATCAGCGTTTTGAGAAGCTGACAACCCTCAAGGGTGAGGTGGCTGAGAGTGTACACCGTCCGTCTCTGAATCGTTTCCGTTCTGGCCCCATCCAGGGCGGAGACGGAGTTACGAACGGACGGACAGACGGACGGACGGACGGACGGACGGACGGACGGACGGACGACGGACCGACAGAGGGCGGGCTGAGGGTGTACGGACGGAGGAGGAGGGGAGGGAGGGAGGAAGGAAGGCAGGCAGGCAGGCAGGCAGGCAGGCAGGCAGGCAGGCAGGCAGGCAGGAAGGAAGGAAGGAAGGAAGGATGGAAGGAAGGAAGGAAGGAAGGATTATAATAATATTAGGTGGATCACGACGTGGAACGAGCTAGAGGGATGAGAAGAGGGGAACGTGAAGAAAGAAGGGACGATGCAGCAGAAGGAGGAGGTTGTAGGGTTGAAATTTAAGGAAGGGGAGGAAGTAAAGCAAACAGTAATTATAGAATGGGCAGTACTAACTTCTCTCCACCGATATTTATCATAAACTTACAGTCGGCAACATACGACCTGTATCTTGTGTTCATACTGTATATCGATTCTGCTTACTTTCAAATCGATGGGTGGGCCATGAGTTTTGTAACACAATTTATGTCTTCACAAGATAGTAAAATATGTCAAATGTCGAGTTTATGGCGAAAATATGCGAACGCTCGATAAGGCACGGGGGCTAAATGTAACTAGAATATGCGAACAGCAGTGACAAACACGGTTGCTAGCCAACACAGCGATCGTGTGTTTAAATCTCTGATGTTCAGAATTATTTTTTAATGGTTGTAATCGCTTTCTGAACTTAGAAAACTGAATTTAGAAAACGATGCGATTATAATGTGGGTATATGCTTTGTGGATCAAAGTTTTCCATGAGAATTATTGTTTTCATATATACTTTGGACATGGATTGTTTGAAATATTTCCGTTAGAATAGTGTTTCAACTTTCTTTCTTAGAAAATTGTATTTGTTCAACCTTTCATAAATGCCCAGTGCTTATTTGTCATGTTTTCGTGTGTGTGATTAATGTTTTCTTAACACATGCACACACATCGTCTACTTACTTCACTTCTATATACTTGTGGAATAAGCAAACACACTGCTGAACGTATTCTACAGGATTGACCTCTGCATAGAGAACTAGAAAGATATACTGGCCCACTTTAATTCCACGCTATTTGAAACTAAACACGATCTCAACAATGGCTAGATATCAACAAGACAACTCACCTAGCAATCTAATCATCAAAGACATTGACAGTTGGGAGAAACAGAAGACAACAGACGATATTAAATTACAAGGCTTCACTTTAGTCGAAGTCCTATTGTAAAAATGGGTTGCAAGAACAACCGCAACAGATAGACGGGGCATTGTGAAAACAACATAAATACATTTCCCATGTCACTCGAGAAAGTAACTTATCTGGAGTGTGTAGAGTAAGTGGTGATGTGCGGGTCACGCCAGACAGGTATCACATATGGTACTTTACACACCAGAGAAATATAGTAAACAAACTGTTTCGATAACTGTCATGCGCGCTCTGTGGAGAAGGTGTAACGGGCGGAATTCGTAATCCCTCATACCGCGTTCGAAACACAGCTTGGGATGATTTAGAAGCAGACCGCCCTGGGTTGATTTTCGCACAATGGCATCAGTGCCGGTCGTTCACACAGCAGTGGTAAATTACTGAACGTAAACTTGCCAATATTTCATAAACAGTGAAACAATACTGGGGTTGACCATCGCTCCTGCAAAGGATATGCAATAACTTTAGAAGCAATTGTCATATCTTGTCTTACGAATACGAATTTATAAGAAGTCATATATACTAGATGTTAGTAGTATTCATAGCATCACATGGAAGTTGGAGGACAAACATTCAGAGCAGAATCGTCATCACACTGCCGACAAGCGGTGGAGGGGAGGGTGTCATGGTTCGGCATCTCACGCGAACACTAGTGTCGTGGATCAGGTGTCTTGTCTCGATTATTCCGTGTAATCAAGCCGTCTCTCTCTTCCTCTCTCGCGTCTCTCTCTCTCTCTCTCTATATATATATATATATATATATATATATATATATATATATATATATATATATATATATATATATATATATCCACGCTTTCCCCTTGCTCCTTTCTAGCTAGTTGTTTCAAAGTTTACTAGCTTGTTTTTCTTCTCACAACTCATCTCATGATGATTCTTGTTCTAATCTACACAAGGCACCTACCTTTAGATGTCATGAAAAGTCTTGTTCTAATCTATGCAAGGCAGCTTCCATCGGATTGTATGATAATTCTTATTCTAATCTCTACAACGCACCGTTCATCGGATTGCTTGATGGCTGCTGAGGATGGGGACGGAGCACTTATGGGAATGCCCCCAATGCTGTGATGTCGATTCCTAAATTAATCAATCAATCAATCAGTCTTGTTCTAATCTATACAAGGCATCTTCCATCGGATGTCGTGATGATTCTTGTTCTAACCTATACAAGGCATCTTCCATCGGATGTCATGATGATTCTTGTTCTAATCTATACAAGGCACCGTCAATCGGATTTCATGATGATTCTTGTTCTAATCTATACAAGGCACCTTTCATCGGATGTCATGATTATTCTTGTTCTAATCTATACAAGGCACCGTCCATCGGATGTCATGATGATTCTTGTTCTAATCTATACAAGGCACCTTTCATCGGATGTCATGATTATTCTTGTTCTAATCTATACAAGGCACCGTCGATCGGATGTCATGATGATTCTTGTTCTAATCTATACAAGGCACCTTCCATCGGATGTCATGATGATTCTTGTTCTAATCTATACAAGGCACCTTCCATCGGATGTCATGATGATTCTTGTTCTAATCTATACAAGGCACCTTCCATCGGATGTCATGATGATTCTTGTTCTAATATATACAAGGCACCTTCCATCAGATGTCATGATGATTCTTGTTCTAATCTATACAAGGCACCTTCCATCAGATGTCATGATGATTCTTGTTCTAATCTATACAAGGCACGTTCCAACCGGTATCGTGATGATTCTTGTTCTAATCTATACAACGCACCTTTGTCAGCGTGTTGGATGTCTAGGTATCTGAGCTCGGGCTCACACAGGCAACAATAACTCCGTTAAATATAATATCTAACATTTATTGTATTTCAATATACAGTGCGTTGGCGCAGTGGGTTAAACAAGCCCGCACTGATTTGCATATCACAGAGGTTTAACATCATCACACATAGTTATCACAAACATTCTAAGCAAACTATCTAGCATATGTCTATGAACCCCAAATACACATGGGTCTAAACTATTGAGTCCCTCTAAGGCAGGCCCTGTTGCCTCTCCGATGGTCCGTCTGTCCTCTGCCGGTTTCACACGTGTCGCAATCCGACACGGGTGGTAACTCTGTTCGAGTTCCTCATGGACCCCGCAATAGGCGGGCCACATCAGTGTCCCCGGGACAGTGGGCTCACTGACCAGTCCTTCGAGAAGGTTCTGGATTACTCTGGCCTTCGAGGGTCTTTACTTCTTTCCCTTGGGCGGGAGTTGTAGCCCTTGGCTAATATTCATTACTCATGTTGGGTGACTGGATAATGTGGATCCCGTGAGTCTGTGACAGGAGTCCCCCCTCTCTCCTGATTTGATGGGTTGTTATAGGGTAATTAGTTCTGCTCTAATTCTGTCACAGAATCACATAAAGTCGGTGTTTGTAGTTTGGTGGACAGTAACTTGGTAACCTACATACTGGCATCAAAACTCATGTATTCTCCCATACACCACTTCTCTGATTTGGTGAAGAGATCACTCTCTCTCCCGTGTCCTTAAAAATGCTTATCTGACCGAAGTTACGTGACGTTTACTAGTTGTGTCTACAACCCGTCCTTCTCATAGTATCCTACTGATACCAAGACAATTAACCTCTGTATTAAAGAGGATTAACAAGACCAAAGTCCTGGCTTATTAAGTACACCTTCAAATCTTGATCTGTGTGTGCATTTCAATACACTTTTACTCTCGTATGTTGTATAATGCTAAATATGTAGTTACGTTGTTATTTTATCCCCTCAGACTACATGTGTCCCTGTTGGCTTGTTAGTGTGTAATAAGTTGCTGTTTCTAATAAAGTGACTGCCTTTTAATTGATAGTGTTCAGTTTTGAGTTTTGTGTAAAGTGTGTGCTGAATGTGTGGCTTATTTCCAAGCGTCACGAGTTGGGATATCCTTAATCATGAATTACTCCAATGTGTGTAATGCATGATCAGGCATTCCAAGCAGTGGTGCTTAGATGTAGTATCCTAAATCCTAACTAAGAGTACTAACCTAACTACTAAACATGTATCAACAATTTAGACAAGTTATACAATTTACATGAAAGACGCAGACAAATTAAAATAAATACGTTTTGCGTACAATTTGTCCGCTCAGTATATCGCTCTCTGATGTAATACATTCACGCTGTCATTCACTCACCTTTCACTCAAAATAGTATTTGGTTAAAATATATAATTAAAGTTGAGGTAAGTGTTATTGCCCTTAGAAAAAATGGCATAGGCGATATTTGCCCTTTAAGAAAATACGTACTTTTTGTACGATGAGTCAAAAATGGGTTATAATTTACACAGAGACAATTGCATAGGAAGGTTCTTTAGCCTATGAATGGAACCACCTGTAACCCTATGGTAGAATATGTACAAATTACAGGTTAACACATTTTATATACATAATTCAATGCAAATATAATACATATTTAATATTAAATTAATTAATTAATTAAGTAACTAAATCCAACGATGATGTGCGCGTTGTCCTCCTGTTGTTAGTGTGTCGTGCCATGAATGTTAAAAGTTAGTATGGCTGTCTCTTGAGTGTTGTATTCGACGTAGTTCTGTTTCGGCTGTTTGCAAAGTCTCGTAGCAACAGCAAGTATGGACTGTTCTCAATGTCGCGTATAAAGTGTTCTTACAGTTTTCAGAGTCAGTTCACTGGTTGAAATCATTACACAGTTAATGTCTATCGCTCGGATCGTTCTAGATCTTGGGCAATTGGTAGTATACCTCTTAAAGTATAGCTCTTAAAGTATCCTGTTCGTGGGTGTCATAAGTAACCTATTCACTGAGGTGTTATTACTTCTAAATGATACCGACTTAAAATATCACAGTTTTAGTATGGCGAATGGTTGATGTGCCAAATGTTATTCTGCTGGCGCATTCGTTTGCCGTGATAAAATATCAGCAATCATGTTGTCAGAGCCTCTGTTATGGCGGATTTCGAAGTCGAAATCTTGAAGAAGAAGACACCATCTTTGTAAACGATGGTTTTTCGGAGCCCCTTGCTTAAGCACCAACAATGGCGAATTATCGGTGAGTACCAGGAAGTGGGCACCTAAGAGGAACTTAGATAGCCTTAGCATACAAAATAATAGACTTAATGCCTCCAATTCCACCGTAGAATACCGGATCTCTGCCTTCTTCAGCTTACGGCTTACGTAGAGAATTGGGTGTCTCACTCCATCCACTTCTTGCATTAAACATCCTCCTATTGCGATAGCACTCGAATCTGTGGTCAAAATAAAGGGTAAATTTATGTTGGGTAATCGTAAGACTGGTGGATTAGAAAAAATGCGTTTCAATCTGCTTATTGCATCCTCTAAGCGAGTACTTTTACAAAATTTTGATGGATGATCTTTAGTCAACATATCAGAAAAGATTGATGTAAGTTCTGCCCAATTTGGTATAAATTTAGAATAATAGTTTATAAGACCTAGTAAACTTCTAACTTGTTTCTTTGTGGTAGGAACTTCTAAATTGAGAATCTTGGAAACAATTTTATTATCTGTCAACAGTTTGCCTTCAGAAATTCTATGACCAAGGAAGTCTATTTGTTTATAGCCTATTTCAACCTTGGAAGGTTTGATAGTAAGTCCGAAAAGAAAGATTTGGTTGAAGACTTGTTTGAGTGTAAGTAAGTGAGAAGTCATATTAGAAGAATGAATGCAAATATCATCAATATAAGCTTGGACATCTTTAATTCCGTGCAATAGCAATCTAGTTAATCTAACAAATGTGGCGGGAGCGTTCTTCAGACCAAATGGAAGATATCTCCATTCGTACACACGAGAGGTGTTGCGAATGCTGTTATATGTCTAGAAGCAGGGTGTAGTGGCACTTGCCAATAACCTTTCGCTAAATCAACCTTCGAAAATAAGGATGATTGAGACATATTCAAAATGAGATCTTCACAACTGTTCATTGGCTCTGCATCTGTTATGGTTATTGTATTTAACTTTCGATAATCGATGCACAAACGGATTGTCTGGTCCTTCTTTTTCACCAGGACAATCGGTGAAGAATATTGAGACATAGATTTCTGAATTATTCTATTTTTCTCTAAATCCAAAATTTCTTTGTCTAAATTTGCTCTATAATGTAGAGGAATAGAATATGGTCTACATTTAACCGGTGTCAGATCTGTCAGCACAATTGAATGTGTTATTTTGTCGGTGCGTCCAGGTTTGTTAGAGAAGATAGATTTATACTCGTCAAGGAGAGTCAAAATGTCTTGTCGCTGCTGTTGGGTCAAGGTGTCAGAGATTTGTATGTCATTTATACTACCGTCGTCAGTCATAATCGGTACTGGGATTTCAGTATTGTCTACGTCTGTCTGATTTATCACAGATGCTACTGTTTGTAAATTGTCTTCAATGTCATTGTCGTCGTCGTCAAGATCAATAGTTGTCAATATGTCGTCAAATTGGTCGTTGTTGTCGTTATAACATATTGTCGGTAATGTACATATGTCTTCGTATAACAGTAAGGGAGTTAGCTTAATAGTAGAGAGTTAATGAATGCTGCGCATTCATTAACTAATGGGGAAATCATAGTTAGGAAACGTGTGAGCACAAATGGGTTTAAGTATCCAGGGGTTGCACACACGTCACTGGGGATTCAGCCATGAAGGGATAAACAAATATGTCTGCATGTACATCGGCAGCATGAAATTGTAATGGATTGAACCAATAAACCTTTTATACATTATAACGCGGAGTTTGTCATCTGTAGTGATGTCAACCACTATCGATCTACGGCTAGGCCATATTCACACTGTGATATGACTTGATTTGGTGCCGAGTTTACCAAGATTCCAAAATCGTGCTGTCGCGGCCACCACTGATCACAGAGGTCCTCAAATAAATCAAATTGGAATATAAAAGTCAACAGAAGTCATGGAAGCTTGTGCACTCTGGAGGAACAACTTATGTCGGATTTTCAGGTTTTTGTGATGGGTTTGATCGTTGTTAGAACCGCCACGCAACACATAATGTTCCGAGTGGTGAAACACAGCAGCCATCGTCAAGCTTGAATCCATTGTTGACCTGCTCGTTTTTTCGAAACGTATGGATGTTCCAGATATGCTGCCGTGAAATCTGGTTTTGCTGAAACTGTCGAGTTAACCGTTATCGTCTGAAGTATATTGAAGGTGACCTTGGTAGTCTGAAGATAAAGTCCGGAGTTCTTGGCCAACGCTTAAAGTGAGCCGAATAAATCAATCAGTATTGTCTCGATTGTTGTAATTTCAAATACAGACGAGCACAATCAGCGGCATGAAAACGACTAGAAGGCACCGACTTCGATTGAAGTGGGGAATCCAGAGGCTCTTCTTTTTCTGTTCCTGCGAGAGTAGAGGACAACTTTCAAGTTTGTCGATTGGGCGTCATACTCTTCCGTCATTTTGTCGATTGGAACATCTTCCGTCACTTTATCGATTGGAACATCTTCCGTCATTTTGTCGATTGGAACATCTTCCGTCATTTTGTCGATTGGAACATCTTCCGTCATTTTGTCGATTGGAACATCTTCTTTCATTTTGTCGATTGGACCATACTTCATTTCTACCCATAGACGTAGGACAGTTAGCGTCAGTTGGTAAACCCAGAACAAACGACAGAGCAGTATAGGTAATGAATAATTTCAGATTAATTAACAACATACTAAATTGAACATAATATTTCTTGCTACTTACTTTAAAATAATATTGTCTGAAAATAATTGTATATTATATTGCTTGATAATTTCCATTATAGATTTTTTGGGATGGATCCCCAGGATTTTTCTCAAGTACTGAGTAGAGTTGGTGGAGCAATATCAAAGTTGGACGCGGTATTAAGACAGCAAAGTGTAATCAGTGATGTCGAGAGATTTAATGGACATGCGAATCAATTTAAGAAATGGATTATTTCTATTGAGAAACATGCTTATCTAGTGAACGCTACAGATGAGGATAAAAAGAATTTAGCTTATAGAACTAGTACAAGTCCTGTTTCTGATCATATAAGAAGAAAGCTAGAAGCTGGAGGAGGTGAAACCTGGGAACAATTCAAAGACGACCTGGCTCATAAATATGCAGAAATTACTGACCCTCAACACGCATTCTCAGTGTTGCGACAGACGAGACAAAATACTACAGAAAGTGTACAGCTATACAGTGATAGGTTGATCAATTTAGCTGAAGAGTCATTTTTGGGTCAGAATGTACGAGCTGAAGAAGTGGAACGGATGTTGGTGGGGATTTTGGTTGATGGGATTAGGTCAGATGGACTGAAATTTAAATTATTGAGAGAGAATCCTGCAAGGTTGTCACAAGCGGTAGATATCGCTATACAAGAAGAAAGCTTGAGGAGAAGGTTTAGATTGAGGGTAGGACGAGAGTTAGGTAGTAGTTCGGAAGATAGAGTTGAAGAACCTATGGAAATAGGACAGTATAGACATGGATGGAGAGGAAGACGAGGAGAAATACAGATGGTACAAGGAAACAGTAACGTATATAATCAAGGTAGAGAAGGACAAGTGAGAAATACTGTAAGAAACATGGTGGGTAACACAAATAACACAAATGTGGTTTGTTGGGGATGCCACCAACGTGGGCACATTTTTCGCTTCTGTGGTAACAGACGTGTCACATCGAATACACAAAATAATAGAGGTGCTCAGACTAGTACACAGAATAGAACTGCAAATAGTAGATCAGCAAATGGGAATTATGGAGAAGTGCAGAGAAATTTTAGAAGGTCAGGAAATCAGGGAAATTGGCATCCCGCTTACTGAACAGGATCGGCAGTAGGGGGGAAGATAGTAAGATCCAAAAGATGAATCAATGTATTAAAACCCCAAATGATGAGTATAATAGGACATTTAGAAATAAAAAACATAAGAAGTTATCTCCACAAGTTGAGATAAAACAGTTGTCACTAAATATGGTTGATCCTAGCTCATGTATAATAGAAATAGGGAAATATAAAGTTAGAACATTAGTTGACTCGGGAGCGCAAGTTAGCGTGATTAAAGAAACATTTTTATATCGAATGTTAAAAAATTGTAAAATATTTAGAATTCAGGAGAATCTTCATTCGGTAACTGGACACAAATTAGAAGTGCTGGGACAAACGATGATAAATTTTAAATTAGGAGGGATAAATGTTAGGCATATGTTCCATGTGGTCAAGGAGTTAAATAGAAATATGATATTGGGTAGAGATTTTTAATTGAAAAATGGGGTGAGACTTTTTTTGATTTGCATAAATTAAAATTCCAAGATGTTTACGTAGATTTAGAAGAGGATATGCATGTGTCGACACTAGTTAGAGTCAAAACGACCATGAATTTGAAACCACAAACGGTTAATTTAATACAGGCAAAAATGAAAAAAAATCCGTACTTTCGGTTGGACAAACAGTTAAAATAACGGAATTAGAGAGAGAAATAATACAGGAACCTGGCTTAGAAGTCACCGATGGGTTAATAGTACTAGATAAACATCTCAGCTTTCCAGTGATGCTCCTAAATAATACAGGAAAAAATATTACATTATATAGAGGTTGTGTAATCGCTAAAGTAGAGTATAATGAGAATAACATGTTAACTATAGAAAAAGAAAACATATTGGGAAATAGTTATTCAGAAACTCCCATGATTAGAAATAATGTCAGAAATAAGTATAAAAGAAGCTGGAAAAGACGAAATGATGAATTGATCCATACATTTAAGAAACGTCCATCTCAAATAGATACAGTTGATAAAAGGACAAGAGAACAAGAATTGTTGTCACAATTAAAAGCTCTACCGGAGAATAGGGAAATATTAGAAAAATTGGTGAAAGAAAATCAAGACGTTTTTGCAGTTAGTGATTTAGAATTGGGTAGGACAAAAACAGTTACAATGGAGATAGATACGGGAGATCATCCACCAATTAGTTTAAAACCATATAGAACTCCATTAAGAAATAGGGAAGTTGTTGAAAAGGCAATAGAAGATATGTTGAAAGCAGGGATAATAACAAGATCAAAGTCAGAATGGTCATCTCCGGTCGTAATCGTGGCCAAACCTGATGGTTCGAGTAGATTCTGCTGTGACTATCGGGCGTTGAACAAAATCACTAAGAATGTAGCGTACCCATTGCCGGTGATTGATGATATTTTGGGGTTGCTTAATGGCTCCACATTCTTCACGACGCTAGACGCAAGGTCAGGATTCTGGTGTATCCCGATGTCGGAAGACGCTCAAAGAAGAGTGCTTTTTGTACTCATATGGGTTCTTACGAATTCTTACGTATGCCATTCGGGGTTCGAACTGCTCCGTCTCACTACATGCTCTAATAAATGAGGTATTAGAGGGTATGCAAAAGTTTGCATTAGCATACATAGACGACATTCTGATATTTACAGGAGGAGATGTGGATGATCATTTAAAACATATTAGATTAGTATTCGACAGATTAAGAATACATGATGTTAAATTGAAGCTTAGTAAGTGCCAGTTTTTTAAAAACAGAAACAAAATATTTGGGGTATATTATAAATAGAGAAGGAATTAAACCAGACCAAGACAAGATAAAGGATATTAAAGAATTACCTACTCCAACTAACATAAAGGAAGTGCGTGCGTTTATAGGAACCTGTGGGTATTATAGGCGGTTTGTCCCAGGGTTTTCGAAGATTGCAGAACCAATTACTAATTTAACGGGCAAATACGCTAGATTTAAGTGGGATGATGAGTGTCAAAAAGCGTTCGAGTTTTTAAAAAATAGCGTAACAGTGGTACCACTATTGACACATCCAGATTTGAACAAACAGCTAATACTATATACAGACGCTTCGGACAATGCTATAGGAGCGTGTTTGGTTCAACCATATGAAGGAAAAGAATCTGGAATACCAGGGGTTAAAAATGAAAGGCCAATCTATTTCTTGTCTCATAAACTTAGCAAATCTCAAAGGAAATGGTCGACTATTGAGAAAGAAGCTTATGCTATACACTACGCTCTTCAAAAACTAAATTACTACTTACATAACGCCAATTTCATTATTAGAACTGATCACATGCCATTAAAGTCTATATTAGAAGCACCAATACAAAATAGGAAAATACAAACGTGGGCATTGAATCTACAGGGATACAATGCTAAAGTTGAATATGTTTCAGGGAAACATAATACATGCGCCGATCTATTGTCTAGAATCCCGTATCCACAGTCATCATCAGGAAACACGGAAGATGAAGGAGAACCAGAGATAGACGATCGAAACTGGCAAGTAAATATATTAGATTCTGCCATAATAAATAGAGAAGACTTTGAGAGTTTACCGTCGGATCAAGAGTCTGAACCTAGAGCGGAAGACCCACGTTTATCACAATTTAATATGAAAGATGAACAAGAATTAGATCCAAAAATAGTACAGATAAAAAGAAAACTGAAAGAAACAGGGGAAAATAGTTTTAAAAGAAAATTTGTAGAGCTACAAGAAGACAATCAATTATATTATATCAGTGAAAAAGGTGAGGGATTAAGAAAATATATTCCGAAACATTTAGAAACGAGACGTTTTGAAGCATATCATGATAATAATGGTCATTTGGACGAGATAAGTTAGTTAAGTCTATTAGCAGTAAATATTACTGGCCGAATTTATTTAAAAGCGTATATGAATATGTTGATGCATGTGAAAAGTGTAGGTTAAGAAACATGAAGATAATTAATGTCCCTTACAAGATACAGATATTCCTCACTTTCCAATGCAGAAAGTAAGTTTGGATATTTCAGGTCCTCATCCAAAAACATTATCGGGAAATGTATATCTACTACATATCGTAGATTCATATAGTCTCTGGCCAGAAGTTTATCCAATTCCAGACAAGAGTTCTGATTCTGTTATAAATATGCTTTTACAAGAATTTATACCAAGGTTTGGGTGTCCACAAACAATACTTACAGACAATGGGAAAGAATTTGTAAATAGAAAGTTTGAAAAATTGTTAAAAGATTTGAATATAAAGCACATTAAAACTTCATACTACAGACCATCTTCGAATGCCAAAAATGAGAGACAACATAGAACATTGTACAATATACTGGCGAAAAATGTAGAAGAACACGATATGGATTGGGATCTTTATTTGGGAATAGCATTGGGGGCAATCCGTACACACCAAAATGAAGGAACAGGTTTCTCACCATTTTACCTAGTACATGGAAGAGAACCAATATTACCAATTGACAATTTATTAAGCCTAGGAGAAAATATATGGGGGAGGATTTTCAGGAAACAAGGTTGCAAGAAATGCACAAAGCACATATACGTTTAAGAAATAATATAATTAAGGCTCGAGAAAGACAGAAGAAATACACAAATAAAAATGCACACTTACAAGAGTTTAACATAGGTGATAGAGTTTATTACAAAAAACATAGGAAAAACTCTAAGTTTGATGCTCATTGGGTCCCGGGATATTATATTTTAGAAAAAAAGGGTCCAGTATCATATACTATTAAAAATCAAATTACAGGGCATGTTGCACGTTCACATGTAGAGCACTTAAGACGAGATAATGAGGAAAAAGATGCAGAAGATAATAATAATAATTATTATTCAGAAGAAATATTTTCAGATGAACAGATTATCAGACAAACGGAATATCCAATACCTATAGAAAATGGGAGAGAATTGGTACAAAAACAAATAATAACAGCATCTACTACTGGTGAACAAGAAGAAACAATACCAAAAACAATCGTGACAGAGGAAAACAACAGGTATGACGGTTATAATAGTGAAGAATCAATCAAAGAAAAAATAGACGCTCCATTTATGAATACTAGACAGGCAGTAAAAAGAAAGTTAGATAGACAGAAAGAAAGAGAAATTAAGAGGCAAAGGAAATTTAGAGTAAATTCCTCAAGTGATGAAGATATGCCACTATTTGAAAACTCATTAAGACATCAAGATAGGAAGATTAGATTGGATTTAGAAAGGAAGAGATTAGTGGTTGCTAGTAATGGGTATACAGATGCGGAACAAGAGATGGATGAAGAGTCAGAAACTGATGAGGATGCTGATATGAAAGAAGATAATTCTCCTCGGGAGGATGACGATATTGATGTAGATATTGCACTTATAGAAAAAAATTTGGAGTTATTAAGAAAATGGAGAAGTGATAAATAGCGTGGTAGAATATTCTGCAGATTGCAGATAGAAGAAGAAGTTAGACACGGTATTTGTGAATTTCAAAGAAAGAAAGTTAGCAAATAACTTAATCAAGAGTTGTTGAGAGTTGTCGGGATGAGTAGACATAATATTGTAGTAAGTTAGGACTGATTGATATATGCTTTATTATCATTTTGATTTTTAAGTTTGAAGTGTTGAGTTTTTCTTAGACGGAAAATGATTGATTAGTAGTTATAATATATTATGGTGTAAGTATATATGATTTTTCATTTCATCACATATGTTTAATTTGATTAATGTGTGGGGATAAAAATGATGTCAAAGAATGAGGGGGTTGATATTGTTTGCTCTATTGTTTTGACTTCAGTTGTTCTTTATAAAATGTGAGGATATGTTAACTTAGCAGTTTATTTTTACAAACCTTTGGTTTTATGTTTTTGAGTTACCCTGAGGGTGTTTAAAATAATTTTTGGGATGAGTTGTTTTTGGGAGCTTGCAGAAATATGAAACATGGAGTAAGAGCCATGCTTCGTTGTACGAATTTTGTGACTTGAAGTCGAGTTGTTTAACGTGTATAACGGTTATAAATTGAGGGTGAAACATGATTGAGTTAAGGGGGAAGTTTTGGTGATTAGTGAAGTAACTCAGTAATAGTAGAGGAAGTAACGGAGGAGTATAATTAAAAGTGGCTGGGGTTGTCAGCAACAATTGATAATTACATGTGGGTTGAAAAGAGTTAAACCGTTAAAAATGGTTTGGGGGATTGAATTAGGGACTGCATTAGACGGTTCGTAAATACATGGATTTAAAGCCATGGATGAGGGGAATGACGGCCGATACTGGGTAAATGGGAGTTGAAATAGGAGCTGGGTTGAACAGCGTTTAATGGGAGAATATGGGGGAATGCCAGGTTGAATTTTGGCATAAGTGGACTCTGGAAGAAGAACACTGTATTTGACAGTATATTAATAATTTGGAGGTTTTGAAAGAATGGTTGAACTTAACGAGGTGAAAAATACAAAAGGTTGTAGTTTTGGATTAACATAACTTTTTGAAAAATTATTATTGACGGCAATGAAGATAAATTTTGAGAACTTTATTTTATAAAGTTTTGAGAATGCATGGGAAGAGAAATGTGATTACTTCTTACTTTTTTCTTACTTTCTAAACTTTCTTAGGTGCGCACCAAACCAATCTAAACTAAACTTTTTTTCTGTCTATCCTGGAATAGTGAGAATGTGAGTAAGTGAGAAAAAGATAAGGAAAATATCTTCAATTTTTGTCAATCATAATTTAGATGGACACTTTAAAAGCGGTTCGCTTATAGAGAGTTTTGTAGAGAGTTATTGTGGAGAATTTTATAGAGAATTTTGTAAAGAGTTTTGTATTATTGACATTGTTTAAAGTATGTCTCTGGTTAGCGTTTGGCTATGATGAGATAGGAGGGTGAGATTTGAATTAGGAAATATATGTGAAGGGATTGTTGGGCAGATGTGGTATAGAACAAGAAATATTTCAGTAGAGTTAAGTGTTTAAGGGTTGGGGTTGAGACTTTTTCAGAGAAAAAGTCTTCTTGAAGAAGGGGAGGTATATAACAGTAAGGGAGTTAGCTAATGGGGAAATCATAGTTAGGAAACGTGTGAGCACAAATGGGTTTAAGTATCCAGGGGTTGCACACACGTCACTGGGGATTCAGCCATGAAGGGATAAACAAATATGTCTGCATGTACATCGGCAGCATGAAATTGTAATGGATTGAACCAATAAACCTTTTATACATTATAACGCGGAGTTTGTCATCTGTAGTGATGTCAACCACTATCGATCTACGGCTAGGCCATATTCACACTGTGATATTCGTCGTCTTTGTCGTCGTAAGAGTGCGTCGTTAACGATGCTTCGTTTGTCGAGGTGTCATTCAGTTGGGTAATTGTCGTTTCGTTTCTGTCATCAGTTAACTGCGTCTGCTGATTCGTGTCAGTGTCCTGTCTAGCATAGTATGGTTTCAACATATTTACATGGAATATTTTCAATTTTCCATTCAAAGAAATTTCGTAATCAACTTCCGAAATTCTTCTAACAATTTTAAAAGGTCCCTGCCAAGAGGTTGATAGTAAATCTCTCTTGTCAGGTAACAGTAGTAAAATATCCTGACCTGGTTTTAATAGAATTGTTTTTGCACCTTTGTTGGCGTATTGCCTGCATCTAAAACCTTTCTCCTGTAGTGATGTTCTGGCCAGTATACAGGAGCGTATGATTTTGTCTCTGGTGTCAGTGACTAATCCCGGCTTGGCCCCCAAAAAGCCTGTCAGCGTGTTGGATGTCTAGGTATCTGAGCTCGGGCTCACACAGGCAACAATAACTCCGTTAAATATAATATCTAACATTTATTGTATTTCAATATACAGTGCGTTGGCGCAGTGGGTTTAACAAGCCCGCACTGATTTGCATATCACAGAGGTTTAACATCATCACACATAGTTATCACAAACATTCTAAGCAAACTATGAACGTCCATCGGATTTCATGATGATTATTGTGCTAATCTATTTAAAGCACCTTCCATAAGATGTTATAGCTCAGTGGTTCTCAACCGCTTGGGAATTCCCCCCCCCCTCCCCGGGGGGGGGGGGAATTTAGGGTTTCGGGGGGGGGGGAGTTAAGATTATTTCAAGATCGCGTTAATACAAGAATCGATTCTTGATATTGTTCTTCCCTTCATACTGTACGGTTATGTATGTCTCACCCTTTTAAAATTCATTTTATAAAGTAAGTAAACCCACAAATCATGTTTTATGTGGATGTCTAGACTTGTTTTAGTATGTGCTATTAAATTTAGCTTCCATTATTACGTATACTGTGTAGGGGCGATGCGGGATTTTTACGTAGGAAATACGAAAGGGGGGAATGACGTTCTGAAAATATGGTGAAGGGGGGCACGTGCCAAAAAAGATTGAGAACCACTGTTATAGCTGTTACTCGCCACCCCTCCTTCTCAAGGAACCTCCAGAACCATCTGTAAAGTAGTCGGCATCCATTGTTGTACACTACTCACTATACCTCGTCAGAAAGGCGGTTATTCAGCCGCTAGCATGTCTCCCTTCCTGTCCTCAGACCATGGTGACAAATCTCCACCTTTACCTAAAATAGAAACAGAAATAAAAAGACAAAATATACACAAGCAGCTCGACGAATGGAGACAACAGACACAGAAACAGGCGAGGTTTGCCACCGGAGTCTATATCAACATAATACGGAAAAAACAAAATAACAAAACACAGTTAGCTGATGTACGCTTGTGCATATTGTAGAAAAAAGCTATGAGACCACACAAGCATACACGCTGGTCATTCAATAAGTATATTTTACTGTTAACTGAATCCAAGTGAAATGAACACATAACCTTCGTGTTTGTAGATTAGTTCCTTAACTATTGTTATCGACGTTTCCTGAGACCAAGAAACAAAGAAAAAGTATTGGGAACTATAATTCAATGGGCACCATCCCACTGTGGTATACACGGCAATGAGAAGACATATAGAGGTATCAAGAAAGGTGGAGGATATGAAGAGAAAGAGAACGAACGTACATACTATGATAACAGAGCAACCAACGACGGCTATAATTCTCTTGGCCGCCGTGGACAGGTCATCGTTTTAAGATTTCGGACAAGGTGTAGTAGACTGAACTAGCATATATAGAGTACAGGTTTGGTCTGAGTGACACGCATCTATGCTTATGTGGGCTTATGTGGGATAAAACTGCAGAGCATGTTCTCCAGGATGTTCCCCAATTCAGCCAGCTAAGAAGGGAATACTGGCCTAGTGAGACGACACTGCAGAAGAAGAAGAAGAAGAAGAAGAAGAAGAAGAAGAAGAAGAAGAAGAAGAAGAAGAAGAAGAAGAAGAAGAAGAAGAAGAAGAAGAAGAAGAAGAAGAAGAAGAAGAAGAAGAAGAAGAAGAAGAAGACGGAGGAGGAAGAGGAGAAGAAGAAGAAGAAGAAGAAGAAGAAGAAGAAGGGAGGAGGAGGAGGAGGGGGAGAAGAAAAGAAGAAGAAGAAGAAGAAGAAGAAGAAGAAGAAGAAGAAGAAGAAGAAGAAGAAGAAGAAGAAGAAGAAGCAACAACAACAGCAACAACAACAACAACAACGACGACAACAACAACAACAACAACAACAACAACAATGACGACGACAGCAAAAAGCAATAGAAGTTATGTAATTCAAACCAGTGTAATTCATCAATGCACAGTGATTTCCTTAGCATAGTACGAGTCACCACTACTTATATTTTCTCCATGTTGTATTTTTTTTCATCCTAGGAACTGAATGGCAAGGCTGAAAGTATAGCAGGGGCCATAGGTCACTGCTGTCTGTGATCGTGTTTCACTGTTTTCCCAGGTAGTGACGCAACAAGCGGCTATCATACAACATTCTGAGATTGTTAATGTGTAGATTGCGTGAGAATAGTAATTCCCAAATAGCACACTGCTGTACCCTAAGCTTCTGGCACAGGTGTATTAAGAATGTGTTACTTTCTACTTGTCGAATCAGTTGATTCAGTTTGTTCATAATTGTATCACTTGACAACTGCAGCAAATAGGAACAATATTAACTGAAGCGTCATAATTTCCCGACGTATCGAATCGAAGTTTCGAAAATAGTTGCGGGCAGATTTGGAAGCTTTGCGTTGACTTCGACTGTAAGAAGTGTTGGGTTTCGGAAAGCAATGTAAACTACATAACTAATTAGTGTCTTGTAAATCACACACAAGCAGTAAATCCATCCATCATGTGCCATGCCGATAAGCGTTAGTTGTCATGTTTTGCCATCTCACTCGATCACCAAAGTCGTCGATCAGCTCCGTGTTTCTGTCTCGACCAAGCCACGTGGCCAAGCCATCCGGGTATTTACTTCTTGGTCTTCCCTTTCGTCTCCTGCCTTCGATCTTGCCAGGTGTCACCAAGTTCTCCAATCCATTTCTTCTAATAACATACCCAACAAATTTTGACTGTCTACGTCTAATGTCTTTAATAAGATTACGATCTTCATTTGTTTCTTGTAGGACTTATTCATTGGTGTTTCTGTCTGTCCATGGTATTCTTTGCATTTTCCTCAGAAACCTCATTTCCACAGCCATCAGATGTTTTCAACTTTTCTTCTCATTGTCCACGCTTCACATCCATATAACATTACAGGTTCTATATAGCACTTCAACACTCTTTTTCTCGTATGCTGGGGTTTATTGTAACACCCTGTAAAAGACATGTAACTAACTTGTATACTAATAGTAACACATAACCAACCAACGAACGAACGAACAAACTTTATTTTCAAAGGGTTAAGAATTGGGCACGCACTTTCTATCACGTTCAATTGGGGGAGGGGGGGGGGAGAGGAAGAGAATGAGAATGAAGATGAACAAGAAGAAGAGGAAGATAATGAAAATGAAGATGAACAAGAAGTAGCGGAAGAGAACGAAAATGAAGATGAACAAGATGAAGGAAGAAGCGGGGCGAAGAAGATTAGGAGGGAAGAAGAGAGGAGAGTGGAGAGGTGGTGTTTGAAGTGGGAGGTCTGAGGAAGATGGAAGAGGGGGAAGGGAGGCAAGGAGGAAAGACACGTAGAAAGAAGGAGGAGGCAATAGAGAGAGGAGGAAGGTGAAGAACATGTGTTATATCTGAGACATATGAATTCGGCTAGTAATTGCATTGCTGTGAATGAGTTACACTTTTGTATAATTTTCCTTTGTAAGATTAATAATATCGGGATATGTTGTCCGTCACTGATAAATACAGTCTTGTCATTTCTTGTTCTAAATGTCTCGCAATAATATCAGTTTTGAGAATCTCTAACGATGTTGGTTCGGGAGCAAATGAAGTCCACTCTCACTTGGATCCCTCTGAATCAGCAGCACTGATATGCCGTTTTAGAACCTCTAGCATTGTTGGTTCGGTGACAATTGAATTTATCACGCACTTGTGTAGTTCTGAATGAATCGCACGGTTTGTAGTTTTAGAATCTTCTTAGGTCAGAGATAAATGGCTTCGGCTCTCATTTGCGTCGTTTTCTCTCAGTGTGACCTTAGTGTGAAGATTTAGAACCGTTAGCATTTTGGCTTAATGACAAAAGAAGTCGGTAGCTGCAAGGATAGAAAATAAATTGTACTGTGCAATAACAGTGTGTGTACACTCTGTGTTGAGCAGGCATGGGGCATTGTTTACGTGTGTCTTCAGACAATTAAGTACTTTAGTTGATCTGACTTCAAGGTAAAGAAGTGGCTAGGATTTGCTTGTGTTAGGTACTATACATTTGCGCTTTAGTAGAGGATATTATTTCAGTGTTGTTATTGTTTCCCACCGGCATCTGTAGCTAGGGGTAGTGAACGCAGTTTGTCAACCCACACATTCCAGATTAGTCAGGGGCAGGAATTTTAGGAGCAGATCCCTTTGTGTTGGTGTTCATAATGGTACGAGCGTCGGTCGATCAGAAAACACTAGAAAACTGCCCACCATAATGTAGACTAGAACATTACAAATATCCAGTACATGCTGGGCATGATTGCGGCTTCCTGTAAAGTTTATGCAACCAACTGTTTAACTGTATTATTTCTCAGCTGACATATGTCTATCATTAGCATCGTCCTCGTTGTGCTTTGTCAAATGGCCAAGGCGGTCATGTGTCTCAGCAGCTGTCGGTCGTTGGAGCTGTGGATTAGTTTCATTGATGATTTGTCTCCGTACAACCATATCTTTCGATGCTCCATCATGTCTTTCTGTATGCGTGCGTGCGTATACGGGTACATGCGCACACAAACACACGCACACACATACACAGATAGACAGACAGTCCTACCTACCTACTTACCAGCCTGTCCGCCTGTCGGGTTCTCTGCTTACACATTTGCCTGCTTGTTTACCAACTTACCTGCCCAACTGCCTGCCCGACTGGCTGTATGCCTTCCTATCTGCCTTAATAATCATAAACTGTTTGCCTTCCTACCTGCCTGCCTACTTACCTTTCAGCCTGCCTGCCTGACCGCCTACCTACCTACCAACAGGCCTGTTTGTCTACCTGCCTGCTTACCTGTCTGCAGACAGACTGAGAAACTGACGGACCAATTTACTGATGAACAGACAACATCCTACCTACCTACACACTATACATGACCACATCCGCACGTGCTTATATTCTCCCGTTCATCCATGCACACATACAGGCTGGCAGGTACATATACAAACAAGAGACAGACAGACAGACAGACACACACACACACACACAATCACACATGAACACGCGTACGTACACATACGTACCCACATGCATTCGCTGGCTAGCTCAGTCGCATAAACGCACCCATGGTTACACTCACACACTCACATTCACATAAATATGTGGTCCACATATTATCTTTACGTGTTCAGACGTTGCAAAACTCGCTAATTTTTATACGGAAAGCTTCAAATGGAAAACCTTACGTGTGTTATGTGTGTTTGTGTGGGTGGGTGTATGTGTGAGTGGGGGTGTGTGTGTGTGTGTGGGTGTGTGTGTGTGTGTGAGAGAGAGAGAGAAGAGAGAGAGAGAGAGAGAGAGAGAGAGAGAGAGAGAGAGAGAGAGAGAGAGAGAGAGAGAGAGAGAGAGAATATATTGAGGAAAAGTAAAGAACAAATGTATCATATATCGATGTAGTCCACTGCGTTCAATGCAAGTCCCCCAGCGCCGATAAAGAGCTTGAATTCCTGTAGACATAAATGCTCCTGGTCAAGTGTGTAACCTGATGTATATATTCATCGGACCGAAAATTCTGCCACAGAAGTCACGCCGTTTTGAAACTTCCTACTCCACTCATACAATTACTGGATTGACAGGCATGCATCATCATACTGGACCTTTACTCGCCAATGAATCTCTATCCATCCATCCATCATATGCCATGCCGGTAAGCGTGGGCGGTCATGTTCTGCCATCGCACTCGATCACCAGAGTCGTGGATCAGCTCCGTGTTTCTGTCTCGACCATGCCACAAGGCCAAGCCATCCAGGTACTTGCTTCTAGGTCTTCCCCTTGGTCTGTTCCCCTCGATCTTACCAGTTGTCACCAAATTCTCCAATCCATTTCTTATCATAACATGCCCAAAACATTTTGACTGTCTACGTCTAATTTCTCTAATCAATTTACGATCTTCATTTGTTTCTTGAAGGACTTGTTCATTGGTCTTTCTGGCTGTCCATGGTATTCTTTGCATTTTCCTCAGAAACCACATCTCTACAGCCATCAGATGTTTTTCAGCCTGACTGCTCATTGTCCACGCTTCACATCCATATAAAAGTACAGGTTCAATGTAGCATCTCAACACTCTTTTTCTCGTTTCAATTGACATCTTTTTATTGGTCAATATGTTTTTCATCTTGCAAAAGGCTACTTTTGCCATGGCGATTCTTGTTCTAATCTCTTCAAGGCATCTCCCATCAGATGTTATTACTGTTCCGAGATAATTGTACCTGATCACTTGTTGAAGAATATTCCCATTTACTTGTATATTACATTGTGGTATTTCGTCCTTCCTAGTGACGACCATAATCTGTGTCTTTTTACAATTTAATTCTAACCCTAGTTGTTCACTGTGTGTAACAATCGCATCTACTAAATTTTGCAGGTCCTGTTCATTGTCTGCAATCAAGACTGTATCATCTGCATATCTAATGTTATTGATGCATCGTCCCCCAATGTTGATTCCTTCCATATCTTCAATATTTCTGAAAATACTTTCACTGTACAGGGAAAACAGATCTGGAGACATTACACATCCCTGTCTCACACCCCTTTTAATAGGCTGATATTGGCTTACTTCATTATCAACTCTTATGGCAGCTTGTTGTTTCCAATATATGTTTTTTACAAGTCTAAGATCTTTTCCATCAATTTGTAGATCTTCAAGCATCCTTATCATGTTGACATGTCTCACTTTATCAAAAGCCTTTGTGTAGTCAATAAAGCAAAGGTGTAGATCTTTGTTTACTTCTATAGAACGTTCGATTATGTTTCTCAGTATATACACAGCATTTACTGTAACCTTGCCTTCCACAAACCCACATTGTTCTTCTCCTATTTCAGGTTGTATTTTCCTCCTAACTCTTTGCATGATAATTCTTAGCAAAATCTTCGTGATGTGACTCATTATACTAATTGTTCGATGTTGATCACATTCCAAGGCTCCTGATTTCTTTGGGATTGCAATAAATGCAGAATTACATAACTCCTGAGGTATATTTCCAGTATCATATATTGTATTTTAGACTTGTAATAATGAAGGACCGCCAATTTTGGAGATGGAGGTTCGAAATGTTCTTAAGCATATGAAAGCTGGCAAGGCCCCCGGTGCAGATAACATCACAACAGAAATTATTAAAGCTTTAGAAGAATTTGGACTAGATAAAGTCACCAGACTGCTGAACACATTATATGATACTGGAGATATACCTCCTGAATTATGTAACTCTATATTTATTGCAATCCCAAAGAAATCAGGAACCTTGGAATGTGATCAACATAGAACAATTAGTATAATGAGTCACATCACAAAGATTTTGCTAAGAATTATCATGCAAAGAATGAGTAAGAAGATACAACCTGAAATAGGAGAAGAACAATGCGGGTTTGTAGAAGGAAAGGGTACAGTAAATGCTGTGTATATGCTGCGAACAGTTATTGAACGTGCTATAGAAGTAAACAAGGATATACATCTTTGCTTTATTGACTATACAAAGGCTTTTGATACCGTTAGACATGTCAGCATGGTGGATATGCTTGCAGATCTACAAATTGATGGGAAAGACATTAGACTTATAAAAAACATATATTGGAAACAACAAGCTGCAATAAGGATTGATAATGAAGTGGGACAGTATCAGCCAATTAAGAGAGGTGTTAGGCAGGGATGTGTGATGTCTCCAGATCTTTTTTCCCTGTACAGTGAAAATATTTTCAGAAATGTAGAGGATATAAATGGAATCAGCATTGGAGGACGAAACATCAATAACATTAGATTTGCAGATGATGCAGTATTAATTGCAGACAATGAGCAGGACCTGCAACAATTAGTAGATGCGGTTGTTGTACACAGTGAGCAACTGGGGTTAGAATTAAATTGTAAAAAGACTCAGGTTATGGTCGTCAGTAGGAAGGAAGAAGTGCCTACAATGTAATATACAAGTAAATGGAAATATTCTTCAACAAGTGAATCGGTACAATTATCTTGGAACAGTTATAACATCTGATGGGAGATGCCTTGAAGAGATTAGAACAAGAATCGCCATGGCGAAAGTAGCCTTTAGCAAGATGAAAAACATTCTGACCAATAAGAAGATGTCAATTGAAACGAGAAAAAGATTGTTGAGGGGATACATAGAGCCTGTTCTTTTGTATGGATGTGAAACTTGGACAATGAGCAGTCAAGCTGAAAAGCATCTGATGGCTGCAGAAATGTGGTTTCTGAGGAAAATGCAAAGAATACCATGGACAGACAGAAAAACCAATGACCAAGTACTACAGGAGACAAATGAACATCGTAGACTGATTAGAGAAATTAGACGTAGACAGTCAAAATTTTTTGGACATGTTATGAGAAGAAATGGATTGGAGAACTTAGTGACAACTGGCAAGATCGAGGGAACAGACCAAGAGGAAGACCGAGAGGAAAATACCTGGATGGCTTGGCCACATGGCATAGACGAGAAGGAACACTGAGCTGATCCACGACACTGGTGATCGAGTGAAATGGCGAGTCATGACCGCCCACGCTTTCCGGCATGGCACATGATTGATTGATTGATATTGTATTAAGCAGACTGGTAACTTTATCTATTCCATATTCTTCTAAAGCATTAATCATTTCTGTTGTGACGCTGTCTGAACCGGGGGTCTTGCCAGATTTCATATGGTTAAGCGCATATAATCTCTATAGGTTTAATTAATTCGCTGATAACCAAAAAAAAAAAAAAGGATAACAGAACGCTGCTCCTCTTTGGTGCCTAACAAAAGTGGGGCGGGCATCTTTACACTGCCCTTATGACGTCACAGTGTTCGTCTACACCGTGATGTCACATGCTTAACTTTCTTGGCATTCTTCACCACAATGGCGACAGGTTACAAGATAATGGCGCGGTTATTGTAATTTGTATCAAACTCTTAATGTTTTCATTTGAAGCCCCCTCGGATTATTAAATGCCAATATGTTTGTGATCTTTGTTTGTTTTTCAAGTCTTTGTGTGTTTATAACTTACTCACCTGGACATATTGATTTATCTGTATATCAACTACAAATTAGTCAGATCTGGTTACATGACTAACAATCATAGCTAACCTGGTCTAAGAAAGACACTGGCTTAGTCAGCTAGATAAAATCCATCTGAATGTTGCTAGTTCACCTGCTGTTAGCCAAGAACCTACTGACTCCTGCATTGGAAACATCAACACAGCTTATGTCTGGACTCGACAAATCCTTTCTAGTGATGAACGAGACGAGGCTACGTCTTACAGTTTCAGACCAGATTTGTGGTATACATGATTGCTGTTCTCTCCATATTTTCGTGACGTTTCAAGTGACAAAAATATTTCAATTTTCTTTGTTTTATCGTCTTTAATAGCCAACGTTCTTGAATAGTCAGCTCTTGAAGTATTAATGCATTTGTTCTTTTCTTTATCCAAGATATTCTTAGTCTTCGTCTATAACATTCATATTCAAAGTCATTTATGTGCTGTTCAGCGTGTTTAGTAAGTGTCCAGGTCTCACAGGCATATGTTGCAGTGGGAAAGATGCATGCTCGTAAAAATATAATTTGTATAGTTCTATCTGTCCCTCTCCACAATTTATTCAGTTGTTTTACTCTTTGAAGAGCAATAGCTATTTGTCTGTGAACTTCTTTCATTGATTCACCATTGTTGCAATGAGCCAATTTATTCGAAATTTTCCACCACCTCCAATTTTTCCTCATTCACGTATATTTCTTTCTCCATAGTAGTTTTCACTGTATGCATTATCTTTGTTTTTGCTATATTAAAATATAAGTTGCGATTTTCGCTATTCCTTTTGGCTGAGGTTATTAGGTTTTCTATACAATTTTTATAGTCGATAGCAATAATGTATTATCAGGGTATTGAATCTCTCGTATGTCATGACCACCGATATTTAGATAATCATATAGCTCCCTATTTATATCATCTCTGACATTTCTCATTATACTTTCGGCGTACAGGGTTAACAACTACGGGGACAGCACACAGCCGACGGACTCCTTACTTGGTGTCAAACCAATCGGATGTCTCACCATCTATTCTAACTGCAGCTTGCTGGTCTAGATAGAGCATTTTTATGGGTTTTATTACATGTGATAGAAAGCCCATATTCCTCATGTTTCCTCAAAGTTTATGATGCTGTACACAGTCAAATGCCTTTCAATAATCCACAAAACATGAGAATAGGTTTACATTAAATTCTGTGCACTTATCTATTATTAAACTGCATGTTGTGTATGTGGTCTCTTGTTCCTCTTCCTTGTCTAAATTCAGCTTTAACCACGTTAATTTCTTCTTCCATTTTCTTACGAACGTTTTCCCATTATGATATTTTTGTAGAATTTTACTTGCATGACTGATCATGGCAACATTTCTAAAGTTGGCGCATAATTTCAGGTTGGCTTTTTGTGGTATTGGAATGAAGATAGTTCTCCTCCAATCCGTTGACCATATACCATATTTTCATATTTTGTTACATAATGCATGATAGATGTGTATGCTTTCTTCTCCTCCCGCTTTAATTAGTTCAGCTAGTATGAGGGGTTACACCACTTTCTCCGTAATCCCGTTTATCACGCAGTCTCCTAGCGGGCGAGAACTGGGAGCGGTTCGTCCCCCGCTGGTGACTTGCGGGATAACTGAGCCGGCCGCTCAGAAAGCAATGGCAAACTACTGAGCGTAATCTTGCCAAGAAATCAACAGACAGCTGAAAGATGCTGCTGCTGACAGCGAGGTCCTGTAAAAGGATATGCGAATTTAAAAAAAAAATAAACAAAGTATCTCATCACATCCTAGTGATTGACCATTCTTTAGGTACTTCATTGCCCATGCAATTTCATCTAATGAGGGTTCAGGTTCTGTCTCTGCTGTCATTGGTTCGTGTACCAAACATTTGATATTTGTTGCCTGGATATGCCTTCCAGGAATAAGATGTGTATAGCATTGCATTTTGCCTTTCCTGACAATTTCTTCTTATTTGAAACTAGATATACTTTACTTTAGTAAACATTTTACTGTTTACTTTCAGAATAAATCTGGAAAGGCAATATTTTGTGAAGCCCTTTTGCAGAACCAGACCAGGGGTCATTACTGAAAGGCTAATTGACAGAGATGGAAGCCGAGGCATCAAATAACATGCAGAACATTGACCAAACAGGGAATACAGAAAGCACAATCCAGATCAACATCCCTGGAAAGGATGCTACTAAACGAAGCGACAACATGTTATGCCCAGATGGTGACTTACTTCCGGAGCAATTACATGGAAAGCCTGAACAAATACAAACCACAGCAGCTGCTGCATCTCCTAGACAAGGCCATTCGTCTTTTGCTGAAGCTGGATGTGCCCTCTATGGAAGCTCACCAGGCAAGTCCAACCATCATGTCACCTTTAGCAATTCCACGGATGACTATCATTCCAGTAACCGACACGGCTTCCGAAGATGGTCTTGGAGTAAAGGTAATACAGACGTACAAGAGAAGAAAGGAACCAGAGATCGTCCTAACAGGTATGAGGTTAATCGTTTGGAGGATTATGATAAAGCTTACTTCCAGTTTCAACAATCAGCGCCATTTCAGATGTTGGCGAGGCAGAACACGGAAATAAGTGCCAACAAGTCCCAGATGTTGGCGAGGCAGAACACGGAAATAAGTGCCAACAAGTCCCAGATGGGCAGCATCAATGAATACAATGAAATGCAGTCCAGAAATTATTCTCCAATAAATCCATACTTAGATTCATCTTACGACAAATCAGGCGACGTTGATGCCAGCACTACGCCATCAGAGACCGCTGGCTGCCAAAGAGTGTCTCCTTTCGTATTTCCAACGGTCAAGGCTATATCTCCACGGACATCCGAGTTCCTTCAGAACGCCTTCTCGTTTCCCTCGACCGGTCTTTTCCAGCGTAGACGGATGAGAAGTGGCGTTCTGAGGCTGCAGAACCTGGATGAGCTTGTTGCAGGCAGGCAGTTTTCTGCAGCACTGCACGACAATTTGAAGGAAGGACGTGTAGGGACACCTTTAGTTCAGGTAAGTTTCTTTATGTTTGTCATACGTGTGGGAATTGATTGTTACAAGTTGTATATTTAAGTAAAGCACCGGGTCGCTTTACAAGCCTTGGGATGAATTTGAAATATGGAGACACATACCTTTATAAACCAATCGACAATCGGCGAGTCTAATGGGTTACAGACGCATTTCGTAATCCTGTATTCCGCGTTCGAAACACAACTGCGGGAAATTTTGTACAGCAGACAGGTGGCGGTGGGGTTTCATGAAAAAGCAATGGCAAACAACTGAACATAAAGTTGCCAAGAAATCACGAACAGCCACAACATACTGGGGTTGACTGCAACATCCTTTAAGGATATGCAACTAACTATTACGACCCAAGTGACTTCGTATGGCGTTTTGGTAACCGCACTGCCCTGGTCACAGTACTGCCCTGGTCACAGCACTGCCCTGGTCACAATGCTGCCCTGGTCACAATACTGCCCTGGTAACAATACTGCCCTGGTCACAGCACTGCCCTGGTAACAATACTGCCCTGGTCACAGCACTGCCCTGGTCACAACACTGCCCTGGTCACAGTACTGCCCTGGTCACAATACTGCCCTGGTCACAATACTGCCCTGGTCACAGCACTGCCCTGGTCACAATACTGCCCTGGTCACAGTACTGCCCTGGTCACAATGCTGCCCTGGTCACAATACTACCCTGGTAACAATACTGCCCTGGTCACAGCACTGCCCTGGTCACAATACTGCCCGGTCACAGTACTGCCCTGGTCACAGTACTGCCATGGTCACAGCCTCCGAAGGTCAAAGTACCGTTGCTAGCTTTACAATTCTTGAGATCGCACTACTTTCCTCGTCACAGTACTCTCGTTAGTCACAGTACTCTAATGGTCACTATACTATATCCTGATCGCGATACTCTAATGGTTTCTAAATTATCTTGGTCACTGTACTCTCACAGTGAATGAAATCTTCTGGTCACAGTACTATCGTTGGTCACAGTACTCTAACGGTTACAATACTATCCTGGTCGCAGTACTCTAATGGTGTATATATTATTCTAGTCGCCGTACACTTATTTGTTTCTATATTTTCCTAGTCGCAAGTACTCAAATGGTTTCTATATTGTCTTGATCACGGTACTATCATGTCGCGATGGTGTAGTGGCCTGACGCTTGCCTGTCGACTCAGTGATCGTGCGTTTGAGTCTGTACCGAGGATATCTTTGTATAATTGGTCGGGGATGTCAAGTCCACCAAGTGTAAAACTGGTGCCAGAAATGTCTTAGGGAATAAAGGCGGCCAACGTGAACTGTCCCCATCACCCACTGAGTGACGATTGGTCTATAAACATGTGGGTCTGACACCACATGTCCATTGTGTCTTACTGTGTCTAAGAGGGTATGTACAGTACTCTCATGGCAGTACTCATTGGTTACAGAACATTCCAAATGTCCCTGTCTTCCCTTGAGGTGGGGCCGTGAAGTCTTCGACCGTTCTAACTTGCCCAGCTGGGATATTTACGGCACCACAACAGTGAGAGTCCCACAGGAAGGCTAAACTGATTAAAGAACGCCCGCTAAAGTCATATGTGTTGGCCTAAGGGTTTTGGCCTAAGGATGCATAACTTGACACACCGCAATTACATCT
Source organism: Cepaea nemoralis (assembly GCA_014155875.1). Classification (NCBI taxonomy): domain Eukaryota; kingdom Metazoa; phylum Mollusca; class Gastropoda; order Stylommatophora; family Helicidae; genus Cepaea; species Cepaea nemoralis. The sequence continues at coordinate 408,445 of JACEFZ010006068.1, read as the reverse complement.
GAAAAATCACTCCCGATGAACGCAGAATAAGTGGAAGATTTCAAATGAGAGTACATTTATGTGCAATGTCTTCATTCAGGTCACAACACTTTTGTTGGTCAGTTTTTTTTATTAAAGTGAAACAACAGATCTCTTTTCACTTCATAGGGTCAAGTAGGTATATGGTGCTGGTCCAGTAGTTTAGACCAACTGGACAATGGGCAGTGTTGTCATTATAAAACTAGTCGCCATCACCTCCCGGGAAATATCCGGGTACTAATGTCGGCAGACTGGACTTGGGTACCCAGGTCAATGGGTGGTTATCCACGACGGATCCCAGTTAGAAAGTTAGATGAATGTCCTTTAGATGACATCGCAGTCAATCAGAGCATGTATAGCTGTTTGTGATGTATTAGGTAATGTTTGACTGCACGGAAGAAATCATTGATGATTCAACGGGCAAGACGGCGTTTACCTGCAAAGTGTTGTAGCAAGGCAAGTAGAGCGTCATGGTCTTCCATTGCACTTGTATTCGTCTCTAGTCGTCTTGACTTGTCTTGCTGTTCAGATGGATTCAGGCGAGAGAGTGTGGTCGACGAATTGCGCAACTCTTCCTCACTTTAATCCAATTCATCGCGCAAGTCATTCTTCATCCCACTGGATGAAATGAATGGTCATCATCATTCTTGATCGACAAACAACAACAACAGATAATGTTTACATTTAGTAGTTTACCGTTGTTTTCTGAATGTCCGACGCCCACACTATCGAAATCAACGCAATGCGGGCTGCTTCTAAATTGCAAGAGGCAGATCTCGAACTTTCTACTCGGTATAGTCGAGGGATTGTGACACCCGTCCACCGATCCTGAGGCCCAGATTCCGGCCTGATCACGATACTAAATAATGTTCTGGTGTTTTCCATCACGAATAAAGATGACCATTCATTTCATTAAGTGGGGTTGAAATTATGGAGTCGTGAGTTCTAAGATGGCTGGTAAGGCCTATTGTGGCTCGAAATGTTCTTTGATAATGTGGGCAGAGAATGATTGACGTTCCAGGATAAGATTCTCCTGCAGTGGTTTTTGTTTGTCCAGCATTTATTTCATAGCCCATGCAGTCCTGTTTGCTTCACAAGTGACTACACCCTTGTGTAATGATGTACGACCTGAGTTTCGGTCTTTGGCAGCAGTCTCCCAAGTGTCGTGACGAAACTAAAGAAAGTTCTACTACTGACACGACACACCAAGATAGAAGAAGACGTGATAAACCATACGACACTGGACTTCTAGTGCAAGGGAACACTTCCTAGAACATACCATCTAGTACTCTACGGTCTGGGAGCCGTGGTGGCGCAGTAGCTAGCATGCTTCTCTGCCAGCCCTTGGTCAGGGGTTCGAATTCGCTTGTTGGTGGATTTGTTAAGTTGACCTCTAAGCTCGATCTAGCCTAACATTGCAGAAAATGCTTTGGGAAGTAAAGTCGGTCTGCGTGACGTTGATCATATCCCCCCTCAACTGCTGATTGGACTTACAAATATTTGGCTAACACAATATGTCAGAAGGCGTGCAGAACCGTCCTTTACTTTGTTTTACACATGATACAATATAGGGTAGGAGAAGTCACATGTGTGAGCCTTGTTAACACTTACTATATAGTTCTCTCTGAATGGTCTTGACTTGTGGTGTCCGTCTCGAGTGCTAGAGGTCCCGGGTCAATCCCCGGTGAGGGCCGGGAATTTTTCACATGGATTTCTTCTAACAAAATTTGCCCTGGTCTCAGGGTAGTGAGATCGGACGCCCGTGCGTATTGTTGCGCACGTAAAAAAATTCTTGGCAGTTGGAAATCTAAAAAGAGTAGCATAACATCGCTGCCCGGGCAAAATTTAGAGTTAAAAATCTACCAAATATATTTCAGGATCATCGCCAGGTGCTACGGAGTTCGTGCAATGAGATGAGATTCTCCGGACTCAGGCTTGAGTTAAGAGAAGACAGAACGGTTACACCCGCGTGCCTTACGTTTATTCGTCAGGCTAAACTAAACTAAAATCTAAACTAAACAGGTAGTATTGTTAACAAATACCATATCAGTTCTCTACAGTCTAGGGCAGTAGAAGTCACATGTATGTGAGCCTTGTTAACACATATCATATAGTTCTCTCAAGTTTAGGGTAGTAGAAGTTACATGTGTGAGTCCTGCTAACACATATCATATAGTTAGTTCTCTACAGTCTAGGGTAGAAGAGGTAACTAGTTGATATCTTGCTATCACATACCATATACATCTCTACATTCTAGTGTATGAGTGGAGTGAAGAACTACAGCTAAGATAATAATCACGGGACATATTGTTGTTTCAATAGTAACATTTAGCCGGCTACCTGGCCGAGGGGTTAGCAGCTTTCTCCGTTAACCCCGAATACTCTCGTGGTCGACGTGAGCGGACGAGAATTAGAAGTGGTTCGAGTCACGCCAGTGACTTATGAGAGTATGCAGCCGGTCGCTCAGAAAGTCGTGGCGTGCTGATGAGCGTAATCTAGCCTAGGAATCAACATACAGCTGAAAGATGCTGGTGTTGACCGCAATATCCTGAAACAGGATGGAAACGCGGACAAAATAAATCGTAACATTTATCTATTCATAATGAAGGGACGAAACTCTGTGTCTGACGAACATAATAGAGTTGTTTCTCTTTGGTCGCACGGCCAATCATGCCGTGTCCATGTTCGATACGTAATTCTGCGGTTTCAACGTCCAGACTAAAATGGGTGCTAGGAATTGTCTTGGGAAGTAACGGCGACCTGAATAATATCGACCAAATAACCCACCGAATGCCGTTTGGTCGATAGAAATATGAGTTCAGCACCTCAAGCCCAATGTGTCTTAGACAAAATGACCATTTCTTGCATTTACTAACAAACATGCCTTAGACAAAACGACCTTTTCTTGCACTTAATAACAAATGTGACAGACAAAACGACCTTTTCTTGCACTTACTTACAAATGTGCCTTAGAGATGTAAAAGCGACCTTTCCCTGTACTTACTTACAAATGTGTCTTAGACTTGTAAACGCGACTTTTACTTTTACGTATATATAAATGTGCCTTAGACCTTTAAAAGCGACATTTCCGTGTACTTACTTACATATGTGCCTGAGACGTGCAAAAGCGACCTTTCCCTGTACTTTGTTACAAATGTAGTCTTAGACTTGTAAACTGCGACCTTTCCTTGTACGTATATACAATTGTGCCTTCGGCGTGTAAAAGCGACCTCTCCTTGTACGTACTTCCTCACAAAGTGAATCAATCTTGAGAACTTCTCGTCCTTGACTAGGCGACGTGAATTACAAGTACCTCAGAAGTCAGAGTGGGTTCGCCTGATGGAGGGGAACACTCGTAATAGGGAAAGCTAATCCACACGCACATATCAGTCCAGTGTACTAGAAGTAGAATCACGTGAATGGACTACGCTTGAGTTCTAAGGCAGCGAAAGCACGATAAACAAGAACAATAGTTCAACGGAACCACATTCGAGTGTCCACGCCTCCTCTACTCGGTGGTTTTGCCATATATTCCCAAGCCAATTATATCTTAAGAATGACGCAGTAATTCTGAAATGCCAATAGCTTTCCCTATTAAGAGTGTTCCCCTCCATCAGGCGAACCCACTCTGACTTCTGAGGTACTTGTAATTCACGTATTTGTTAACAATACTAACTGTTTAGTTTAGATTTTAGTTTAGTTTAGCCGACGAATAAACGTAAGACACGCGGGTGTAACCGTTCTGTCTTCTCTTAACTCAAGCCTGAGTCCGGAGAATCTCATCTCATTGCACGAACTCCGTAACACCGGCGATGATCCTGAAATATATTTGGTAGATTTTTAACTCTAAATTTTGCCCGGGCAGCGATGTTATGCTACTCTTTTTCGATTTCCTACTGCCAAGGGATTTCAATACACACGGGCGTCCGATCTCGCTACCTTGAGACCAGGGCAAAGTTTGTTAGAAGAAATCCATGTGAAAAAAATCCCGGCCCTCACCGGGGATTGACCCGGGACCTCTAGCACTCGAGACGGACACCACAAGTCAAGACCACTCAGAGAGAACTATATAGTAAGTGTTGAAAAGGCTCACACATGTGACTTCTCCTACCCTATACTACAGACGATAGTTTGTGCTTCAGAAAAGCATAATAACTATTACCCATGGCGGTAGCGAATGTTACTGATAAGGCCAATTCGCGCTGTAAATGTTCGTCCACAGTGGGTGCATGTGAACACGTGGTCATTTCCACCATCATGCACCATCTTATGTCTCACACGCTCGGTGTGTGACATATCTGCAATATTTTTCTCCTTTGTCTTTATTCCATTTCTGATGTTTGCCCTCCATGCAACATGTTCAGCGGCGACGTGCTCCCAATGTACATTATCAATGCCTGTATCAATCATGTCCCGCTTACACACATCTTTGTATCGTAGTAGAGGCCGACCCTGAGATCTCTTACCCATCTGTAATTCACCAAAAAAGATGTCCTTTGGTATTCTACCATTATCCATCCTCCTAACATGTCCAATCCATCTAAGTCTACGAAGACTGAGCATGGAATAAACCGGCACACAACCTGATCTTTCCAATACTTCAGTATTTGTGATTTTGTCTTGCCACTTAATACCAAGAATTCTTCGCAAACACCGCATATGAAAGCTGTTTAAACGTTTCTCTTGATGTGAGTAAGTTGTCCAGGTTTCACTGCCATAAAGAAGAGTACTAAGGACACAGGCTTGATAGACAAGGACTTTTGTTTTGGCAGTACGCTTCCTAGTTTTTTTTAGTTTTTTAGTCGTTGGATCAACATCACGGCACACGGTTTAACCCATAAGTGCTCCGTTTTCCTCCTAACTCAAACCTGAGTCTGGAGAAACTCAGCTCATTGCACGAACTCCGTTGTATCGGCGAGGATCCTGAAATACTTTGGATAGATTTTGAACTCGAAATTTTGCCCGGGCAGCGCCGTTAGGCTACTCTTTTTCGATTTCCAACTGCCAAAGGATTTTTTACGTGCGCAACAATACACACGGGCGTCCGATCTCACTACCCAGAGACCAGGGGAAATTTTATTACTGGAAGTCCAGGTGGATTTTTTAAATAAATCCCAGTCCTCACTGGGGGCCTGAACCCAGGACCTCCAGCACTCGAGGCGAACACTATACCTCGAGACCACTCAGCCCCCCGCTGAGTAAGCTTCCTGTTCTCCCAGACTCTTTTTCTTAACCTGTTCATCGTTCAAAACAATGTTTTCCCGTAGTGAATTTGAATAACGAAGACACAAACAATAGATTGCACGATTTATTGCCTGGCATATTTCGCTGCATCTCGTCAGGTACGTAGACAATCGACATTACTGTGCGAATATGCGTATATTTCAGAATGAAGGATTTATCTAGATATTTCACTTTATGTTGTGTGATTTCTGCAGTATGAACCTGACGAGATGCAGCGAAATATGCCAGGCAATAAATCGTGCAATCTATTGTTTGTGTCCTCGCTGTTCATTGTTGTTGCTGCCTTACCAATCCTGATGTTGATTTCCTGATCTAGGGATAATTTGCTATTTACCACTGATCCTAGATATGTAAAATGGTCTACCATCTCTAGTTCGGCGTCGTCAATAAAGATTGATGGTACCCCATGTGCACCTTGTGACATAATCTGTGTCTTCCTTTTGCTAATCGTTAAACCAAATTTAGAACAAGCATTGGAGAATGCAGATAGTAGACATTGTAATTATTTATCAGAGTGGGTCTTAACTGCAGCATCATCTGCAAAAAGCAACTCTCTGATCAGTACACTCCTAATTTTGGTCTAGACCTTCAATCTCTGAGCATTGTAGAGGCTGCCATCTGAGCGTGAGTGAATGTATATACCACCATCCTGATCACTGAAAGGCATATTTTAGTAGAAGTGAAAAGTATATTCCAAAGAGGGTGGGAGCTAGTACAAAACCTAATAGACAAAGCAATATATCCATCTCAATCCATACAAAAGGCAATATAGTCATCTCAATCCATAGAAAAGGCAATATATCCATCTCAGTCCTTAGACAAAACGTGTTAAACATGATAATAAAATAGTAAATACAGGTTCAATAGATCGCATTATATTCGCGCTATCTCCCAATAGACGTTGACGTCCATGTCTCTAAATATATCTGGGTCTTTCGTGTTCTAGATCTGCTCTGCTGATGACTATCCCTCCATGCCACCATCTCAGTCCATCCAGTAATTCTGACACAGATCTACAGAGTAGAACAGTCAGATTACACAGTTCAATAAAATAACATTTCAAAACCCAATATAAAAACTGTTGCTCATAGCTTACTGTACCGGCATCTGGCCATCTTGTCAGACAGTTATTTGTTACATTGTGCTTAAAAAAGGCGCAACTACAATTCATGTTGGAGGCCAAAGAAGGAGTTGCACCCCACCATAGCCCAACGTCTGGACTGAAATGTAGAGACCACCTGTTTCCCATGCAGCATGATCCCTCTCCCGGCCTGCATAGTTTACTCCAGAGGAAAGGCAACATCACTACATCTGGATCAAGACAATCTGCAGAAGCTACTGGATGCTAATAGAGAACAATATACTTACAGCTAAATCGTAATGACGTTAGACTGACAATGGCATAAGCGCGGCTGGATAAGGCTTTGATGTCAGCTCTCGATCGTTCACTATGGGAGGGGGAGAATGGTCACCTAATCTTCCGTGAACTCCGGGGTACAAAATGTCAGACCCTAAATCTTAACATACACACAACAGATTCCTGCTACCGGACTTTTTTTTTTCCAACCCTAACAGAAAATCTTATTTATAATCTATATCCTAATAAACAAACTTATTTATCCAGCTAAATCTTACAATCGCAACCTATTTACACAGCTAAATGTTAAAATAACAACCTGTTTACACAGCTAAATCCTAATCCGTAAAGCCTATTTTTACAACTAAGTCTTAAAACAATAACCTATTTACACAGCTAAATCTTAATACACTAACATATTTACACAGCTAAACCTGAATATAATAACATATTTACACAGCTAAATCCGAACCGAAAAACGTACTTATATAAGTAAACCCTAATATAACAATATATTTATACAGCTAAATCTTAATACAACCATATAGTTATACAGTTAAATCTTAATGTAACAGCTCATATAAACAGCTAAATCCGAATAGCATATGTTTGTATTTAAATCCTTATAGTAAAGCCTATTGATACAGCTACATCCTAATGTTAAACTCTTGTTGATAGAATTGAAACCTAGTATACAAGACTATTAATATGGGACGCAGAGGTGTTTCCAAGGCACCAGGGCCAGGTTCTATACTGGCCAAGACCTACTGACGGGTCCTCGTCGAGCGTCCAGGGCAACAGCTGACTTTGGGGTCCTGGCTAAAGTCAGTAGGATCGTTGAATCCTCCGAAGTCGGAGAGTGTCTGCCTGCACGGCGAGGAACCACCAGTCTACACACCAATAAGCCAGACATGGGACAACGGATGTTCACGCAAACCTCAGGTCGTGTATGACATCACACTGATGTTGGACAACAGGATGTCGTCATCCGGCATACAGGACTTCACGCTGGAGATCACACCCAGCGAACACAAGCAAGCAAGCATGTATATGGCTATACCCTAGTACAAACTAAATCAACTAGTACAGCCTATTTATCCAGCTGTACCCCAACATAAAATCCTGTTTATACAGATAAATCCTAAGAGAGAAGCATGTTTATACAGATAAATCCTAACAGAAAAGCCTATTTATGCAGCTAAATCCTAACAGAAAAGCTTCTTCATACTATTCATTCCTAATAAAAAAAAAAGAATTATGCATATTTCAATTATTAAAGCAAATCCAGTTTTAGCAATTCATTATTAACGAAAAGTCTGTTTTGAACAGCTTCATACCAATATTTAAAATGCCGGTATCTCGATTATGTCATCCATACCCAGTTGTTCTCAATCTCACTACGAATAAAACTAATACATGCAGTTCTATCCCAATAGACACGTTTTTTTCTTTTTTCAATTTTGCATTCCTCATTTACCGGCATGGCACATGATGGATGGATGGATGGATTCCTGATTTCGAGTCGAGACACGAAAACATCGTGCCCTTAATGTCACGATGACAACCATCTAATGTAAGGCAGAAAATTCATTTCCAACGTAATCGTTCGACATTTAAAGGCAGATTTATTACCCCCATGAAATAATTAGGGCACACATTCCAGGCCAGCTTGTAACGGAAGCTCCAAAGACATGTTTGCATTGGGAACAATTTATAGAACAAGGAATTGTGGAGCTGTTAATTTAGATAACTGTACATCCATCAATCTGACTCCCTCAATTTCTGCCTCACTCAATCTTCTCTAGCTCGCTCCGATTTGTCGTTCTTTCAATTGAAATTTATTATCTCATGTACTCACTGACACAATAACTCATTCACTCAGTAATTCGCTGAATCAGTTATAGACTTGCTCATTTTCTTATTCATTCAATAACTCACTCAGTAAATTACCGACACTTTCGCATAGCAATGTATTCACAAAATAACTCATTCACTAACTCTGAACGTTACTCACTCAGTTACCCACTAACTCCTTCAGTAATTCACTCATTTAGTAATTCCCTCACTCATTCAGTAATTCGATTACTCACTCAAAAATCCACTCATGCAAACATTCATGGCGAGGCCCGGCATCAGGGCCGGATTAAGCCATCTTGGTGCCCTAGGCACAAACCCACATGGGTCAGTCACACTGCCCCGGGCCCCCGATCCTCCACTGACTGCTGGTATGTTCAATATTATGCAAAAAACTAACAAAGAAAAAAAGTTGTGAAATGTAAACATATATGTTTGTACTACTATCACTCATATTAAACCTACAATATGGTATTTCTGTATTAAAATTAATAGTTAATTAATTTTGTAATAATAGTAGACAAAAATACTGTAACTTTTTTGATAGATAAGAAAGTCAGAGAGAGCACACATTTACATTTTAAAGTTCTTTTTTCTAGATTTACGTCTGGCAAAGTTTTTGAGTACATCATCAAAGTTAATTTTGCGCAACAAGTCTGCCTCAATCATCAGCAAAGATAAGGAATCAAGCCTTTCTTGTTTCATTGTCGATCTACTTGGATTTTTTGTACGTTTCAACTGAGAAAAAGAGCGCTCAGTTGAACAGTTCGTAACCATTAATGTTAAAAATATGCGCAAGGCGATTTCTACATTTGGAAAAGCACACTCGATGTTGTCTCTAACTATTACTTTGTAGAGTTCTGCATGACTGAACGTGTTGTTGTCAGATTTTGATGCACGAAACTTGTGGCGAATATATGAGTGGAACTGTTGTAGTTCAGTATATAAATTATTGTTCAGATCTTCAGGATAAGCATTTATTAGTCCTTCACAACACTGAGATGTTTGTGGTACATCGACCAAACAAGAAAATCGAACTGCTAGATCATTATATACCTGTCCTCGTCTACTCATCTCTGTCTCAAGTTTGTCAACAATGGTGTAGAAAGCAGATATACGAAATTTGTCTCTGGCATTCTGAGATACCTCAGGGGCATCACCATCAATGACCACTGTCTTTCGTTTACGATTACGGGTCAAAGTTGACTTATAATCCACACCTGGTGTTATTTCTTTTGCAGCTTCTTCAAATCTTTCAAATTCATTCCTAGATTCATGCAAGTGATCTGCTAGTGAAGAATACAAATTAGCACACGTTTTCAAGTTCACGTGCTCATTTTGTAGAGCTTGACTGACCCTGTGAAAATGTTGTAACACTTCTTCCCAAAAGACAAGCATGAAAGCAAATTCTAATTCTTGCATCTTCTTTGCAATGTTTTCTGCTTCTCTTCTGGTGTCCCCCTTCTGTGACTGGTCTTCTTGTAAACATTCTAACGCTTCTATAATCTGAGGATGAGACATTAGAATGGCTTCAGTTGCAACAGCATGTGCTTCCCATCTAGTATCGGAAAGGGACTTTATCAGCTTTTCATTCACAAGGCATCCTTTCAGAATCTTCCATCTTTTGGTTGAAGCTGAGAAAAAAGTATAGATCAGTTGCACTGTATGGAAGAAGTTTACTGCCTCTAAACAAGAGTCAACGGCACTTCTGCCTACCAGATTTAGTGAATGGGCAGCACAGGGTATGTATATATAAATAATGTGCGATTCAATATTACATTTGCGATTTGCTTATGCCATGCAATTACGCTACCGGGACAATATACACATTTTTCTTGAGGACTTGTGGTGCCCCCCAAATGCTTGGTGCCCTAGGCACGTGCCTTGTTTGCCTAATGGTTAATCCATCCCTGCCCGGCATGCTAAACTGTAAACTCTTAAAACTAATTAAGAACTCATTCGTTATAACTGCTTTGTTTTTTTTTTTCTTCTAACTGTTCATTGAAACGATCATTATCTCTTCTCTATAACTTTCTCGTTCATTTATACTCGTATACATTCCAGGTTTATACTGTCTCGTTCTATACCGACCATGTATACCGGCCGCACCCTTCGGTTTACGAGTTAAATGTTTCGGAGACTCCTGTGGGTCGTCGCTAAAAGCTACGGAGTTCGTGCTTTGTGCGACGCTTTCCGCGCTGCGGAAAGAGATCGAGTCATATGGGATAAAACCCGGTGTGATGAAATCGACCCAATCGACTTTTAAGCGACTTTCTATACCTTCCATGTTTATATTTAATAGTGCTATACCTTCCATGCATATACTTAATAGTTCTATACCTTCCATGTTTATACTTAATAGTTATATACCTTGCATGTTTATACTTAATAATTATATACCTTCCATGTATATACTTAATATTTCTATACCTTTTATTGTCTACTTACTCGTTCTATACCTTACATATTTAATCTGACTCATTCTATATCTTCAATTTTTATACTTACTCGTTCTAAAGCAATTTATATTTATTATCTTTCAATGCTTTTCACGTTTATTCGCTTTCATTTCCTTGCCTGTTTATGTACATGTCGTTCCATTTATGTGCATTCTTACTTTTCCTATACCTCTGACGTTTATTCATAGAGGTCCTCTATACCTTTTACATTCATTCTTTTTCAACGTTGAGTTGAGTTGAGTTAAGAACCGGCATCACTGCACTCAGGACATTCCCATACGTGCTCCGTCCCCTCGTTCAACAGCCAGCAAAGAGTCATACTACTAATCGTTCTCACCCCTATCTGATTAAAAGTTCTCCTGGTCTTCCCTCTCAGTTTTGATATTCTTCCAGAACCCCTGCCGATCCCCCGCAATCTCATTCTTTCCACATATGGGTTCTCAATCTGTTCCTCCACTTTCTCCACCTGGTCCCACAAGCGCATGACCACCTCCCCCTTGTCTATACGCAATGCCTTTTACACGTATTCTCTTTCCGCGACATTCATTTTTACTCTCTTTTAATGAATTTCACGGTTATTCTCGTTAAGATCTATTCACTTGAGCTCACTTTCAATGACTGTTACATCCATTCTCTTTCAGATCCATTCACTTTTATTCTTACTCGTCCGGTGCTTTTAACGTATAAATTACTTTTTCTTTCTAATTATTACTCGCACTTTCTATACCTTTCGCGTTGATTTATATTTGTCTTATACTGTTCTAGTTTAACACCACTCGCTCTCTTTATACCTCTCTCGTTTATTCTTATAGTATAGTCGTATAGTATTGATGTTCGCATTTTGCCCATGCCTTTATAATGCATATCTTTTATATTGTTGCTGTTCTCTGCTAGCCTTGAATGATGTGTGAATGAAATAATGTATGAAAGAGAGTGATAGAAGGGCAGAAAGTTAGACGGGCCTGCATGCCTAATTCTTAACCCTTTGAAAATAAAGTTTGTTCGTTCGTTCGTTGGTTCGTTCGTTTGTTCGTTCGTTCGTTCGTTCGTTCGTTCTTACGTATACTCTACCTTTTACTCTACCAAATTTCACACACTTCTCTTTAACATTCATATTTATTCTCAGTCACTTTCCTAGGCCCGGTAACCTAATTCGCTGTACGAATTTGCACTCTTACGTGTAAAACGTAAATATGTGAATATATTGATGGATGAATTGATCGATGTACTGGGTTGATATATGGATGATTGGATGGATTGATGGATGGATGAGTGAATAACTGAGTTGTTAGATGTACTGGGTAGATAGAATATTGTATGCGTGGATGATTGAGTGGATGGGTGGATGGATGGATGGATGAATTAATTGTTGGATGCATTGGCTAAATGGATGAATGATAGGTTGAATGGGTGGATGGATGGATAGATGGATGAAATGTTGGATACATTGTGTAGAAATATGATTGCATGGATAGATGATTGAGTGGCTGGATGGATGGGTGAATGAATTGATGGATGTATTGGATAGATGGATGGATGAATGAATCGATAGATAGGTGGATTAGTTGGTGTGTGGATGGAGAGAAATGCAACTGATAGAAAGACAATCCGAAAGGGAGCATACAAGACGCACAGACTGAAAGATAGAAAGAGAGACATGTAGAGATAGATACATACACTCAAATAACTCAAGTAGAATCTGATACACAATAAACATCAATTCCCCACCATTCCCAACGAATCCAAATTTAGAAACGAGAGAACGCTCAGATCTAAAAATGATAGAAACTAATCTACGAGTAATACAAGAATAAATCCTTATTGAGAAAAAATCTGAAAATATGTGGAAAGTGGGATGAAACACAAGAAGAGCGACAGCATAATTAGAGAATGATAATCTTTATTTATCAATTTTCGTGTCTAAATTTCCCATCCGTATCCTTACCGTTCATTTGTGTCTCTCTCTCTCTCTCTCTCTCTCTCTCTCTCTCTCTCTCTCTCTCTTTCTCTCTCTCTTTCTTTCTTTCTCTATCTCTACTCTCTCTCTCTCTCTCTCTCTCTCTCTCTCTCTCTCTCTCTCTCTCTCTCTCTCTCTCTCTCTCTCCCTCTCTCTCCTAATCAATGAAAATACTTTTTTTAAATTTAAATTCGATTTGTTGCTGTATTCCAGAATGATCTATTGCGTGCCTTTTTTCATGTCCCGACAAATTGATCCTTATATTTAATGGGAGGGGAGTTTGCACAATGACGAGCAAACTTGACTATCATCTACCTGATGATAATGGGTTCGAATCCCCTTTCATGCGATGATGTGTTTAGTGACGTGGACCAGATAGGCCCAGCCCTACACTGGCATCACATAATTTCCAGGGAAGCAAAGGAGAATGCCGTGATATCGACCACACATTCAGTCGAGTGCCAATAGGTTTATACACACATATTGTTAGCATCCAATACCTAAAACGTGTTGTGCCGTGAAAGATTGCTTTACGTTTACTAACTTACTAACGGGATACGGGTAGAGTTGCTCGAAGTGTGTTTCATTTTAAAAGACTTTCGCCATCGAGAGATCTGCACAGACAGAAAAAAATATTCTTCTTTGTTTAGAGTCGGGATTGTGTATAACTTGTCCTGCTAGCATTTGTTTACTATAAGACCACTGTCACCTTATTTGTGTTTCATTGTATTACTTGTATATGTGTTGTTATTGTTGCTGCTGCTGCTGCTGTTGTTGTTGTTGTTATTGTTGTTATTGTTATTGTTGTTGTTGTTGTTGTTGTTATTGTTCTTCTTCTTCTTCTTCTTCTTCTTCTTCTTCTTCTTCTTCTTCTTCTTCTTCTTCTTCTTCTTCTTCTTCTTCTTCTTCTTCTTCTTCTTCTTCTTCTTCTACCTCCTCTTTTTTTTTTACACCCCCCACCCCTTCCTCCTCTCCTCCTGTTCTGTCCTCTTCTTCTTTTCCCTTCCTTGTTTTCATTCTCCTCCTCCTGCTCCTTCTCCTTCTGCCCTCTGTTCTCCTTATTTTCCCCTCTCCTATACTTCTCCTTCCCTCTCTTCTTCTCAATCCTTCTTCCATCATTTCTTCTCCTCATTCTTCCCTCTATTCTTTCCTCCTCCTTCATATCTCTCTTCTTGTCCTCCTTCTTCCCTTTCTTTTTCTCCTGCTTCGTCCCTTTCCTCTTCTCCTCCCTCCAGGTGCCAGGTCTGGAGTAGACATCGGCGACCACAACCTTCCATCCCTGTTGATCATCTGACATTATGATGACGTATGTCTTGCTTGTGTTCTTTTCCATTGTCCCGAGTTTTAAACTTTCTACGTAATCAATCTCCGCGTCGCTGCTCTCCTTGCTTGGTACATTCTCTTCTCACACAAAACTCATTTCTCTATCCCACACCTTCTATGTATATGTCCCGTACATTTAATGTGTCTTTTTTAATGAATCCAGTTTTGTGACTTTTCCATCATTCATTGTTCATAGTTTTACGCATTACCTATAATAAAAATAGAATTTCCTAATATTTAATTAACCTGACAGCAACTGAGAACACCTCAGCCACTCAGAAACTTAAATATAATTACTCGGGGTCTCATTCTCTCCTTCTTCTTCTCCCTACTCCCTCTCAAAAATCATATTTTTTCCCGTCGTCTTTAAATAAAGCGATTCCATCGTCATTTACCTTTCTCCCTTGCGTTTATTTACGTGCTCTTACAACTCCATTTGTCAGCTTCCCTCTACACAGCTCTCCCTTCCACCAGTTTAGTTTTAATCATCCCCTCTTCGCATTCAATTGTTCCTGCTCTTTTTGGTATAGCTATGAATACCGATTTCTGCATATCACTCGGTAGATATCCGCTGCTGTAAATATCATTCATTGTTTCATATATCTACTCTAAGTTCTTCCAGTACTTCTAATTCTTCAATTGTGATTCTATCTGGCCCTATATGTCTAATAGCGTCAGCGACTTTTTCTTTTAGAATAGGTGGACCTTCAAAGTTACTTTCGGCTGTTAATTCTTCCCTTTCTCCATCATATAATTATCTTCTATACTCATTCCACCTCTTCATTATAGCATCTTCCTCCAATAATATCTTTTCTGTTTTTTTTTGTGTGTGTGTTTTTTTTTAGTGTGTAAATACCCTGTATTTATTCTTATCTTTCTTCCCGTGAGCTCAATGATTTGTCAGCCGCAGAGGTCGTTTAAAGATCGTACCGGGAGTCGAACTTCGTGTCACATGGTGGGGCGACCTCTGGCTTTCTTCTTGGCTTTCCTCACATCTGTCTTGTAATTAATATCCCTCGACGGAATACCAGCTTAATATATAGTGGATTCCTGAGAGGGTGACAATGGGGAAAGTGACCGTTGTGACAGAATTGTTCATATGGAACATGACACCGTTCTAAATGTCCCGACCTGGGACCAGGGAGGAGGGGGAGCGGGGTGTGGATTTCTGCTACAGGGGGATCACCCTTATATTTAATTTGATATAGTGGATTGCACCTACGGCATGGTACGACATCAGCTTTGGCTGATAATAGGAAAGGGGTTTTAGGAAGTACTGCCATCGACCCTCCTTCAGGGCCCTTCGGTCTATAAGTACAACTAACTCACTAACCAATATGCTATATAGCATATGTTTCAGCATCGGACCGTCTCTCAGACACCAACCTTGGCCCAGCCCTACGTTCGTCCGGGGAAAAGGATGCCCGTGGACCGCTGCCGCTTTGATTCTAGGTCCAGTCTGTCCTCGACCTTTCGAGCAGCCAATGAAGGAGTACGGCCCTTGTAGAATTTAATTCATTTTTTTTTCTTGCAATGCTCGTTTAACCAACTTTCTTTTGCTTTAACATATGTATCTCTTATTATTTATCTTAGCATATTCTTGTTTGTAAGTTTCACTATGTTTTCTTTTGGCCATCAACTTTAAGATTTCTCCAGTAATCCCTTTTTTCTTAGCTTTTTGGTTTCTCTACGGTAATATCCCTTTGCTCGTTTGATGAATGGAACCCCTTATCATTTTTCATTGTTCATTTATACTCTGTATTTGAGCTTTTGCATTGCACCTATTTTTCACAGTCACTCTCTATTGTTTCACTGAATCTGAAATTTGTTTGTCATGAAGTCTTGGGAAAATAATGTGCTAGTTTCCCCTTGTTTTCCATATCCACATGGAAGTTTGTTACCTCAGCCAAAGGACACGTGAGTACCCTGCTCTGCGAAGCTGCAGAGTACTTTACTTATTTATTATATCTACTGTGTGTTTCTTGTAGATAGATTATCATGTTTTTCTTAAAAGTAACCATTCTATGAGTTATATTGTCTTTGTTTTGTTGTTTTGTGTGTATGCGTTGAGTTGAGTCAAGGACTGACATCACAGCACTACGGATATTCCCATACGTGATCAGCTGGATGGATGAATTGTTGAATGTAATGGGTGGATGGATGGATGGATGGATGGAAGAATGGATAGATGGATGGATGAATTGTTGGATGTATTGGGTAGATGAATAGATGGATGAATTGTTGAATGTATTGAGTAGATGGATGGATGGACGGGTGGATAGTTGGGTGGATGGATGAATTATTGGATATATTAGGTAGATGGATGGATGGATGAGTGGATGGACGAATTGTTGGGTGTATTAGGTAGATGGATGGATGCATGAATGAAAGAATGGATGCATTTTTGGTGAAGTGTGTAGATGGATAAATGAATGGATAAATGGGTGGATGGATGATTGGGTGAATGGATGGATGTATGGATGGATGGATGTATGGATGGATGGATAAATTGTTGGATGTAATGGGTAGTTGGAAGGATGCATGCATGAATTGTTGAATGTATTGGGAAGACGGGTGGATGGATGGATGGGTGCATGGTAGGATGGATGGATGAAATGTTGAATGTGTTGTGTAGAAGGACGGATGGATGAATTTTTTGATGTGTTGGGTAGATGGATGGATGGATGAATGAATGAATGAATGAATGAATGAATACATGGATGGATGGATAGATATATGCATTGTTGGATGTATTGGATAGATGGATGGATGGACAGATGGATGAATGAATTGTTGTATGTAGGGGTAGATGAAGGGGGGTGGGTGGGTGAATGGATGGATGGAAATTATTGTTGGATGGGTGGACGAATTAATGGATGGATAAGCAAGTGGAGTTTTTATGTATAAATTTGGATGCATGGGCGAGAATGAAAGAAAGACAGACTGGTAGAAAGACGATGAAGGAAGGACAGACTAAAAGATAGATGGACAGACAGACAAACTGATAAACAGATGCATACACTCAAAGAACTCAAGTGGAATCTAATACACAATAAACATCAATGTCCCCATCATTCCCAAAGTGTCCCAGTTTAGAAACAAGAGAACGCTCAGATATAAAAATAATAGAAACTAATCTACGAGTAAAACAAAAATAAATCCTTATTGGGAAACATTTTGAAAATATATGGAAAGTGAGAGTAAACACAAGAAGAGCGAAAACATAATTAGGAAATGATAATCGTTATTTATCAATGTTCTTGTCTTCGCATCAATATTCTTTCCGTTCATCTCTCTCTTTCTCTCCCTCCCTCTCTCCTCTCTCCCTCTCATGTCATGCAAAATATTATTCCATATTTTTTATGTATTCTCATCTTTCATATTACGGGGTATCGTTTTGTATGCCACTTGATTGTCCTGTAACATGCCATTCCATATTTTTTTTTTTATTTTTTATTTTTTTTTTTGTATTCTCATCTTATCATTTTGTATGCCATTTGATTTTATCATGTATAATATAACATTACTGTGATGTGAGTGAGAGAGTTAGTGAGTGGGAGAGAGAGAGAGAGCGAGAGAGAGAGAGAGAGAGCAAGAGAGAGAGAGAGAGAGAGATAGAGCAAGAGAGAGAAAAAAGAGAGAGTTGAATTGCATCACTAATTTTTACGCTACATAATGTATATGTACAATTTTTTCTCCACTTCTTGCAATTGCGAGAATTCTCACGACAATCGTCACTGTCTCAGTTGTGTGTAAAGTGTGGGAGTTTGTTCTTATTAGTTTCAGTGATCATGTGAGGCATCATGCATGTGTCTAGATGTGAGGATGTGTGTATGGGTTGCATGTGAGGGATGTGTGTGTGTGTGGGGGGGGGGGGGTGTGGGGAATTCATGTGTGGAGGGGTTGTGTGTGGGGGATATGTATGGGTTAATGGGTGATGTGTGGATGTGTGAAGGGATGTGTTAGTCGGTGGTGGATGTATGTGTGTGAGATGGATATGTGTGGTGTGTGTGGGGGAGGGGGATATTTGAGAGGATAGGTGGAAGTATGTGGGTGTTGGTGGGTTGGGAGGGGGTGTGGGTAGGGAGTGTGTGTTTGGGTGGGTGAATGGGTGTGTAGGAGATTGTGTTGTGTTGGGGGATGGGTGTGTAATGGGTGTGGGGGATGAGTGTGGGGGGGGGGTGTCTGTTAATGGGATATGTCTGTGTGGGTGGGAGTGTGTGAGTGTGGATGGGGTAAATGTGAGTTGGTGGAGGATGTATGTGGGGTGGTGTGGATGTTTGTAGGTGGAGGATGTGTGAGAGAGTGGGGAGATGTGTGGGCGGGGATGTGTATGGAGAATGTATGTGGGGGATGCGTGTGTGGGGGGAATGTGTTTATTGGTGGATTTTTGTGTGGGAGGGGAGATGTGTGAGAGGTGGGGGAGGTGTGGGATGTGCAGGTGATTGAAGGATGTATGCGAGGATGGGGGATGTGTGTTTGGCTGGGTGGTTGGGGTGTGTTTGGGTGGGAGGGTAGATGAGAGATGCATGTGTTAATGGGCGGGTGGGTGATGTGTGAGTGTGAGTGGTTGATGGATGAGTACGTGAGTGGGTGGATGTGTGTGAGAGATGAGTGTATGGGTGGGGGGAGGTGTGTAGTTGTGAGAAGAAGTGTGTGAGCGGAGGATGTGTGTGGGTGGGGTATATGTGGGTGGCGGGGTGTGTGTGGGTGGGTGGTGTGTGTTTTTAGGTTATGGGTGGGGGATATGTGTGGGCAGGTGGGGAGATGTGTTTATGGGTAGAGATGTGTATATAGGTGGGGGTGTGTAGTTGAGAGGTGGCGAATATTGGGTGGGTGAGTGGGTGTAGGTTAGCTGATGTGTGTGTGGGTGGGTGGGGAAAATTGTGAGAGTGCGAGATATGTGTGTGGATAGGTGCGGGATGTGTAGGTTGGCGGGGGTATGTGTGTGTGGTTTCTTCTTCTTCTTCTTCTTCTTCTTCTTCTTCTTCTTCTTCTTCTTCTTCTTCTTCTTCTTCTTCTTCTTCTTCTTCTTCTTCTTCTTCTTCTTCTTCTTCTTCTTCTTGGGGAAA
Source organism: Cepaea nemoralis (assembly GCA_014155875.1). NCBI lineage: Eukaryota > Metazoa > Mollusca > Gastropoda > Stylommatophora > Helicidae > Cepaea > Cepaea nemoralis. The sequence continues at coordinate 389,161 of JACEFZ010006068.1, read as the reverse complement.
TGTGTATGGGTGGGGAATCAGTGGGTGTGTGGCGGCATGTATGTTCGCCTGGTTCTGTGTGAGTGCGTAGAGGTACGTGTGGGTGGGTGGGGGAGGTTTGGTGGGTGGGGGATGTGTTGGTGGCTACGGGATATGAGGGTGGATGGGGAATGTGTCTCACAACATTGCAATATGCACTGTTTATGTTTACAACTTTCATTTAATAATGCTTTTTTTTGGTTTTCACATCTGAATGTATCAAGCGTAATATGCATTGTTTATGCTTACAAAATCCATTTGACAATGTTTTTTCCCCTATGTTAATGTAACATGCACATTTGATGAATGAAAGATGAGTGATTGAAAGGGCCGAATGTAAGACGGGCCTGCGTGCCCAATTTGTTACCCTTGTAAAATAAAGTTCGTTCGTTCGTTCGTTCGTTCGTTCTCTCTCTCTCTCTCTCTCTCTCTCTCTCTCTCTCTCTCTCTCTCTCTCTCTCTCTCTCTCTCTCTCTCAATCTCTCTCTCTCTCTCTCTCTTAATCAATGAAGCAATGAAGATACTTTCTTTTTGGTTATTTAAATTCGATTTGTTGCTGTATCGCAGAATGATCTATTTCGTGCCTTTCTTCTCATCCCGACAAATTGATGTTTATGTCATAGTTTAATGGGAAAGGAGTTTGAACAATAGGCAGCAAACTCCCCTGTCTTTCTGGTGATAATGTATACGAATCCCCTTTGATGCGATGATTTGTTTAGTGAGTGGGCCACTAGCACTGGTACCACGTAATTTCCCTGGAAGAAAATGGGAGTGCGAGATATCGACCACAGAACTCATTATCATGTGCCATGCCGATAATCGTGATCGGTCATGTTTCACCATCTCATTGGAATCACCAGAATCGCGGATCAGCTCCGTGTTCTTGTCTCGACCATACCATGTGTCCAACTCATCCAGGTATTTACTTCTCTGTCAACTAGTCGCGTGCCAATGCGTTTATACAAACAAATTTCTAAGCACCATATACCTAATTGGTGTTATGGCGTGAAAGGATGCTTCACGTTTACTAACTTATTAAGTGGAAACAGGCGGGGTTGCGCTAGTTGTGGTTATGTTTTCAAGAGACTTAGGGCAGCGAGAGAGCTATACACCATTCGTTTATTTGTTGTTTAGAGTCCGGACTGTTGTATAGCTTGTCCTGCTAGCGTCTGTCTGTCGCAAGACCTCTGTCACCTTGTTTATGTTTCATTGTGTTCCCTCTACGTGTGTTGTTATTGCTAGTGTTGGTGTTTTTATTGTTGTTGTTGTTGTTGTTGTTGTTCCTCTTCTTCTTCTTCTTCTTCTTCTTCTTCTTCTTCTTCTTCTTCTTCTTCTTCTTCTTCATCTTCTTCTTCTTCTTCTTCTTCTTCTTCTTCTTCTTCTTCTTCTTCTTCTTCTTCTTCTTCTTCTTCTTCTTCTTCTTCTTCTTCTTCTTCTTCTTCTTCTTCTTCTTCTTCTTCTTCTTCTTCTTCTATTTTCACCCTTATCTTCCTCTTCATTAACCCAATCCTCCTATTCTTCTTTGTTTACCTCCTCCTCCTCCTCCTCATTCATCTCTCGCCTCCTCAGTCTTCTTCTTATTCTTGCTTCTTTGTCTTCCTCCTCTATTCCTCCTCCTGTTCCTGGTCCTCCTCATCATTCTTCTTATTCCCTCTCTTCTTCTTCTTATTCGACCTCCTTGTTATCACCATCCTCCACCTCTTCTTTTTACCTCCCCTACCTCCTCTTCTCCTCTTCCGCCCTCTTCTTCCTCCTTCTTTGTTTTCCTTCTCCTCCACCTGCTCCTGAGCCTCTTACTCCATCCCTCTGTTCTTCCCCTCCTTCGTAACTCTTTTTTCCTCCTCCTTCTTCCATCTCTTCTTCTCCCCCCCCCCCCCTTCCAGGTGCCAGGTCTGGAGTAGACATGGGCGACCACAATCCTCCATCCCTGTTTATCATCTGATATTGTGTTGATGTTTGTCTTGCTGAAGTTCTTTTCCCTTGACCAGATTTTTAAACTGTCTACGTCATAGTTCTCTGTGACCCTGCCCTCATAGCTTGGTACTTTCTATTCTCTAGAAATCTCATGTCTCTAGCTCGCGCCTTCTACTTACGTGTCCCGTAAATTTAATGCCTTTTCTTTGTGAATCCAGTTTCGTGACTTTTCCATCATTCACTGTTCATGTTTTACCCATTACTTGTAATACAAATAGAAGTTCCTAACCTTCAAAACAACTGACTGCAACTGAGAACACCTCTGCCACTCAGAAACATATCGCAGCATTTACTCGGGGTTTCATTCTCTCCCTCTTCTTCTTCTCCCAACTCCCTCACAAAAATCATATTTTTTTCTCGTCCTCTTTAAATAAAGCCGTTGCGTCGTCATTATCTGTAGATATTGAGACTTTAGAAAGTGTGAATTTAAAATACACTCCCTTCCCTCCTCCCTTCCGTTTATTTACTTGCTTTTATCACTCCATTTGTCAGCTTCCCTCCACACAGCTCTCCCTTCTACCAGTTTGGTTTTAATCATCCCCTAGAGGTGTTCATTATGAAAATGGCTTCTAGCGCACCCACCCCCGGCCCATGATTCTCCACGGAAATCTAAAAGAGACCTTAATCCAGTTAGCCAAGATGTACAGGCGAGGACTTGGCGACATCATCAACTCCCCACCAGTCCACACTCCTAGTACCAGGCTGACTTCAAACATAGGCCAGGTTTATTGAGAAGGTCAGGTTTGTGTTAGGAATAATGAATTTAACCAATAGTAAATGTGTCTGTTCCAACCACAGACATAGGAATGATTGGTTTCTTTTATGGTTACCAGATTGTAAATATTTCTGTTCCAACTACATCAATAGGAATCCGTCGTTTTTCTTCTGTGTCTGTCTGTGCGTGTTTGTGTATCTTGCTTTCCTTGTATTATCTCTTTGTCTCTATGCCTGTCTATCCGTCTGTCTGCCTGGCAGATAGTGTGTGCGTCTTGCTGTCTGCCTGTGCCTCTATCTGTGTCTACGTGTCTGACTCTGTGCTTTTTGTCTGCTTGTTTGTATATATGTCTGTTTCGCATTCAGTCTGTATGTGTTGTGCCTAATCTTCGTACCTATGTGTGTGTGTTTTTTTTCTGTCTGCCTGTCTATTTGCTTGTGTATACACATGTGTGTGACCATGTGCCTGTCTGTATATCGGTCGGTTATCTGCCTAGTCTGTATATGGTGCCTGTGTTGATGAAAGGTTTAGTTAATTATATGGGTGGATGCCATCAGAAACACTCACTCATCGTTATCACCAACCACAGACTACCACGGCGCTTCAAAGGATCAAACATCGGCTAATCACAAACTCAGCCGCCTTTATTATTTCTCCAGCACTGACGTCACTTAATCTGTGCTAATATTTGTTAATGCATCATTTACTTTTTCGCCGTCTTGCTTCGAATCCAGGAACTCTTTACAAAATGCAGATCTTGTAATTCATTGTTTTCTTTTCACATTCACTATGTCACTGTCACTTCATTTCAGCCTTCACCGTTTAACTGTCCCTTTCTGTCAATCACTCTTCCATTCTGTCGCTCATTGTTACCCGATCTTTTTTTTTTCTGAGACGAAACGTCAGGAATTTGATAATTCACCAGGAAGATGGCTATTGGCGATTCCGGTCGTTAAAGTGTAAGGTCGGGTCATCTGAGGCCACCCGAGGAATCAAATAGCGGGTGAAACGATCCGAAGGAAACCGTGGACATAAATACAAAATTAATGGCTATAGAAAAGGCGGGTAGGATAGCCACAAAGTGTTTGAGGTAGTTAGGCGCCACAGTAGTATGTCTGTGGATCGTTTACCAAGAGTAGCGACAAGATAGATGTCGCAAAGTAGCGAGAATCTAAATTTCACAGAGTAGAGAGTAGCAAGATGTCACAGGGAAGAGAGAAGCTAGATTTCACAGAGTAGCTGGAAGCTGGATGTCACAGAGTAGAGAGTAGCATGATATCACAGTGTAGAGGGAAGCTAGGTGTCACAGAGTAGCTGGAAGCTGGATGTCACAGAGTAGAGAGTAGCATGATATCACAGTGTAGAGGGAAGCTAGATGTCACAGAGTAGCAAGAATCTAAATGTCACAGAGTATAGAGCAGCTAGATGTCACAGAGTAGCGAGAACATAAATGTCACAGAGTACTAGGAAGCTGATGTCAAGATAGCATATCACAGTGTAGAGAGAAGCTAGATGTCACAGAGTAGCAAGAATCTAAATGTCACAGAGTATAGAGCAGCTAGATGTCACAGAGTAGCGAGAACATAAATGTCACAGAGTATAGAGCTGCAAGATGCCACAAAGTAGAGAGAAGCTAAGATGTCACAGAGTAGCTAGAAGCTAGATGCCACAGAGTAGTGAAGAGAGAGATGTCACAGAGCAGTCAGAAGGTAGATGTCACAGAATAGCGAGAAGAGAGGTGTCACAGAGTAGAGGGAAGCTAATTGTCGCTAAGTAGCCAGAAGCTAGATGTCACAAAGTAGCGAGAAGCTAGATGTCACATATATTTGGTTTCTTGATAGAATGCAAAGACTAACATGGTCGGTTAAGAAGTTCACTGTACAAGTACATTTACCTGCTGCTGCTGCTGCTGCTTCTTCTTCTTCCTCTTCTTCTTCTTCTTCTTCTTCTTCTTCTTCTTCTTCTTCTTCTTCTTCTTCTTCTTCTTCTTCTTCTTCTTCTTCTTCTTCTTCTTCTTCTTCTTCTTCTTCTTCTTCTTCTTCTTGTCGGTTTCGTTTTCGTTTTTGTCTTTGTTGTAGTTTCGTCTTTATAGTCGTCCAAGTGATCGTCGTCTGTTGCTGTTTCTGCCTCTTCAGCTCCTCCTACTTTACATTCTCCATTTAATTTCCCCGCGACCCGGTGGACACGTCGTCGGCTGTGGCTGCTACTTCTTCTTCTTTTTCTTCTCTTAATTATCCTTCTAATCCCCCCCCCCCCCCCCCCCACCGACGACTACGATGACTGCTATCTTTTTTTTACTTCTTCTCATCTGCCTCATCCAGGCACACACTGACCATTGCTCTACAATCTAGGGATGGATGTTCCAATTCAGTAGCTAGGCGAATGTACTCACTCCAGAAACGCGCTTTAGATTTGATTTATAGTAAAATGAAAGTTAATGTTTTAACTTATATCAACATCTACAGCTATAAAAACTGCATTAACATTTACTAATCAATAAGCTCAAACTAATTCTTAAAATAATAAGAATAAATGCAGGTTGTTTAAAATCAAAAACAGGAAATATATTATTGTACGAAGATGCTATAATGAAGAGGTGGAATGAGTATATAAGAGACGTATATGATGGAGAAAGGGCAGAGTTAACAGAAGAAAGTAACTTAGAAGGTCCACCTATTCTATAAAAAAAAGAAGTTGATGACGCTATCAAGCAAATGAAGAAAGGAAAATCAGCTGTGCCAGATGAAACCACAATAGAAGAATTAGAAGCAATGGGAGAATTCAGAGTAGATATATTAACCAAAATGTTGAATGATATTTATAGCAGTGGATATATACCAAGCGATATGCTGAAATCTGTATTTATAGCTATGCCAGAAAGACCAGGAGCAATTGAATGCGAAGATTTTCATACGATTAGCCTCATAAATCATATCACTAAGCGTCCTACTCAGAATTATAATGAGAAGAACAAGGAAGAAATAAAAATGGAAATTGGTGAAGAACAGTATGGATTTGTGGAAGGAAAGGGTTTAAACAATGCAATATACACATTACGAACACTATTAGAAAGATCAGTAGAGACAAACATATATGTGTGCTTCATAGATTATACTAAGGCATTTGATAAAGTAAAACAATATGAACTGATTAAAATGTTGGAAGATATTAACATTGATGGGAAAGATCTCAGAATAATAAAAAAAAAAAATATTTACTGGAACCAAACAGCAGCAATTAAAATGGGAAATAAAGAAGGAAATTATGAACACATAAAGTTGGGAGTAAGACAGGGATGTGTTTTGTCACCTGGATCTCTTCTCCCTCTATAGTGAAGTAATAATGAGAGAGATCAAAGAAAAGCCAGGAATAATATTTGGAGGTTATAATACACAGTACTCATAACGGATAAAGCAACAGATCTACAGCATTTGTTGGACATTGTAGTAACAGAGAGTGCAAACAAAGGACTCTCCTTGAATATCAAGAAAACAGTAGCAGTGGTTATATCAAAGAAACAGGTGACACCCAAATGTGAAATAGATATAGAAGGGAAAATTCTTAACCTGGTGGATAGTTTCAAATATCTAGGGACATTCATAACATCAAATGGAAGATGCAGAACAGAAATTAAGAGCAGAATAGGGCAAACAAATGCTGCATTGTAAAAAATGAAGAATATCTTATGCAATAAGTCGTTATCATTGAAAGTAAGAAAGAGAGTGCTGACGAGCTATATAGAACCTGTTTTGCTGTATGGCTGTGAATCTTGGAATATACATGAACAAATTAGGAAGAGATTAGAAGCAACAGAAATGTGGTTCCTTAGACGAATGTTGTGAATTTCATGGACTGCCACATTAACTAACGACGAATGCCTTAAAGAGGCTGGTGAAACTAGAACATTATATATATCAATAAGAAAGAGACAAACAGCTTGTTTGGTCATGTGACGAGAAGAGAGTCGCTGGAGAAAATCGTGACAACTGGGAGGATCGAGGGGAAAGAGGCAGAGGCAGACCACTAGAAATGATGCTGGATGGATTGCGACGGTGGCATGGAGGAATATCAACGGCAGAGTTGATCCAGAAAACCAAAAACAGAGATCTGTGGAGAGTCATTAATGCCAACGCTAGTCGGCAATGCACTTGATGATGATGATCTCAGTTCACGCAAAAGCCTACACATCCCAAGTGCGTTACACATTACAATATATTGTTCTACGATATATTCAAACCAATGAATTAATCTCATCACCAAATAAACTATAAATCACAAAACTCAATATTTCCAGTTATTTGCTCGGCTGAGCAAGAAAGAAGAAGTCGAATCGCTAAACAAATCAACCATTCAAAGAAACTCATCCGCCACCTGCTCAGCCAGTCAACCAGTAAACGAAATAACAATGTTATTAACGAAGAAATCAACTATCCCACTAGGTATATAAATTAATTAACAAGACAATCAACAACACACAAAACCAACACGTCTGAAAACTGTCCAAACAAATACTACCAAAGCCATTCTCAAGGTGATTATATTGCCCTACAGAAATATCATGTTCTCCGCGTTCTATTTCTAACTTCTCTACTTTAATACAAGCCAAAACCAATTACCGAGGTATTGAATTTTGCGAATGTAACCTAAACAACACTGATCGTTAGTTAGCTAAATATCACATTCGGTTTTTGTATTAACTTCCATTTTGAATAGCTAACACGGCATTGATTATACTTTTGAATGATGACATAAATATGGATTCTGTAGAGGGGAAAATTAGCCATGTTGCCTGCCGATCCAGGATGGTTTTTCCTCGAGAAATTCGGTTCGTGTTCAAGAGTCTTTAAGTTTAAAGTTGTACTCGATAATATGTGGTAGACCACGATCACAGTTTGATTATTCCATCTATGCACCAGCACCATCATTTACACTACCAAATGTTGCTGTTGTTTCTGTTATGTTATAGTCGTGTATCCTTACTAATTGCATTTGGCTCTTCCAGGCAAACGTTGTTAGAGTGTGTTTTTTTTTTTTGTTGCCTCAATATAAAATTGAATATCTCAGTAACCAACTGATGGAAAATAATGAGATTTAGTATATAACCTTATCATTATGTCCACCCAACAAAACAAATTTTGTTTTGGAGATTGTACAGCAGATTTCAATTTTTGCTTATATGCATTATATATTTTACAGCCCCGCCATGAATGCCTTAATTTTTAGAGTATTACAGCTCAGCAAGACCCATTCGCTCTATTTTCAGAATTGTCTGGCGGTCTTTCGTTTTTGCACAGACTGTGTGTTATAGTTCAGAGGCGTCGTCAAACTGTGGGTTCTTTCATGAAACGTGATTATATAAATAAATCTTACCATTAATGTAATCTTAATAGCTAATATTTGAATGTGTTAATACTGTTCAATGGGATTAAAAGTGAAATTGTGTACACTTCAAAACATCGCTATGAAGTTGTACACATATTTTTGTCAAGAAGCTGATCGCAGGAAACTGTTTCATACTGTTACAAATCCCGAAAAAAGAACAGTGCATGCATTAGGTTTGAGTAAACGATCGTTTCGTCGATGGGTGCAAGAATCTGGAATGAAACCAACATGCGATAAGCAAACGGTAGGTAGAAAGGCAATTGTAGACAGCTTTGACAAGGATGTCATCAGACGAGTTATTATAAAAATGATGGATGCCAAAGAAACAGTGAGTGTAAGAAAACTGAGGGTTTTATTGAGAAAGGACAATAACATAGAGCTATCCAAAACAACTTTGTGGAAAATTATAAGGACATTAAGCTTCACTTTTAGAAAGTACAAGGGAGGTAGAAATATCCTTTGCGAGCAACCGCATTTAGGAGCCATGAGAAGCAGATAACTACGTGAAATAAGGGAAATGCGCAAAGAAAATTATGACATAGTGTATTTGGATGAAACGTGGATCAATGAGCACCACACAAGTGAAAAGGAATGGCAATCAATGGATGGAAAGATAAAACGTTATGTGCCCAGTAGTAAAGGACAGCGTTTGGTCATAGCCCATGCTGGTAGTACTCATAATGGCTTACTACAGAATGTGGGCTCGTGTTCGTATCAAAGCATACAGACAATAGGGATTATCATAATGAGATGAATGGTAATGTATTTAGAGATTGGCTCGAGAATACAGTACTTCCATCCCTTGATAGACCGTCTTGTCTAATCATGGACAATGCATCATATCACAATGTTGTTGCCCAAGAAGACAAAATACCTACGGCATCGAGCACAAAGGAAGCAATAAAGATATGGCTCCGAAGGGAAAATATACTATTTCCAGAAACATATTTCAAGCTACAGTTGTTGTCCCTTGTAACACAGACGCAAGAAAGCAAGAGATTTCAAATTGACAAGTTGATAGAAGAGCATGGCCATAGGTGCTTGAGACTTCCGCCGTATCATTCTCATTTAAACCCTATAGAACTTGTGTGGGCTAAAATTAAAGGACAAGTGGCAGCTGCCAATACTACATTCAAATTGTCTGACGTCAAGATACTAACCCAGTCCGCGATATTAAATATTGATAAAAGTTACTGGAAAAAATGTGAGGACCATGTGTTGAAAGAGGAAGAGGACTATTGGAGAAAGGATGGATTGAATTTTATGCAACCGAGAGCAATCATCAACCTACTGGAATCGTCCGACACAGATTAAGGTCTGAGCAGAGTATGCCCTGGCGATCCTCACTGTCAGCCCTACACAGATTGGAAGACTTGAAAAGGTACAAAACGAAGCCATTCGCATCATTTTGGACTGCATGAAAGACACCAGCTGTGTATCAATGAGATACCTCCTTGACTTCCCGACAATGGAACACAGGATCAAGATGTGGAGAGCTCGTGCATTCTTAAAAAATAAGTGCAGATGAGCAGCACCTCTGCATGACGCTATATTCAGTGAAAAGGGTGACAGGCTAAAGAGAGGCAAATCATGGATGGGTCGGGCGGAAGATGTCTTCAGACAGGTCTGCAGTCTTACCAGTATCAACCCCGGCAAGGAATGGGTGCCGGTGCCTCCAGCTTTTAAGTGCACTTTCTCCTGCATTATCACACTCGACAGACGGTGCAGAGAGCAGAACCCTGTCGCTGTCAATGCAGAAGTCAACGCGCTCATCTATGAACACTCAGATAGCCCCAAAGTGCTCATCTATACAGATGGATCTGTTGTAAAGCAGCACAGAAGTGCGTGGGCATTTACAGCCCATTCAGCGGGCCGAACCGTTCAAGAATCCAGTGGTGCCCACTCTATGACCTCGAGCAGCATGGCGATGGAGGTGATGGCAGTTACACAGGCTTTTATATGGCTGGAATCACAGCATTATACCTACGCGTTTGTACTAAGTGACTCACATGATTCAGAAGATCGAAGCTGGATCTGTACGTAGACGGTGGACTGAGTCGCTGCGGAAGTCTGTTGTTCGTAAAGTCACCTTCATCTTCGTCCCGGGACATGCGGGAGTCGAGGGCAATGAACGAGCTGATAAACTGGCTGGCTCTGCACCCCCTGTAGATGGCCAGCCCATGGATCGTGCCGATGTTATTAACGTCCTTAAAGATATGGCGAGAACAGAGGACTTTGACGTCAGTGAATCCACATCGCTGTCCAGGATGAAAGACTTGGGAGTAAGAATTCGGCACGGCCAGATGCGAGAGGTACATCGGGAAAACAAGGCGCCTCGTCAACCAACACAGAACTGGCAATATTAGCCACCGGACGCTGATGCATATGCTGGGGGGGGGGAGGATCTGAGCACCTATGGACATGTCCGGAGTGCAATGAAGATACCCCAACTGATAACTGATAACTGAAGAAACAAGAAGGAAATGAAAAATAAGGTAAGAAATATATTCCTTCTACTTTCCTGTTAATTTACAAATTATTTACCCCGTGCCTCTGTAAATTCTCTGTCTTTACTAATATTACACATTGCACCCTCCGTGGTGAAGTGATCAAGCCGTCTGACTCGGGCTCCAAAGGTTGTATGTTCGATTCCGGGCCGCGTCCTTCATTTCACGAGTGCATTTTTTCGGAGACTCCCGAGGGTCGTCGCTGGAGCTACGGAGTTCGTGCTTTGTGCGACGCTTTCCGCGCTGCGGAAAGAAACTGAGCCATATGGGATAAACACCCGGTGCAATGCAGCCGACCCTGTCGATTTTAAGCTAATTCTTTCATTGCACCCACTCTCATACGAATCCGGATACGCCTTTGTGTGTCAACAGAATTGACATGTCTCATATTACCGTAAAAATAACTTCGTTAGCGAGAAATCACTAGTTGTTCAGCAAAAGATCAAAGGAATGTCGCCGCTTTCAATGATTTAAGTTTTTCGAAGACATATTCCTTGGGTGGGGGTAAATATAAGACGGCTGGAAAAATTTCATAACGATGCAACAGACAGTTTTCAAAATAATTGATCGTGAATGACGGCATTAATTTCCGGACAGACTATAGTTACTCCAGCCGTCAAAGACATTTGCAATTTTTGTCGCAAAATAAAATCCCCGATTCTCCTATGCCCCACCTAATGTGTTAGTTCACATTCCAAAATTCACTCTCATACAGAATAACATGTTCTATGTAACTCGCAAACAACACCCAAGAAGACTCTTCACATGGAAGTCCCCAGACAGTATTACAAAAAATTCAGATAGATTATATTTTAATACAAAGAAGATGGAGATCAAGCAAAACCCTACAAAGTGCATATGCCATCGGTTATTAGAAGCAGATCTGAAATTAAAACTCAACAAGCTTACCCTAGGACCAAGGCCACTTTTTTGATCTCACAAAAATACCAGATGCATACAACGTAGAAGTGAGGAATCGTTTTGGGGTCCTGATGTATGTACAAGAGGAAATGACAGCTGATGAACTGGCAGTACAAGCTAGAGATATCTTGGTAACAGAAGCCAAAGATTTAATTCCGACCAGGACTAAGCAACATACGCCATGGATTACACCATGCACGTTAGAATTAATAAAACAAAGAAGAGAACTGAAAAAAGGAAAGGAGAAACCGATAACAGTAGATGAAGTATAAATCTTTAACACGAGAAATACGGAAGAACACAAGAAAGGACAAAAATCAATATATACAAAAATGTTGTATTAAAATAGAGCAATATCATAAGACTGGAAGACATTACGAAATATTCAAAGAAATGAAGTTATTTCCAAGAAATGATCAACCTCAATTAAATGTTATATGTGACAAGTTGGGTTCCATTAACAGAATCTAGACACATTCTAGAAAGATGGTAGGAATACTGCAGTGGAATGTATGCTATGAATGACTGTGTGGATATGAATGATACACATGAACCAATGACAGCAGAAATAGAACCTAAACCCTCATTAGATGAAATTGCATGAGCAATAAAGAACCTAAATAAAGGTAAATCACCATGATGTGATGAGATACCAGCTGAACTAATTAAAGCGGGAGGAGAAGAAATCTAATCATTCATTATGTAATAAGAAATGGAAATATGGTACATGGCAGAAAGATTGGAAGAGAACTATCTTCATTCCAATACCAAAACAGAGCAACCTGAAATTATGCACCGATTATAGAACTGTTGCCCTGATCAGTCATGCAAGTAAAATTCTACTAAAAATCATAATGGGAAGACTTCGTAAGAAAATGGAAGAAGAGATTAACGTAGTTTAAGCTGGATTTAGACAAGGAAGAGGAACAAGAGATCACATATTCAACATGCGTTTAATAATAGAGAAGTGCAGAGAATTTAATGTAAACTTATTCTCCTGGTTTGGGGATTATTCAAAGGCATTTGACTGAGTACAACATCAGAAACTTTGGGAAATCATAAGGAATATGGGCTTTCCTTCACATGTAGTACAACTCATAACAATGCTCTATCTAGACCAACAAGCAGCGGTTAGAATAGATGGCGAGACATCAGATTAGTTTGACATCAAGCAAGGAGTCCGTCAGGGCTGTGTGCAGTCTCCCTATTGTTTAACCTGTACGCCGAAAATATAATGAGAAATGTCAGAGATGATGTAACCAGGGAGCAATATGATGCCCTAAATATCGGTGGTCATGAAATACCAGAGATTCAATATGCTGATGATGCAGAGTTACTATCCACAGACTGGTATAGAAAACTTAATAACCTCAATCCAAGAAATGGTGAAAATCACAACTTATATCTTAACATAGCAAAAACAAAGATAATGCATATAGACATAACTACTATGGAGAAAGAAATATATGTTAATGAGGAAAAATTGGAGGTAGTGGACAATTTTGAATATCTTGGGGCATTGATTACCAACAATGGTGACACAATGAAAGAAATTAAACGGCGACTATCAATTGCTCTTCAAAGACTAAAACAACTTAATGAATTATGGAGTGGGACAGACAGAACTACAAAAATTAGATTTTTAAGTGCATGCATCTTTCCCATTGCCTGTGAGACCTGGACACATACTAATCAACCTGAACAGCGCATAAATGCTTTTGAATATAAATGTTATAGACGAGTGCTAAGAATAACTTGGGTAAAGAAAAGAACGCATGCTTCCATACTTCAAGAGCTGAATATTGAAGAGCGTTGGCTATTAAAGACGATAAAATAAAGACAATTTGTATATTTTGGTCACTTGAAACGTCATGAAAGTTTGGAGAGAACAATAAAGGAGGGGTATATGCCTGGGAAGAGAGGAAGAGGAAGACCAAAGAGAAGATGGGTGCAGGATGTGGCGGATGATCTCCAGATGGGTGTATCGGACGCGGGACATCTTGCTTGTGATCGAGAAGTTTTCCGGAGGGTTGTTATGGGAGCGAGGTTCTGCAAATGGCATGCTACTAAAAGAATGAATGGATGAATGAATGAATGAATGAATGAATGAATGAATGAATGAATGAATGAATGAATGAATATAACTCGCCTTCATCAGCAAATAGCAACAATAAAATATAACGAAATAAAACACGGGATTACACAATGATTACAGTGATGGTGATGGTGATGGTGATGATTTTTTGCACGGCGTTTGAAAACCAAGCATACTGGAATATTAATTGTGTAATTACTTCCTTCTCATCTTGCAATTTCTGTTTTGGTGCAGTCATGTGCCAAAAACAATCTCAAATGCTCTGTCATTTAATACTTTCATGTAGTTAGCATTGATTATTATAATGTGTTTTTGCAAATCATGATCTCTAAATTTACCCCCGGCTGTGTCCTAAAGGGAGGTATAACTCTATTTACAAACTATCGTCTGTCAAGACGCCCAGGTGTCAGTCAGTCAGTCAGTCATTATTTGATGTCCAATTGTTTCTGCTGCCATTTGACAAGAATGTTCCCATATAAAGATAACGTTTCCGTGCAATCGATTCTGTTGATATCCCGCTTACATTTCATTTGTCTTTCTCTTAGGATGTTCATTATCGATCTATCAATGTTTGCATACGTTAACGCTCCATCTCTTTCTCTTGTCTTACCAAGATCTTCTGAATGTTGAGCTTCTCCCAGCTGTCCAGCGCTTTCATTTCTTATTGTCCAGTATTCACGTACCATAAAGAATGAGACGCAACGTTTCAATAACCGGTGTTTTTTCTTTCTCGCTTGTTGGGCTATTTCTGTTTTTCGTGTTATCTGTTAAGATCAAATAATTTCCGAATATGACGATTCGTGTGCCTGTCCCTGTGTAAATCTATCATTGAATGTTACTGAATGGGATAGATGTTAAATAAAGTTTTTCTTATCTTTACAACATTACTATAAAGAACATAATGATATTTATTGTAAGGTAATTTCACCACCATGGTATGCAGTGATGATAGATGAAGTAAAGCTGTGATGATAAATCACCGCCATGGTATGTAGTGATAGTAGTTTCTGTAAAGCAGTGATGGTAGATTGAGTAAAACATAGATAGTAGTTTCAGTAAAGTGGTAATGATAATTTATGTAAATGAGTGATACTAGTTTCAGTAAAGCCATAATGGTTTTTTGAGTAAAGCTGTGATAGTAATTTCAGTAAAGTGCTCATATCGAGGTAGCGGGTTCAACCCCTACACAGGTCAGATGGACTAGAATATTCACTTCTTGGCCTTGACTTGGGGACATAAATTACAAGTACCTAAAAAGTCGCAGTGGGTTTGCCTGAGGGCGAGGAACACTGATAATAGAGAAAGCTAATCCACATGCAAAAGCCGTCCAGTCCAGAAGTACGGTGATGGACCACGCTTGAGTTTATAACGATCGAACGGATAAGAAAAACAAAACAAATGTGTAATCCTTCAGTGCACTGTTGAGGGAAATCTTAGAATTGGAAGGCAGAGGAAATCCTCTACTCATAACAGTAAAGAGAAGATATGATGTCGCTCCTGGGCATTGCCGTGAACGTAAAGTGGTTCTGGCATCTTGCCGTCTTGACAGACGATAATTTGTTACATTGTGTTTTAATAAAAGACATAATAACTACAACCTATTGCGAAGACCAGGGATGGAGTTATATCTCTCCCTGATTAAGGACGTCATAAGGACAGATTAAAGATGGCCGCGCCACTTTTGACATGCACCAAAGAGGAGCAACGTTCTGTTATCCGTTTTTTGGTCAGTGAAGGAGTGAAACCTGTTGAAATTCATCGGCGAATGAATGCTCAGTATGGTGATGCAAGACTTTCTTTCTTTCTTTCTTTCTTTACATCTTTTACTTTATTTTTGTCTTTCTAACATTGCTTCTTTTATCTCTTTTTATTTTGTGTTTTGAGTATTTCTTTGCTTTTTTTTAAAACTTTTTTTTCCTTCTTGTTTTTATTTACATTACATTATTTCCTCACTTTCTTCTGTCCTTTTCTTTCATCTGTGCTAAATTGTTATTTGTTCCTGTCCATGCGAGATTCGACAATGATGATGAAGATATAGTCCGAAGTTGTTCTCTTTCACGACAACACGGCGCTCAATCAGTGACGCTGAAGTTATAGGCTAGGTCGTTATCTTTCTTCACGACACGGCACTCCATGACTGATGCTGAAGTTATAGTGCTACGTTGTTATCTATCTTCACCACACGGCACTCCGTGACTGATGCTGAAGTTATAGTGCTTTCTTCACCACACGGCACTCAGTGACTGATGCTGAAGTTATAGCGTTAGGTCATTATCTTTCTTCACCACTCGGCACTCCGTGACTGATGCTGAAGTTATAGTGCTTTCTTCACCACACGGCACTCCGTGACTGATGCTGAAATTATAGTGTTAGGTTATTATCTTTCTTCACCACACGACACTCCGTGACTGATGCTGAAGTTATAGCGCTTTCTTCACCACACGGCACTCCGTGACTGATGCTAAAGTTATAGTGCTAGGTTATTATCTTTCTTCAATCACACGCCACACCGTGACTGATATTAAAGATACAGTGCCGAGTAATTATCTGTCTTGATCCCACGACACACGACAAGTGATGTTTGTCTGCATAACGCCAACAATATTACCTGCTATACAATTTTAACTTTGAATCGATTCTAGAGGAAATTAGGAAGAAACGAATCCGACCTTCAGAGGGATGTGATCGCTTGACCATACGTCAAGAGCTCACTGCACTTGCTTAACATCATCATCATCATCATCATCATCATCATCATCATCATCATCATCATCATCATCAGGTGACATGCCAATAAGCATGGGCGACCATGTTTCACCATCTCACACGATGCCCAGATTAGTAGATCATCTCGGTTTCCTGTCCCGACCATCTCATGCTGCCAATCCATCCAGATATTTACCTCTCTGCCTTCCCCTTGCTCTTTTCCTCTCAATTTTGCCAGTTGTCAACAAGCGTTGACGATTGAATTTGCTACCAGACCACTAAAGTTTCTAATAAGCTGGAAGGAATATTGAAACACCATCGGACAGAATAAATACCATGAAGAAAGAAGGGTAAACACCATGTAAAATGATATTTACTCTACGTCGGAGTTGAGTATCATAGTTCTGACCCCAATCGTTGCCTTATATCACGTGGTTGTTTATTGAAACAATTAATGGGGAGTTTGCCACTTTCTGTTGGCCTAAATTACACAGAGGGTAACCCGTCTATATTTTGCCACATCCTTCTTGTCTAGATCACGTGTTTGTATTCAGTCTTTGAACAATGTTAGCCAGCCGCTGGTTATTTTGGGAGCAAATTGCGTTGCGTTGATTTGCATTATTATTTGAACGTCTGTCGTTCAGGAAGCCAATAGCACGCTACTGAATGTAAAAGTACCTATGCAAGCACAAACAGTCAATAACCGGTTGGGACTCACGGAGTGTGCTTAGTAAGCTGGGGAATGGAATGTTTCGTTTAGAATGGCTTGCCTCGTTTCAGAGGTCACAGACTGTGCGAATTGTATGGGTTGTTTGCCCTGCTCACGCGAGAGTGTGGGGAATTAACATGCTGATAGGCTGGCTGGGATTGCACCTATCGATGGTAGATTACCTATGGAAAAGGTAGAAGTGGTCGGGAGACTGTGGGACCAGGTGGAGAAATAGCTGAAACTGACTCAGCACCCGTATGTGGATAAAATGATATGGCGGAGTCTGGGCAGGGGCTCTGGATGAATTTCAAAGCTGAGAGATAGAACCAGGAGAATTTTCAATCTGAAGGCAGATGGAACTATTAGCAGTATGGCTCTTCGCTGGCTGTCGAACGAGGGGAGGAGCAATTACGGGAATATCCTGATTGCCGTGGTGTCATTTCTTAGTTCAACTCAACTCAAAGCTGTGTCGACCTGAGATCCAATGTTATTTCATAAAGAATGACCACCTTAAATGCCGCTGGAACAGCGGGCTGGCCAGCAAGCATGCTGGTCGCCTCACATATGCGGAGTCTGAGCCCTTAATCTTGGATGAAAGCCGCATTTCAAGACTCTGAGTTGAGTTGCGTTGGATCAAGAATCGACATTTACAGCAATCAGGGATTCCCTTAATTAGTGCTTTTTTCGGCATATCCCTTACAGGACGTTGCAGTCAACATCAGCATTTTTCAGCTGCTGTTGATGTTCTAAGCAAGATTACGCTCAGTAGTTTGACATTGCTTTCTAAGCGACTGACTCACATACCCCGTAAGTTACCAACGTGGCGAGAACCGCTACCGATTCTCACGCAGGTTACGTTAATCACGAGAATATACGGGATTACGCATAAAGACGATAACGCCAGTGCGACCGGCTAAATTTGCATATCCCTTACAGGATGTTGTAGTCAACACCAGCATTTTCAGCTGCTGTTGATGTACTAGGCAAGTTTTTACGATCAGTGGTTTGCCATTGCTTTCTGAACGACCGGCTACACATACCCCCTTAAGTTACCAGCGCGGCGCGAACCGCTGCCGATTCTCGCAGCTGCTCTTTTCCCAACGTGGATATACGGGATTACCAACAATGTCGTTAACCCCTTGGCCAGGGACACATCTTCAACAGCCAGCGAAGAATTTCAATACTAATGGTACAAGCTGCAGTTTGGTTACAGGTGTCCATCTGAACTTTTTTTCGGAGCCCTTTTTGTCGGTTGAACCCTCTCGTGGTATAATTCTCTCTAGACAACGATAGTATTTTACTGTGGTTCCGCACAAGACACGTGATAGCAAAGGGTCGTGACCACATCTGACTTACAGTGCAACAACATGTTCTCGGAGTTAGTCGTTGCATTACCAGATGGGATTCACAACTCTTACAAGATGGACGAACGCGACCAAAGAGAAGAGGCAGACGACGAAGGTGGGGAAGGAGACCGAGAAGGGGATAATAGAGGTCGAGAAGAAGAAGAAGAAGAAGAAGAAGAAGAAGAAGAAGAAGAAGAAGAAGAAGAAGAAGAAGAAGAAGAAGAAGAAGAAGAAGAAGAAGAAAAAGAAGAAGAAGAAGAAGAAGAAGGAGGAGGACGACGAGGAGGACGACGAGGAGGAAGAGGAGGGGGAGGGGGAGGAGGAGGGGAGGGGGAGGAGGGGAGAGGGAGGGGAGGGGGAGGAGGAAGGGGAGGAGGAGGAGGGAGGGGAGAAGGAGGAAGGGGAGGAGGAGGAGAGGGAAGAGGAGGAGAGGGAGGAGGAGGAGAGGGAGTAAGAGGAGAGGGAGGAGGAGGAAGAGGAGGAGGAGGGGGAGGGGAGGAAGAGGAGAAGGAGCACAAAACCACCATAAATAGGAGGCGGTGTAGGAAGAAGAGCACGAGCTAAAGCAGATTCAGAAGCGTATGTTAAACAGAAGCATAGGCAAGGCGACAGACAGACAGACAGGCAGGCAGGCAGGCAGGCAGAAAGACAGACAGACAGACAGACAGACAGACAGACCAGACCAGACCGACCGACCGCCCGCCCGCCCGCCCTACCGACCAGCCCAGCCCAGACCAGACCAGACCAGACCAGACCAGACCAGACCAGACCAGACCAGACCAGACCAGACCAGACCAGACCAGACCAGACCAGACCAGACCAGACCAGACCAGAATGGCTAGCGGGCGGGTGGGCGGACGGAAAGACGGAAAGTTAAAGAAACCAGCCAACCAACCATCGAACAAACATAGAAATAAGGATACTAAGATTTAGCTGAACACAACTAACATTCCACTGACATCCCCCATTCCATTGGTAAGGCGGCCTAATGTAATAACCCGTTCACGTGCCACCAAACTACATTCCAGACCCGGCTTTATGTGTGTGTTTCTGATGACCAAACTCCGGACGATGCGGTCAGTATCTGGTCATCAACCTTTACGAGTCCTGATAAATCTCTTGTATCCGTGAATATGGTTCTCACGTCCCATGGGCTGTTCTCTTCTCTTTGTGGTCCTAATTCAGGGTACTAATCGCTAAGATAGTTTCAATGAATACACTCAATACGACTAAGAAGATCGGCGATTGGAAGAACAGACGAACGTTACGACCCAATTCTTTAATCTAGATACAAAAAAATAAACGTATATTTTATAAAACAAACAGATAAAACAACAAAATACTGTTTACGATAACCGAGAAGAAGTCCATTCGACAAACAATCTAGCAACAGGAAAACAGACAACTAATCTGTCAGCTACGTGGGCGGGAGCTCTCTCGTTAACCCTAATGACTGTATTTATCTCCGCATGTGCATATATGAGGACATTTCTGTAGGGTAAAGACAAACTGTTATTACTGTCAATTGTCCCTTGCGGTGTAGAACAACCGGGATGGAGGTGGGTGTGTCTTGAGCCTGAGGGATCAATGCCGCCTGACTAGTGCCATCGCCGCGAACTGTGCTGTTTAGGGTTTTCATTTTACCACCCATAGTAAACAAATGCATCACCTTACCGAGGCGTTGTAGCCACTGGGTGAGAGGTTCCCCGCATTTCTGTATGATATGTTCAAATCCGATAATTGTTTTATAATTATTTGACAAGATTGACATCTTATGTAACGAGTCTGTCTCTGGACATTGGGTTCAAGTCGGCAATGCTGTTGATTATGTCCATCAAACCTTATATATAGGTCAATGGATCAGGCCTTTTCAGAGCTCATCCGACTACAAAGAAACAAAGCTAGGAAATGAAGTATAGAAATAAATCAAGGACTGAATTTTTTTTTTTTTTAAATGTCAAGTTAAGCTGTCGACAAAAGAAATACGAAATAAGTGAATGACAGAAGTGAGGAAAGAAACAAGACAAGTGGTCAAGGAAAGAGGCCAATGACAGAAGACATGGAAATAATTAAAGAGAAGTAAGGAAGTCAATGAAACAAGTCGTGGGATCAGTTCAATGACAAAAGTCAAGGAAGCTATTAGAATAAGCAATGAAATAGGTCAATGACAGCAGTTAGGAAACAATTCCAGGGAAGAACTTATGAAAAGAAGTCAATAAGTTAAAATTAAATGAAATACCATCGGTGTGAGGTCAAGTGGATGAACAATCTGGTTAATAATGCCATATTCTTTTGGCGTCTCTCTGTCCGTGCGTTAAAAAACACTTGTTCATTCAGCAAAACATTGTCATCATCCACCAGCCTAGCAGGTTAGAACCCGCGTGCGCCTATAAGTTTCACTGTATATATTGTTATAGAATGTCTATCGTCTCCATTGTCTTCATTTATTGAATATAAAAGCCAATCAATACCCGTGAATATATTTCCAAAACGGTATCCTCATGAATAACATAGATAAGATTTATTACTGACGATTAAACCCAGACCGATATGTCTTAGTATTTGAGGGCTGTAACTTCAATATATCAACCGCTCATATTCCGCGTCAATCAATATCTATTAATTCATTCCCCCATTTACATGAATTATATCGCTTTGTTGTTTTTATTTATTTTTTAATTTTATTTTTACATTGTCCACTTGTTTGTGTAGTACTGTATCGATTGCATGCTTCGATTTTTTCCACCTAATGAATAAATGTAAATATTGCACTCAACACTTTATTCTGATATTTTTGTCTCCCCTTAATATATGACTTGTCTCCCGTTCTGATATTGTTGTCCTCACTAAGTACAGTGATTCTCAATGTGTTTTGGTCATGCACTCTTTCACCATCTGTCAGAAAGTCATTCCTCCTTTCCAAAATTGTTAGTCTCAAGATGTACATTCAAAATAACATGTCTATAATGCTGAAAATTCTTATTTTCTTCCATATTTGTACATAACCTTTCTTCTTCTTCTTCTTCTTCTTCTTCTTCTTCTTCTTCTTCTTCTTCTTCTTCTTCTTCTTCTTCAGCGTTCCGAGCCATTAAGGTTCTTTGCTGCAGATACAATCCGTCTCTATTCGTCTCTCTGGTGGACCTTCTCTTGCCAGTCGTTGATTCCAAGTGCTTGTAGATCTGTATATGTATTATCTCTCCACCGCCTTCTTGGTCTACCTCGGGGTCTACGGTCATTTATTTCCTGAGTGTAAGCGAGTTTTGTTTCCCTATTATCTTCCATTCTTTCTATATGCCCCAGCCATTGTAGTCTATTAGCCTTCATGATACCAGTGATTAGCGGGGACTTAAACAGATCATAAATGTCTTTGTTACTTCTTCTTTTCCACTCTCCACTTTGTGTATCCCTAATGGGTCCAAAGATGCGTCTTAAAATTTTGTTCTCAAAGGTTTGTAATATGGCTTAGTCTCCTTTCGTTGTACTCCAGGTTTCAGAGCCATACAGCACAACTGGTCTGATCAGCGTTTTGTATATTGTGATTTTGGTGTTACGAGATAGCGCCTTTGATTTTAGTAGATGTTGTAATGCATAGTATATCTTATTTCCAGAGTTGATTCTAGTTTGTATTTCTTCCCTTATCATGTTGGAGCAGTTGAAGATTGTACCCAGGTATTTGTATGTTTCCATTCTTTTAATGGTCATATTATCTATTTGTATGATGGCCAGAGTTTTTAGCCATTCCGTCTCTTGAAATTACCATATATTCTGTCTTATCTTGGTTGATAACCAGCCCCATGTGTTGGGCTTTTTCCTTTAAGTGAGTCAATATTTCCAATGTCTTTTGTTCACTTTGCCCTATAATATCTATATTATCTGAATAACCAAGCAGCTTGGATGTTCCTCCAATATCACATGCCTCCTTTACCTTCCTTACAACTTTCTCTAGAGCCAGATTGAAGAGTAGCGGCGATAGTGCATCGCCCAGTTTCAAGCCAGATGTTATTTGGAAGGGGTCTGATTTCCTGCCTTTATATGTTACTATATTATAAGTACATAACCATTACATGCAAAAATTAATTTTATTGTCTAGTTTTATACATTTAATGAAAAATGAATATGCTGATGGATATTAAATACTTAAATAACAGCACTGTTTTTTTATATTCGCAATATTTTATTAACACACCAAATTAATCATATACAATAAAGAAACAGTTAAAACGCCAAATAATTGTAAATTAATACACGGCACCAGAATGCCAGAAAATCAAATTATAACTTAAATAAAACTAAATGCCCACTGTCATTGATTCACCACACAATATAAATTCGAAACCAACAAAATACTAATAACAAATACACACAAGCTAGCAAAGAGAAAGCCCATCGTGATCTATTAGTAGTGCGGACCGATGCACACTACATTTTTTTGTGGTACTCAATACAGTTTTAGCCTGCCAACCCGTGTATTAATCCCACCCACCCCACCCCCGGAAACCCTAAATTTCCTCCCTTGTGGGGAATTATTCCCCCTCGTTGAAAACCACTGATTTAGGACATAAATTGCTTACTCTGGGGTTAATTGATTGTTTCCATATGCATACATGTTCTTGTTCCGCCGTAGGATGTTGTTACAAGGAACATTAGTTTTGATTACTATTTAGAATAGAATGAATGGCACCTTGCCGTCTTGAGAGACAATAGTTTGTCACATTGTGTTTCAAACAGGCATAATAACTACAACCTATGGCGGTGGCGAATGTGACTGGACATGCCAATTCGCACAGTAAATGTTCGCTCTTAATAGATGTATGTGAGCACATGGTCATTTCCACCATCACGCGCCATCTTATAACTCACACGATCAGCGTGTGTCATATCTAATTCTCTTCAGTGTCTTTATACTATTCCCGATCGTTTCCCTACACGAAACGCGATCAACGGCGACTTCGCTTCCAAAGTACAATATCAATGAATGTATCCACCATGACCCGCATATACACATCTTTGTACTATTATAGAGACCGATCTCGAGATCTGTTGCCATCTGTAAATCACAATGATGTGATTTGGTATTCTACCTTCGTCCATCCTCCTGGTGTGCACCATCCAAGTCTAGGAAGACTTAATATAGAACAAAGCCACACACGGTTGTGTTCTTCCCACCTAAATCTTGTAAGGCAGAACGAAGAACAAACCATCACACTATGGCTTAGCTAATTCCCCAAGGAGACCACCCCCACCCCTCCCCCGAGCCTATGCTGAGATGAAGTGAAGTGAAGCTTCATTAATACCACAATGCCCTATATAGTTGTTTGATGTGTATCATCATCATCAAGTGCCATGTTGGCTGGCGTAGTCATTCATGATTTTCCACAGATCTCGGTCTTTGGTTTTGAGGATCAACTCTGCTGATGATATTCCTCCATATCACCGTCTCAATCCATCCAGCATCATATCTCTTGGTCTGCCTCTCCCTTTCTTCTCATCTATCTTTCCAGATGTCGCGATGTTCTCCAATGCCTTCTTCTCATCACATGACCGAAGAAAGATGTTTGTCTCTTTCTTATTGTTGTATATAATGTTCTAGTTTCATCAGCCTGTTTCAGGCAGTCGTTGTTAGTTGAGGACAGTGCTATTGATCTGGCGCTAGTTTCACCTTCACTCACTACAGTGTGTAGATGGTGTGTCCTAGGACACCATGGCAGCGACCACCACCCTTGCAGCATATTGGTGGAGAAAGGCAGAACCAGGCAGCACAAGCTAAAGGTAAAGACATTCCAGTATGACAGTACAGGGCAAGATGTGGTGAGCAAAATAAGACGTGACAAGCGCAGAACGTTTCAGGGCAGGAGAAAAAGCTGGGAGCAGCCACCGTGGTGGAGTTTCGAGGTGGAGAAGGCTTGGGTGGATAAGCGTAGTGCTGTAAGGAGATGGCAAAATGCCAAGAAGAACAGAGCTGGTCATCCTAGTCCCTGCTTGCACTTAGAAAGAGAGATGCACACAAAAGTAAGCTATTTCAAAAAACTGATCAAGGTGGTTAAAAGCGAAAAATGGGCAGAGGTGTGTCAAAGAGTAAGCACAGACAAGTCACTGAAATTGTTCTGGCGACTACATAAAAGCATGAGTGGGGTAGTCAAGAATAAGAGCATTTCTGACTTCCAAGGTGCTGACCTTATCTGGCAGAGGACTGATGAGGACAAGGGCAAAGCCCTCTTTGAACGCTACCTTGAGCAGAGCAACCAGACATACATGGGAGGCCGGAATCTGGCCAAGGAGGTCACCTCAGACAGATGCAAGGCCCAGAACACTTCGGATGAAGACACAGTCGGATGAAGACACAGTGACAGTGAAAGAAATCAAGGCTGTGCTTCGACGATCAAAAAACAGTGCTCCAGGTCCTGATGGCATAAGATACGACGACATAAATAGGTGTACCGACAATGAGCTAGAGAAACTAGCAGACATGTACAACAACAGTATAGGGAGTGCTAGCATCAAGGAGGAATGGTTACATAGCTATCTGATTCCCTTGCCGAAGCCTGACAAAGACCACAAAAAAATTCAGGGATATCGAATTATAACCATGCAGAATACAGTAGGCAAGCTGCTGGAGAAGGTAATTGCCAGGAAAATATCAAGCCAACTAGAGAGGCAAGGTGTTTTCCCACCTACCCTGGGTGGGTACCGTCCAAAAAGAGAAACCTGGACCAATGCAGCAGTCTTTGCCCATGATGTCTATGAAGGTTTCCACTCAGGCACTGAAACTGTTGCTGCAGCGATTGATCTTGAGGACGCATACAACAGAGTACCACTGGATTTTTTAATGTTTCAGCTTCTTGAACTAAACGTAAGTCCATTCCTCCTTAGTTGGATCGCTGCAGCCCTCTTCCAACGGAAAGTAGTTTTTAGATGTGGCAGTTGGACTTCGGAACCAACAACAATATATCCTGGCCTACCACAGGGATCACCATTATCTCCGGTACTGTTCAACGCCTACACAGTGAGAATCACCAGTGAGCAGATCACTGGACCTGGCAGGACATTGTCATATGCCGCTGATGTTTTAGTGTATCGTCAGGGTAAGGATAGAGAGGAGGTTGCTGTGGAACTACAAACCGAACTCAATCGCATAAGTACTTGGTGTGATGAAGCTTGGGGCAATGGTCAACCCAACAAAGGCAACAGTGACTTGGTTCTCGTTGAATAATCATATTGTCAACAATCCAACACCAACTGTAATGCTGTGTTCAGAGACGGTGGAAAGAACGCAGGCAATGAATTACCTGGGGATACGGTTTGATCGAAGTCTTGCTTATAATGTGCACATAGACCAGGTGATAACAAAGGCCAAGCGAGGCTTGGCAGCGATGCGGGTGAGGCGGCAGCAAACTGTGAGCAGCGCCATCTATGTCTTCTGTACGAGGGGCTGGTCATGTCTGTTTTGGAGTATGCAATGGCAATCCTGACTCTCAGCCATAAGCAGATAGAAAGGATGGAAAGGATACAGAATGAAGCTATGCGCATTATTCTTGGATGTACAAGAGATACAGCATGCAGGGCGATGCGCTACCTTCTTGATTTTCCAACCATTGAAGAGAGAATGCAAGTTTGCAGGGCACGCGCCTACCTCAGAATTAACGCAAACACACAGCATCCACTGCATAGTGAAATTAGGAAGGTGAAGGGCAGCAGGTTAAAAAGAGGACGGTCGTGGATGGGTCAAGCCGAAGACATTCTTCAACAGGTATGTTCACTTGAGGACTTAGAACCTGGCGAGGAGTGGGTGCAAGTGCCAACAGACTTCTGCACATCCTTTTCAGTTTGCATCCAACTAGATAGAAAATGCAGACAAGAAAATCCGGCTGCTGTGGAGGCTGAAGTACAAGCGTTGATTTTCGAGAATTCGCTAGACAGTGACGCGGTCATCTACACAGATGGGTCGGTCGTCCGACATGTGAGAAGCTCATGGGCCTTTACAGCTCGGGCCGGAGGGAGAATTGTGAAGGAGGACTCTGGTGCTTTCACTGAAACCACAAGTAGCCTGACCATGGAAGTCATGGCAGTAAGTAAAGCAATAACATGGCTCGAGACACAGACATTCACTAGGGCTTGTTTCCTTAGCGACTCAATGAACATGATCAAGAGGATAGAGGAGGGGTCGATCCGAAGAGAATGGTTGCTGCCTCTGGAGCGGTCTCGGCTGGCAAAGATTAGTTTCATCTTCGTGCCAGGTGATTGCGGGAGTACAAGGAAATGAGCGGGCTGACAAGCTCGCAGGTGAGGCTACTGTGGAGGGCGGACTCGCCATGGACCAGGCTGACATTCTCAATGCTCTACGAGAAGTGAGACTTTTGCAAGAACCAAGTGATGACTGTGAATCTACAACAATGGCCAGACTGCGAGAGCAGCAAATTAAAAGAGGGGTGGCCAAACAAGAACACTACGCAGGAAGCCAAAGAAGATTGATAAACCAACACAGAACTTGCGTCGTTAGCCGCTACACGCTGCGGGATTTGCTGAGGAGGGGATCCGAGCACTTATGGACTGAATGGTTCGATGTGCAATGAGGATGATCTGTCGACTAACTAACTAACTAACTAGTTGTTAGTTACGATGGCAGTCCAAGGAATTCGCAACATTCGTCTTAGGAACCACATCTTTATTGCTTCCAAGTTCTTCCTAATTTGTTCATTTACATTACAAGATTCACTGCAATACAGCAATAATAGATGATCTATATTACACTTTAGCACTCTCTTTCTTTCATTAAATTATAGTGACTTACCGCATAGGATATTCTTCATTTTCCGAAATGCAGCCGTTGCTTGCCCTTTTCTGCTGTTAATCTCTGTTCTGCATATTCCATTCGATGTTATAAATGTCCCTCTAGGTATTTAAACTTATCAACCTGGTTAAGAGTTATCCCTTTTATTCCTATTTCACAATTTAGTGTCACCTGTTTGCTGGATATTAACGTTGTTACTGTTTTCATGACATTCAAGGAAAGTCCTTTCTTTGCACTCTCTATTACTACAATATCCAACAACTGTTGTAGATCTGCTGCATTATCCGCAACCAATACTATGTCATATACATAGCGTATATTGTTTATATTATAAACTCCAATTTGCATTCCTGGTTTCTCTTTGATCTCTCTCTCTCTCTCTCTCTCTCTCTCTCTCTCTCTCTCTCTCTCTCTCTCTCTCTCTCTCTCTCTCTCTCTCTCTCAGTATTACTTCGCTATAGAGGGAGAAGAGAAAAGGTGACAAGACACATCCTTGTCTTTATTTGTTCATAATTACCCTCTTTATTTCCCATTTTAATTGCGTGTATACCTATACTTATTGTCCATATTTGTTGGTGATGAGCATTCATCTCCGCAAAGATTGCGCTCACTTAAAATGTCTAATTATTTATGGAAAGATGTCAGTTAAACATCACGATCTGTAGCACCGCTGGAATATATTGTTTTTATCTTTTCAATTCCAAATTCGCAAGACGACGCGAAAGCTGGCCTATGACACGGCTTTAATTTGAGAGGGAATTCCGTGTAATGCTGGCAGTAAATTGAAAGTTAAAACACCGACCGACTTGGCTAGCGTTAAGATGTCTGAAGTGTAGATCTTATCGACCCTATACCCAAGTGCCGTCTGTACTGTAGATCTTATCAACCCTATACCCAAGTGCCGTCTGTACTGTAGATCGTATCGACCTCTACCTAAGTGCTGTTGTACTGTAAATCTTATCGTATACCTAAGTGCTGCTCTGTACTGTAGATCTTATCGACCCTATATCCAAGGCTGTCTGTACTGTAGATCTTATCCGACCCTATATCCAAGTGCTTTTTGGGAGGAAGTTAGAAACTGAAATACCCCGGTAGCAGTCACAGTAATCGAAGGAATAAGAGCGCTTGTTTTTAGTCTCCCGTTTTGTTGATGCCGAAGTAGTTGGTTCAAGCCCTATACTCGACAGTTAGACTAAATGTTACCTTTCCGTCCTTGACTAGGGGACGTAAATTGCAAGTACCTCAGAAATCGGAGTGGGTTCGTCTGATGGCGAGGGACAATGGATCCACACGCAAAAAATCAGTTCAGTGCACTAGAAGTTGTAGCATGTGTATAGATTACACTTGAGTTCAAAGCAAGCGTACGCCCTCCCCCCCCCCCCCCTCGTCGTCGTCGTATCATGATCATCATCATCATCATCATCATCATCATCATCATCATCATCATCATATGTGCCATGCCGATAAACGTTGGTGGTCACATTTCGCCATCTCACGCGATCACTAGCGTTGTGGGTCAGCTTTGTGTATTTGTCTCAATTATGCCATGTGGTCTAGTCATCCACATATTTACTTCTCTACCTTCCCGTTGTTCTTCTTCCCTCAATCTTGCCAGTTATCGCCATGCTCTCCTGTTTATTTCTTCTCATCTGATAACCTGCATTAATGCGACAGAAATATGAATTGAGAAGAGAGGAGACGAAGAGGATGAGAAAATAAACATAAAACACTAAATAAACTAATCAATAAAATCTACGCCTGATTTTACAGATAGAAGACACCATTTGTTATCACAACTACGTTATCTGTGTATGTTTATCCCTTGGAAGAAAGAAAAAAACAACCGCAAGAAAACGACATGTTCGTCACGTCTTTAGAACAACACCCAGTTGTCCCCAGGCTGACAGAGTTCTAAAAGCAATCTAACAGCCTTATGTATAATTCAATGGACAAGCTGCTGAACAATGCAATAGCTTTTATTCGCATTCATGGCAATTGTT
>JACEFZ010006068.1:250000-357500 GCA_014155875.1 Cepaea nemoralis | reverse complement strand
CCACGCCGGTCAGACAGATAGACAGACAGACAGTCGGGAACGGGAGAGCTTATATGACTACTTATATGAATTAAATTAGATGCTCCCCACCAGGGACTGGGTGAAGCCGGGCCGGGACAGACAGACAAACAGACTAGTCGGGAACGGGAGAGCTTATATGACTACGTATATGAATTAAATTAGATGCTCCCCACCAGGGACTGGGTGAAGCCGGGCCCGGTCAGATAGACAGACAGACAGATAGTCGGGAACGGGAGAGCTTATATGACTACTTATATGAATTAAATGAGATGCTCCCCACCAGGTCAGCCAGCCAGACAAACAAACAAGCAGAGAGACTGACTGATAGATAGATAGATCCCCTCCAGGGCCTGGGCGAAGCCGGGCCGGGTCAGCTAGTGTATATATATATATATATATATATATATATATATATATATATATATATATATATATATATATATATATATATATATATATATATATATTTCATTTCATTGGCACCTTGCCGTCTTGACAGACGATAGTTTGTGCTTTAAAAAGGCATAATAACTTTTAACTATGGCGGTAGCGAGTGTGACTGATAAGGCCAATTTGCGCTGTAAATGTCCGTTCACAGTGGGTGCATGTGAACAAGTGGTCACTTCCAGCCATCATGCACCATCTTACGTCTCAAACGCTTGGTGTGTGACTTTTCTGCAATAATTTTCTCCTTTGACTTTATTCCATTTCTGATATTTGCCCTCCATGCAACACGTTCAGCGGCGACTTGCTCCCAATGTGCATTATCAATGCCTGTATCAATCATGTCCCGCTTACACACATCTTTGTATCGTAGTAGAGGCCGACCCTGAGATCTCTTACCCATCTGTAATTCACCAAAAAAGATATCCTTTGGTATTCTACCATCATCCATCCTCCTAAGATTTCCTATCCATCTAAGTCTACGAAGACTGAGCATGGAAGTAAACTGTCACACAACCTGATCTTTCCAATACTTCAGTATTTGTGATTTTGTCTTGCCACTTAATACCAAGAATTCTTCGCAGACACCGCATATGAAAGCTGTTTAAGTTGTTCTCTTGGTGTGAGTAAGTTGTCCAGGTTTCACTGCCATAGAGAAGAGTACTAAGGACACAGGCTTGATAGACAAGGACTTTTGTTTTGGCAGTAAGCTTCCTGTTCTCCCAGACTCTTTTTCTTAACCTGTTCATTGTTGTTGCTGCCTTACCAATCCGGATGTTGATTTCCTGATCTAGGGATAATTTGCTATTTACTACTGATCCTAGATATGCAAAATGGTCTACTATCTCTAGTTCGGCGTCGTCAATAAAGATTGATGGTACCCCATGTGCACCTTGTGACATAATCTGTGTCTTCTTTTTGCTAATTGTTAAACCAAATTCAGAACAAGCATTGGAGAATGCAGATAGTAGACATTGCAATTCTTCCTCAGAGTGGGTCGTAACTGCAGCATCATCTGCAAAAAGCAACTCTCTGATCAGTACCCTCCTAATTTTGGTCTTAGCCTTCAATCTCTGAGCATTGTAGAGGCCGCCATCTGAGCGTGAGTGAATGTATATACCACCATCCTGATCATGAAATGCATATTTCAGTAGAAGTGAAAAGTACAAAGCCTGGGCTAAAATATAGAGATCATGTGTTGCCAAATGCAGCATGATCCCTCTCTCGGCCTGCCTAGTTTACTCCAGAGGAAAGGTAACACCCCTACATCTGGAACAAGACAAGCTGCAGAAGCTGCCGGATCAGCAAAGCAATGCTCTAACTGTCCGCCTGTCGGAGCTTCGATCCTAGACCAGTCGCCAACCAAGGCTTAGGGCCTGGTCTGCCCTGCCATGACATTTTGTCTTTAGCTTGCATTTCCTCGCACCAGGGTAAGGCTTGTACCCTCCCAATTGCGCTCTTCCGCCCGAAGCCCTTTTCACAATGTGGGGTGTCGGGTTTGGTAAGCGCCGCCCAACGTTCAGCGCTAACAGAAACCCTATCTGTTATATATATATATATATATATATATATATATATATATATATATATATATATATATATATATATATATATATATATATATGTGTGTGTGTGTGTGTGTGTGTAGTGGGTGGGTGTGTGTGGGTGGGTGGGTGGATGTGTGTGTGTGTGTGAGAGAGAGAGAGAGAGAGAGAGAGAGAGAGAGAGAGAGAGAGAGAGAGAGAGAGAGAGAGAGAGAGAAACTGGTGAGTGTTGCGCTTGCCGGGAGGTAATATTGACAAGAAATCGTTCGTAAAGGGACCTTAGCAGTCTTGTCGTGGGCCTCTTACAGTCTTGTCATTGTCTTCTTATGGTCTTGTTACTGTCCTCTTACAGCAGTGGTTCTCAACCGGTGGGGAATTCCCCCCCCCCCAGGGGGGAATTTTAGGGTTTCCATGGGGGGAATAAAGACCATTTCAAGTTCGCGTTAATACAAGAACCGATTACTTGATATTGTTTTTCCCTTCATACTTTACAGTTATGTACGTCTCATCCTTCTAAAATTCATTTTATAAAGTAAGTAGACCCACAAATCATGTTTTATGTGGATGTCTAGACTTGTTTTAGTATGTGCTATTAAATTTACCTTCCATTTTACGTATACTGTGTAGGGAGGGGTGGGGGATTTTAGATAGGAAATATGAAAGGGGGGGGGGGGGGGGGGAAATGACGTTCTGAAAATACGGTGAAAAGGGGGTGGGGCACGGGCCACATTTTTGATAGGAAGGGGGGTGGAATGACGTTCTGAAAATATGGTGAAGGTGGGCACGAGCCAAAAAAGGTTGAGAACCACTGTCTTATAGTATTGTCTTGGCCCTCTTACAGTCTTGTTATTGTCCTCTTATGGTCTTGTTAATGTCCTCTTACAGTATTGTCTTGGCCCTGTTACAGTCCTATCATGGTCCTCTTACAGTCTTGTCGTTATCCTCTTTAGTATTGTATTGGTCCTCTTACAGTTTTATTGTCTTATCGTGGTCCTCTAACAGTCCTGTCGTGGCCCTCTTAAAGTCCTTTCGTGGTCCTCTCATAGTATGTTTGTGATTCTCTTACAGTATTGACGTGGTTCTGTCGCGAGATTGCCATGAGTTAAACCGATAAATATTCCCGACGTTTGCTTGGCGTGTATTTTCAGCACCATTATTTTACTAACTGGAAAAAACACCGCGGATGTCAAAATCTCAGGACAATATTTGTAGCTGCACGTGTACATCTATAACGGATTTGGAACGGTCGGTGTTGATGGTGACAGGTCCTGGCATCGCCTTGATTAGTTTGTCTACATTTGAATGTAAATGGAAGCAGTGGGGTCAGCCCATCTACACATTTGGTGTTGAGTGAGAAGGAAGGGATACACCGAGTTGGCAGTTCATTACCAGTTAGAATCACATATATTGTCACCACGGAACAGAAGATTGACAAGTTTGTCAACATTTGAATGCAGATGGAAGCCGTGAGATCACAATGGCAGATGTAAAACGGAAGTACTTAGTAGGGAGAAAACAGTACATATGTCAATTCTTGGTTTCCGGAACATGAAGAGTTTGACGGGGTTATTTGAAACTGTTGTTGGAAGTCGTCATAAAATTCGCTGGCTTGTTTTGAGAATCTTAACAATTACTGACAACTTTGACAGGATTTAAGCCCGGAAAAATAGATCCTTGCAAATGGTTGATATGTCCAAATAACACCTGTGTGGGGGAGAAGAGGATAAAGTCACGTGGACAACTTTGGTAGTTTGCCATATAACTCTAGTTGTGACCAGCTAGGGAGGACTTGAAATTATGCTTTAGTCAGAGTGCCAGGGCACGGCAGCGCCTAGTGGAAATAATATCTACCGTGTGTTAATTAGTGACTTAATTTTACACGTGCCTATAATGGCAGATGTAGATATGATTGATAGGACTGCAGTGGTGCCATTTAAGGTATAACCTATTATAATATATTCGTTATAATTACTTTAGGCAGTAGCCTTGTTAAACTATAGTGTGATGATTAGCACTGTTAGTGGAAACTAGCTAGAGTAGGGAAGTGATACTTGACTCTGTTAGCTAGAATAGATTAGTGAAGTGTTGATAAGCTTTACTAGTTGAGAATTGAGTAATGAGGGATAATTGGGATTTCCCGTAGGTGTCCCTTGTGGGAGGGGTTCCACATTCTGTTTGCTGATTTTTTCTTTGTCATAACCTGATTCGACTCTAGGTGGGTAGCTAATCTGCTCTATGACTAAGTCTAGTTAGCTAACGATCATTAGGCAAGGTGATAGGCTTACACTCAGCCGAAAGAATCATGAACTAGTACTATCACCAGGTGTGTTGTTTCTATCCTAGGTTCCCTACCAGATCCAAGGAAGCTCAATAAAGTTTTGGGAAGGAAGAAAATCCCAGTCGGAAGAACACCATTTCGGCACTCAATAAAGATTGCTTACAGACGTGATTAAAAGCTAGAGGGAGGTTGATTCACCCAACATAGTGAAGATTACAGTTGCACCATACAGCATTAAACAGTGGTAACGAACCGAGAACCGGTTAAGAGTAACTAGTGTTAGTACAGTAACAATTAACATTAGTAATTAGCACTTGCGGACTGAATGGTTCGATGTGCAACGAGGATGATCTGTCGACTAACACTTAACTTTACTAACTGTGTAAACACTAGAAAAGAACTTGTGCAGTTGGTTAGAGAACATTAGGAACGGACATTGTGTAGAGTGAATCCGGTCCATAAGTAACTGTTCATACCACCGGTGTCTATTTCTCATGTTCATGAAATGGGATTACCAGAGGTCTACAGAAGCAAAGCAGTATCCGGCAGGATGGTTCCGGCAACGGGTGAGACGTACTTGTTCTGACGTAACGTGCTGTGGTCTATCTTTGCTGTGATCTGCGGACTGAGCTGATGTCTGAGAGTCAGATTCTCTACACTTTATAGAACACGTCACACATTTTCTTCGCATACACGGCTCATACACGTTACACTTTTATTTTAATAAATTAATCCTTATTAATTTCTAGAAGTAAGAGTTGTTGAGTATGTTGCGTTGGGGAAGTATGAGAAGGGGGCATAGTACGACAGTGTGAGAGTGATAGGAAAAGGTGTCCATAGGCTGATGGAGTGTGTTGGACGGAAGCTGGTGGATTCTCCAGAATATTGAGGGGGAAAAAAAATAATATTATAATGTGGGTGTCGGATCTCCTCACTCCAGGGACGACACTTTAAAGGAGGACACGACATTACTGGGGGCTCGTAAACGTGATATTAGGACAGTGGGATCTCTCGTAAACGGGATCCTTGGACAGCGGGATCTATCGTAAACGTGATCCTTGGACAGCGGGATTCCCCGTAAACGGAATCTTTGGACAGCGAGATCTCCTGCAAGCAGGAACGTTTGACAGGGGGATCTTCTGACAACGGGGTCTTTTGACACGGGATCCTTAGTTATAAAAGGGAGATATCATTTTGGAGAATCCAGCTAGAGTGAATGTGGATAGGGGTTAGGATTAATATCTTACCTGTTCACACTTCACACGTCTGCATAGGTCTGTGGTCCTGATTCTACTCTTGTCACTGAGTGAATGTACTGTGTGTGGTAATATCGAGATTTATAGTACTTGTTCATATATCGGTATAGTAATTTGCAGTTATATTGTACTAGACCTGCTAGCTTACCTCTCTGTATAATGGCCACCCCTAAACTTAGCACGTTAGAATTAAAGGCAAAGGGGGAAGAAATGGGATTGGCTGGGTCTTCTCTAACGGATTACATACAGGAAGTGGAGAGAGAGTATCGTCAAGCAGAAAGGGATGATCGAAAGGCCGAGCTGGAATTGAGAAGGATGGAGTTGGAACAAGCAGCTAAGAAATTGGAAGCTGAGCAAGCAGCTAAGAAATTGGAAGCTGAGCAAGCAGCTAGGAAATTGGAAGCTGAGCAAGCAGCTAGGAAATTTGAAGCTGAGCAAGCAGCTAGGAAATTAGAAGCTGAACAGGAAGCACAGAAAAGGGAGCACGAGTACCGGATGAGGGAACTCGAGTTGAAGAGTCAATCTAATGGAGAAACTGAGGGAGCAGTTGGAGGTTCCTCCATCCCAGGATCAACACCAGTAGGTGGACATGGGTACCATGCTATGAAGTTTCCTTTAGCGGTCTACGAGGAGGACAAAGAGAAGATTGATCAATACCTTCAACGCTTCGAGGCTATGTCAGTTGCTATGGGTCTGGAGCGTAACAAATGGAATCTTAAGCTATCCCAGGGATTACGCGGGACGGGATACGAGGT
Organism: Cepaea nemoralis; assembly: GCA_014155875.1. NCBI lineage: Eukaryota > Metazoa > Mollusca > Gastropoda > Stylommatophora > Helicidae > Cepaea > Cepaea nemoralis. The sequence continues at coordinate 351,202 of JACEFZ010006068.1, read as the reverse complement.
TTATACTCGCCTGCCACCAGGACATGAGAACAATTATGACGAGTTAAAGACGGCTCTGCTGAAACGATTCGAGGTTACGTCACATACCTACCGGAAAAAATTTCGAGCAGCGAAACGAGAACCCGGAGAGTTGTTTGCCGCCTACAGTTTGCGTCTTAAATCTTATCTCCATAAGTGGATGGATTTGGCTGGGTTCGCACATGACTATGAGAGTCTGGAAGAGCTCTTGGTGGTCGACCAGCTGAAGAAGCAAATGTCTAAACCTCTCAGGACGTTCCTGGGAGAACAAAGGAGCGGAACGTATTGACCTCGTGAATAAATTAGCAGAACGGTTCGTCGAGGTACATGGGGAGGCAGGGGAAAACCTTTCCACCAACACCAAAAGTCAAGAGAAACATGACAAGAAGAAAGCCAAAAACTCAGGAACAAAAAAATGGGAACCTTATGGGCAAAAATCAGAGGATAGTTCAGAGAAGAAGAAGGAGGGAAGCAAGAGCACTTCAAGCTCTACACCTAAACGACCGTGGTCGGAGAAGTGGTGTTCAATTTGTAAGTCACCCTCTCACAATACGAGGGACTGCAAATCGAAGGCTAAGAACCCTCATTTTGCAGCATGTCAAGTGACTTCCAAGGAGGTTGTCACGGAAAATGCCAAGGTCAACAAGGAAGCTCGCCACCAGGAGAGCTCATTCAAGTCCGACAATAGCAAATCTAGGACAGGGAAATGGTGCAACGAATGCAAGTCAAACACGCACAATGCTATTGACTGCAGGGGAAAGTCAGGAGACACTCAATTCGTCGTGTGCTCAGGGAAACCTAAGGTGGAGCCCACCGAACAGGTCGAGACCGAGGAAGAGACTCCAGACCAGGAAAAACCACCTGTAGTGGAATTGGTAGAGGTTAACGGTCGTCAAGTGGAGTGTTTATACGACACAGGACTGGACGGGGAGGCCGTGATTTCTGCGGATCTGGTACATCCAGAACAATTCACAGGTGAGACTTTGGATATACAGCCTGCACAGAAGAGTGCTGTAACCATGAAGTTGCCCATTGCTAATGTGGAGATTCGGTCAAGGTACGTCACCGGCACCATCAAGGCCGCTGTATTGACCGATCCCATTTTTCCAGTCATCCTAGGTTGCCGGTATGTCTTTCTGGGAATGCCCAGGGAGCCTATTCATATGGGAGCAATGCAGACTCGCTCTCAGGCGAAAACGGAAGAGGCAGACGCAATTGTGACTAACCCAATGCCGGGGAGCTACGAACTGCCCAGAGTGAGGATGATACTTTACGTCCTTGCTACAAAAGCTGCAGAAAAAGTGCTGATCCACCAGGACGGGGGCAGTACTACATGAAGAATAGGATACTCTATAGGAGAGCAGGAAGGGGAGACAACCTATACGGTCAGTTGGTCGTCCCAAAAGCTCACAGGTCCCAGATTCTTCATATGGGGCATACCATCTCCTTTAGTGGACACATGGGTATTGCCGCCACCATGCAGCGGATTTCCTGCCACTACTATTGGCCGGGAATGACAGATGATGTGCGTCGGTATGTGAAGTCATGCCCTGAGTGCCAGAGGGTGGCACCGAAACACTGGACAGCACCGGTGATGTTGGGTGAGATGCCCATCATGAACTCTCCTTTCGAGAGGGTAGCCATCGATATCGTGGGTCCACTTCCCAGGACTAGGAAGAGGAACATGTATATACTCACAATGGTGGATTGCTGTACAATGTGGGGTGAGGCTATACCGTTGACCACGATTGACTCGAAAGAGTGGCGGACGCACTGATGGAGGCCTTTACCAGATTAGGCTTTCCGGATCAAATTCTGACGGATAATGGATCTCAGTTTTGTGGAAAACTCATGGAGGAGGTATTTAGGGTGTTTCACTCTAACCACATACATACCAGCCCTTACCACCCTCAAGCCAATGGACACGTAGAGCGTTTCAACGGCACGTTGATGACAATGCTCAGGAAATTAGCGCAGGAAAAACCTGATAGGTGGGATGAATATATCCCAGCAGCACTCTTTGCCTATCGGGAAGTCCTCAATGGCTCAACAGGACTACCACCCGCTACGTTGCTGTTTGGTCGTCCAATCAAAGGACCGTTGGAAGCCATGTTGAGGAGTTGGACTGAAGAGGGGACGTCAGAAGAAGTGATCTCATCCTATCAATACGTGGAGGAACTGAAAGAAAAAACTCCACAAGGGATGGACTCTGGCAAATCAAAACTTGAAAAAGGCCAGGAAAAGACATGCGGCTTACTACAACCGTAGGTCTAAAGAAAGATCTCTAGAGGTGGGAGATAAAGTCTTGTTGCTACTCCCAACGGGAAACAACAAACTGGAGAATAGGTTGGCAAGGACCATTTCCCGTGGAAAGGGTGATATCCAGAACCAACTATCAGATCCGGATCCGGGGAAAGTCGAAGATTTTCCATATCAATCTCTTGCGGAAATACGAAGAGAGACCCGGAGACAAGGCAGCTCACCTCATGGCAATGGCAGTTGCAGTGGAGACAGAAGTGGGAACCAGCGAGGGCAGGGAATATCCCTTAGTACACCAGGAAACCTATAGGGATGTACAAGTGAACCCTGATCTGACCTCCCAGGAGAGGGAAAGGATAACCCAGGTTCTCAAGTCTCATAAGGAGATACTGACTGATAAACCAGGACGAACGAGGTGGTGGAGTTCGAGATGACTTTGACCACACAGGAGCCTGTTCGCCAAAAGGTTTACCCAGTGCCATTCTCTAAAGAAAAGGCCCTGGAGGAGGAAATACAAAAACTGTTGGAGGATGACGTGATTGCACCATCCACATCCCCATACAATGCGGGGGGTGGTTTGTTACGCAAACCAAGTGGAGAACACAGGTTGTGTATAGATTACCGACTGCTGAACAGTCATACACAGTTTCAGGTGGAACCTTTGCCGAATCCAACTCAGTTATTCGCTAGGCTCCATAAGGCTCGGTACTTTTCAAAGGTGGATCTGAGTCGGGGGTACTATCAGATACCAGTCAAACCGGAGATTCGACCACTGTTAGCTTTCAGTACACCCAGTGGACACTACGAATTCAAGGTCATGCCCTTTGGACTCAGCAATGCACCTAGTGTGTTTACACGCATGATGAGGACTTTACTAGATCCGTTACAGGATCCGTCCATCATCTCATTCATGGATGATATTCTGATTTCCAGTGACAGCTTGGATGACCACTTACAATCCTTGGAGAGAGTGTTTAATAGACTCACGGAAGCAGGGCTTACTGCTCGTCCAACCAAGTGCATGATTGGTTACCAGACTCTGGAATTTCTAGGTCACACCATCACTCCAGGACACATTGTTCCAGAAGAGAAGAACCTGGAGAAAATCAGAAATGCACCAAGGCCAAAAACGAAGAAGGATGTGCGATCTTTTCTCTCGTTGTGTGGGTTCTACCACAAATTTATCCCACATTTCACTGAACTGGGAGCTCCGTTGACGGAAACCTTGAAAAAGGGATTACCGGATCAAATCATTTGGACACCAGAATGTGAGAATGCCTATAGTCAGTTAAAGGAGGCCTTGGTCAGCAAACCTGTATTACAGCTCCCTGACCTTTCCAAACAATTTGTGTTGAGAACAGATGCGAGTGCGATTGGAATTGGAGCCGCTTTGTTACAGGAAGGAAAAGACGATGCTTCGGTTTTGAAACCTGTAGCATACGCAAGTAAGAAACTTCTACCGGCGGAGAGGAATTATTCAACCGTCGAGAGAGAATGCTTGTCCCTCGTATGGGCAGTGCAAAAATTTCAGCCATATTTGTATGGAGTTAAGTTTCGGGTTCAGTCGGATCATCAGCCCCTGATGTTCCTGGCTACTTCTCAGAAGCTCAACGCACGTTTGATGCGGTGGTCGTTGTTACTTCAACCGTATAATTTCACAGTAGAGTACATTCCTGGGAAGGAGAATGTTGGAGCGGATTTCTTGTCAAGACACCCAGCTCCTGAAGAAGAGGAATGAATTATCTGGATTTAACTCATGGTGGAGGAGAGTGAGATGGACTACTCTCTTAAGAGGGGGCCTATGTCGCGAGATTGCCATGAGTTAAACCGATAAATATTCCCGACGTTTGCTTGGCGTGTATTTTCAGCACCATTATTTTACTAACTGGAAAAAACACCGCGGATGTCAAAATCTCAGGACAATATTTGTAGCTGCACGTGTACATCTATAACGGATTTGGAACGGTCGGTGTTGATGGTGACAGGTCCCTGGCATCGCCTTGATTAGTTTGTCTACATTTGAATGTAAATGGAAGCAGTGGGGTCAGCCCATCTACACATTTGGTGTTGAGTGAGAAGGAAGGGATACACCGAGTTGGCAGTTCATTACCAGTTAGAATCACATATATTGTCACCACGGAACAGAAGATTGACAAGTTTGTCAACATTTGAATGCAGATGGAAGCCGTGAGATCACAATGGCAGATGTAAAACGGAAGTACTTAGTAGGGAGAAAACAGTACATATGTCAATTCTTGGTTTCCGGAACATGAAGAGTTTGACGGGGTTATTTGAAACTGTTGTTGGAAGTCGTCATAAAATTCGCTGGCTTGTTTTGAGAATCTTAACAATTACTGACAACTTTGACAGGATTTAAGCCCGGAAAAATAGATCCTTGCAAATGGTTGATATGTCCAAATAACACCTGTGTGGGGGAGAAGAGGATAAAGTCACGTGGACAACTTTGGTAGTTTGCCATATAACCTCTAGTTGTGACCAGCTAGGGAGGACTTGAAATTATGCTTTAGTCAGAGTGCCAGGGCACGGCAGCGCCTAGTGGAAATAATATCTACCGTGTGTTAATTAGTGACTTAATTTTACACGTGCCTATAATGGCAGATGTAGATATGATTGATAGGACTGCAGTGGTGCCATTTAAGGTATAACCTATTATAATATATTCGTTATAATTACTTTAGGCAGTAGCCTTGTTAAACTATAGTGTGATGATTAGCACTGTTAGTGGAAACTAGCTAGAGTAGGGAAGTGATACTTGACTCTGTTAGCTAGAATAGATTAGTGAAGTGTTGATAAGCTTTACTAGTTGAGAATTGAGTAATGAGGGATAATTGGATTTCCCGTAGGTGTCCCTTGTGGGAGGGGTTCCACATTCTGTTTGCTGATTTTTCTTTGTCATAACCTGATTCGACTCTAGGTGGGTAGCTAATCTGCTCTATGACTAAGTCTAGTTAGCTAACGATCATTAGGCAAGGTGATAGGCTTACACTCAGCCGAAAGAATCATGAACTAGTACTATCACCAGGTGTGTTGTTTCTATCCTAGGTTCCCTACCAGATCCAAGGAAGCTCAATAAAGTTTTGGGAAGGAAGAAAATCCCAGTCGGAAGAACACCATTTCGGCACTCAATAAAGATTGCTTACAGACGTGATTAAAAGCTAGAGGGAGGTTGATTCACCCAAACATAGTGAAGATTACAGTTGCACCATACAGCATTAAACAGTGGTAACGAACCGAGAACCGGTTAAGAGTAACTAGTGTTAGTACAGTAACAATTAACATTAGTAATTAGCACTTGCGGACTGAATGGTTCGATGTGCAACGAGGATGATCTGTCGACTAACACTTAACTTTACTAACTGTGTAAACACTAGAAAAGAACTTGTGCAGTTGGTTAGAGAACATTAGGAACGGACATTGTGTAGAGTGAATCCGGTCCATAAGTAACTGTTCATACCACCGGTGTCTATTTCTCATGTTCATGAAATGGGATTACCAGAGGTCTACAGAAGCAAAGCAGTATCCGGCAGGATGGTTCCGGCAACGGGTGAGACGTACTTGTTCTGACGTAACGTGCTGTGGTCTATCTTTGCTGTGATCTGCGGACTGAGCTGATGTCTGAGAGTCAGATTCTCTACACTTTATAGAACACGTCACACATTTTCTTCGCATACACGGCTCATACACGTTACACTTTTATTTTAATAAATTAATCCTTATTAATTTCTAGAAGTAAGAGTTGTTGAGTATGTTGCGTTGGGGAAGTATGAGAAGGGGGCATAGTACGACAGTGTGAGAGTGATAGGAAAAGGTGTCCATAGGCTGATGGAGTGTGTTGGACGGAAGCTGGTGGATTCTCCAGAATATTGAGGGGGAAAAAAAATAATATTATAATGTGGGTGTCGGATCTCCTCACTCCAGGGACGACACTTTAAAGGAGGACACGACAGGTTCTCTTCTTGTTGTAGTCCTCTTATAGTCCTGTCGTGGTTCCCTTACAGTCTTGTCGTGATCCTCTTACAGTCTAATAATGGTTCTTTTACAGTCTTATCGTGGTCCTCTCACAGTCTTATCATTGTCCTCTTACAGTCTTATTGTTGTCCTCCTCTAATGGTTTTGTCGTGGTCCTTTAACGGTATTGTCGTGGTCCTCTTACAGTCCTGTCGTGGTCGCCTTGCAGTTTTGTTATTACATTTTATTAGATAATTATTTATGTATTGCTTGTCGGGCCATTGTGTTGCTTGCACTGTGTACATGTAGCAATTCCGTTATTATCATTTAATTGTTTTTGTTTTAGGATTACCTGCTAACGACTGCTCCTTCTTCCTTATTCTCAATATCTTTGGTGAATTGGTCACACCACCTGCCTTCGCCTCCGAAGGTTGTGAGGTTGTGAGTTCGATTACGGCCCACATCAATCGGTTCACAGGTACAATTTTCTCGGAGACTCCTCAGGGTCGTCGCTGGAGCTACGGAGTTCGTGTTTTGTGAGGCGGTTTCAGCAGGCTGCCTTGTGGAAAAAGACCAAGCCATATATGATAACAACCGATGCAATTAAGTCGATCTTGTTGCTTGTTACGTTTTTTTGTTTCTTCCTTATATTGTATGCAGTTTATAAGCAAGTGGTTTGTGTTATGTGTTTTGTAGCTTTTTTGTGTAGATTAGATTAGAGAAACAACAATGAAAGCACAACTTTACCTGCCGTTGGCGGATCTAAGAAAATACAGCGAAGTGTAAACACGAAATATAGCATTCTGATCCTGAGACTTAATGTAGACTGGGAAACTGGTCATTGGATTGTCTGCAAGGTCTTATCCAGTATGACTTCTGGTATTGTTATTTTTTGTACCTCATCGTCCTATATCATCATAATCATCATCAACAAGAGCCTTGATTCTGGCGTGGACGATCATACTTTCTTACATCTTGCTATCTCCTAAAGCACGTATTATATCGAGTGCTAGCATTTTCCCATGCCATGACAACATTGATGTCAGGAATCTTCTTTCTCTGTCTTCCCCTATCTCTCCATCCACACATATTTTTCGGGTGTCACAAAATGCTTCCGTTTTTCTCTTCGTATAATGTGGTCAAAATTACGAAAATCTCCTTTAAATGTTTATGATATATTGTCTTTGTGTCTTGACGTTTTTCAAAATATTTAGACAACTCGTGTAAACTGTCCAATGAATGTTCATCACTCTTCTGTGCTAAGTATAGATATTATATTTCAAGTGAACGAAAAAAGTAGACGAAGCACTCAACAAAAGTGTCCGGTGCCTGTAGTCTCGGGATAGAAGAGGGAGAACTATACGAATGAAAGTTTAATGCCACTGCCATGTCAGACATATTAAAAATAATGTATTAAAAACAGTGAATTTAATCACGCACGCCATAATTAAAATATTGCACGATTTCCAGTCTGGCATAATTCACCGTGTCTCATCTGATGCATACTGCAGAGTTATATATCAGGTAATTTGAAAAAAATAAACTATATAATGACGATATAATTAAATAAATACACGATCGACTTGAGCCAGCTGTAAACCCCACATTATTTGCTGTTAAACAAATGATCAAACATAAAACCACCCCGGTAACTATTTCATCTGTGAAAGAACTATTGTCTCCGCACACACAATCAAACTGCATTTATCAATTCCAGCGTGAGTACCAAGCTACTTACATAGGCAGAACGATAGACAATTAGCAAGTCGCGTAACCGAACATATACCAGTTTTAGTGGAAAATAGAGTTAATCATTCTTCAGGAATCCCTGCATTACTCACGAGAATACTCACGGGATTACGGTGAAGGACGTTAACCCCTACGCCAGCTGAGTACCAACTACAATTAACAAGCAGAGCGCATTTCCTATACTGTATTAGACGAACAATTATCCATTGCTCAAATCTATCTCATCAATTAGTCGTTTCCATCCAGCCGTTACTCTGTAACCAGAAGGACTCCCTGTTAAGTGTTAGACTTCCGTTGATGCAACGTTCTATACACTCGCGCAAGGTCAGCGACGATGTTACATCATATTTCAGCCAAATTAGCATTCATAGTTCAGATTATTTGAGATACAACTGCAGCATGCACCTGACGAGATACAGCAACATATGGCAGGCAAGAAGTCAAGAATTCGTGCTATATTTTATTTATTTCGCCTGTTTTTAAGAAACATTTCTTGACACAATTCCTCTAAAACTGTTAAATTGTCTCCAATGTCCGACTGTTATAACGAATGGCTTGGCCATAAACCTGTCAGCTATTCATTGCGGTTTCTCCTTCCAGTGCATACATTCTCAGTCATTAGAGTTCCCGATGTTGTGTTTTTCCACTCCTTCATGGACGTCTCCGCCCGAGACCGCCTCGTTCTGAATTCTAATGTCACGTGGGCCCAATACTCTCGAGACTGGGACCTGATGTCTGTTACCAAAATTGGCAATTTGCATGTCTGCTAGGGGCAGACAATTGCCCATGGCCAGGGATCCAGCAATGCCTCTAGGAAAAAAAATGAATTCTTAACATTTTAAGCCCCAGCAGTGGTTTATTAAATTAAATAAGAAAGGAGTTATGTGTGTGTGTGTGTGTGTGTGTGTGTGTGTGTGTGTGTTCACACGCGCACGTGAGTAATGTATTATATACAGCATCATACAAGACAATGCGGTTCAGAGGTCAGTGCGGCAGGCAGCCAAGAGCGTGTCCGAAATACGTTCTTGAGTGCTACATACAAGCAGATGTAACATATGGTTAAACACGCACATTTCATTAACAATGAACAGTATCCTTTCAAGACAAATACATATAGTTTTAATGAAAACAGTTGCAATTACAATGTACACATACACTTTGTTTTTATCGTCATTGTGACGAGTTCACCTTGGGTAGCGAGAGTGAACCACACCCTAGGTGTCTCTGGCACTCCCGTGTATTCTAGCCCCAGGGGTTGGATGAGCAGATACACCTTTTTCCTCTGTGGTTGATCTCATATTAGTTAATTACGTCTACAAGCCCCTCCAGATTCTAGACCCCCACTAACTACCTACATCTGTGGAACAATGAACACTGAGGCATCGTCCGAGACCACACTCAATCATGATACAAAGAGTAAGTCAACTTACATAAAGTTTATTCTACCCTTGAGAATATAGAACTGAAATGAACATCCTGATAGAAGAATCTATTTACACAAATAGAAGATAGAGTAGAGATAGACTCAGAGATGTAGGTATCTTCATCGAGTTGAGAAGTAGATTGGATGCAGATGTCCCGTCCAGTCGGTCCGCCACTCACCCGGCTTCCTTCCAGTGAGATGACTAGAACCTTAGAGACCACTCTGTCTCCAGAGCGTGGATCCACAACACTAAAGTCACTGCTGAACCACACTTCACTGGACCAACTGCATCTATATCACTCCCACGGAGTCACTGTTAATACACTTCTCGAACAATACCAGTTGGGAGACAATCCGCCTGGAATTGCTCCAAGTATTGGTCACTTCGATGAACTTAAACACTGACCAAGCTAATGGTCTATCAATCAGAACACAATCTTACTGCAGAACCGCTATGGTATTGACCAATTTAATGGTCCCTTTTTCACAGCACCGGAACATGACTGGAAAAGTGTCACGGACCAATTCAATGGTCTCCTACAGTCACACTGCTTGTAGAATCAGATATGGCTACTCAAATGTTACTGAGTTCTTGGATAACACAGTTGATAATCTTGATACTGCAACAGTACATTAATAGAATCAGACATCTATTTCACGGCAACAATTCAGGTTGGACTATAATCCCATAGTCCCTTCCACCGGGTTATCTTGACACGAGTCACTAACTGGTGAAGTTCTTCTCAAGACCTGCCACTAGAGCTGTCCAAAGAACCATTCAAGTGTCTGAAGATCAGTTACTTCTGCGTTTAGGCAGAACCCCCGTCACTAGACGGACCGGCGTTCCCTGTCGTTGAGCATGATTACTCAACATGCTGAACTGTTCATCCCAAAACAGAGTGTCGTCTATTTCATCCGAACAATCACAAACCAACACTTCTCACACGGGCACCTTCAGGGTGGTTGTATGTCTTGAGGCAACCTTCACTCATGGTGAATCAATATTGGGTACCTGATGTGGTTGAGTCTGGCGTGATAAGAAAAGAACTGAACCCTTCGCTCTGTCACACGAAGTGGTTTCCTGCCACCAACATTATAGTTGACTGGTTCCTCAACAGGCAAACTCCTGAAAAGGAAGAGCGACCGGTGAGAGTATACTGGCCCAAACATAAGTCCACATGCATCCTACCACTAACTACTCAACTCTCAGTCATGCTACTTAGTTATGCATATAACTAAAGCATTATCTCTATCTGGAGAGTAGTATAGCATGGGTTTGCAAATGTCAGCTGGCCTCACAGAACAGCCCGTCAAACAGAGCAAGAAATCAGAATGACGAGTCTGATCTTTGGTCTCACCTCTCCCTAATCATCTACCAGTCGTCGCTAACGTCAGTAGTGATACAAGGCTGTTATTATAGTTCTAAGTTAATTGAACTAAACATAGGTAAAGAGTCCCTAGACTCGGTCCTAACATCATCAATGTACATTAAGAAACATAAGCTGGATCAATATCCCATCCCTCGGGATATAGGAATAGGACATGATCACATCCACTATGTACACATGCCTGTTTGCTGGTGGGACCACCTGCCCCTGCCCTAGCAAACTCTTCTTATCAGACTCTGCCTTAGAGTCAAGAAGCCTTCTTGAGAATACATGTTCCCCACATGTTCCAAGGGAAATCTTCCAGTTCTGTCCTCCCCAAGTGGGTTAGCCTTGGCATGGATGGAACTTCATCGTTGGCTTGGCCTACCAACACATACTTTCATAACTTGCTTTTACCTCCCCCATATTCTATATTTCCCCAGTCTCATGCAGCCTCCTAGCATCCTTCCATACTTCCAGCACCTGAGCATTCACTCGCACTAGCGCCAGTACGAAAGAGACAGGATAGCTCAGACAAGATTTCAGAACGCACATTTATATCGCGACGGCACGCAGTGTTATCTCGCGACGACCTATTCGGCGTTCGGACTTACTCCAGGAAGTATCACATGACATGATCTAATATATATATGCACACAATGTCCCATCATATATATATATATAAATATAGCACCAAAGCAACTTACCTTGACACAGAAATCCGCTGTTCCACACAATGAATTCACTATTAAGTTAGTACACCATAGTTACATCATTCTTGGTGGCACAGAACTAAGTTCTTCCTTTACTTAGTAACTAAGCACAATTTCGTCTGAAACTCCACCTACCAACTTACCTGGTTTTCTAACCGTTCTTCTGACTTCAGCAACTGACTGAACTAATCTAGGTTTCCATCCGGCACAAGTAACTAGGTTTTATTCTAACACAGCAACCTAATAGATGTAACGATTGTCAAAATATGGTACACATATTTGGAACCCAAATCGCCTACATCACAATACGGCGTTTCTAACAGCTGTGTCGCGAGCACACGGTAAACAAACACGATTCGCCATCAACTGCGTTATCGATCGGTTTGCTAATTAGTATGCAAGGACATCCGCATAGGTAATGAGGTTAGAACAATGGCGTGTGGAACACACGTACAAAGTTAAATGATTTAAACAATTATCTACCTGTATGGAAAACCAGACCTCCAGACAGCTCCGAACTGTTTCAAGGGCTTCTCAGCTTCCTTATAATGACAGTCAGCCGAATCATGGTTGAGGAGAGACGCACCACAAAATTGGCTCAAATCAGGCCGGCGTCTATTCTGTTTCAACGACAGTAAGTGAATGACTGCTTTAGCCACATTCCCGCTTCGTGCCAACTCAATGCGCACGAGAAGCGAGTGCTTCTAGAGAAAAGATACTTTCTCGGGAAAACGTCATTCCCCGCCTAGAGTTTCTAGATCTCTCTGCACGAGAATTTAGAGCAATACCCAACATCACGGGTTACTCGAATTTCGGTGTTTCGAGAATATTCTAGATCGTAAGTCCTTCATCGGCTTCCCTCAGTCTATTCTTAGCTGGGAAAGTCCCCGATGACGCGCCAAAATAGTGCGGAATCCTGACGACCTAAGACAGATAATCGCGTTTTGTCACATAGGCCCCCACTTTAAGAGGATCGACCCCGTCGTTCCACTTCTACGCAGAAGCTGTCTATGTCGTTCGTTCTTTCTTCTTCGAGACCGGATGGCGGGTGAGGAAGTCTAACCCGTCAATATTGTATAGAATACTTTTACCACATTAGGTGGGGTGACAAGCTATTCAGTATCACGGGTGATCAACGCCTACTCCGCTACTGCGATCGGGCATCTCGCAGTGTCTTGCGGAACAGAGCTCCCGTCTCGATCCGATTTAACGATCGTTCCTTGCCAGAGTTTACTGGACTTCTGCAACTCCAGCTTCCCCTTTCGAGGACCCAGCTGGACTGCAGTCGGTCGGATTGAGGGACCAAGGGTCTGTGTCCGTTCCGACACAACCCACCTCTTCCGATCACGGTTCTCAGTGTAGCTAGCACTGCGGGTGTTCCTTTGGCCGGTCATGTTCCCCCCGAGCACCGGGCTGAACCGAAGAAGGTACCTGCACATACATATAGGACTGCCTATGGTGTGACAGGCTTTCCGCTACCTGACCTGAACCCCGAACCGTTCTTTCAGCGAATCTCTGCGCCCTTGGGCTGGTAGACTTATCATCGGGCTTCCCCTCATAGCGCATGAGGAGACTGGAATGGAAAGTAGCAGACTTTCCCAGGAACACCACTCCATAGTGCTTGTGGAGCCCCACTTTATCCACTAGGAATGGGCCCTGCCACCCGATTTCGAATTCGTTCCCCTCGATTGGGAGGAGTACTAGAACTCGGTCTCCAACCTCTAAGGATATCTTCGTCTTCGTCCGTTTCTCAAGTGTGCATTTACGGCACTCAGGACAAGACCTAATATACCTGCGCACGTCGCCTGTCATTCCCGGCCACCAATAGTACCGGGATAGACATTTACTGGTTGTCCCTACAGTCAGATGTCCGGTTGGGGACCTGACATGTACCGTTCGCAGCAGATTAGCTCTGAAGCTCTCAGGAACCAACTTACGATCCCTCTGCCTTCTCTCTGTTCCAGTCTGAATTAACGGTGACTGGTTATCAGAGTTGAACTTACCCTGAATTAACGGGTTTTTATTGTTGGGCAACCGTTCTGAACAAGGACACTCCGTCGCATCCTTGCTCCGAGCATTACTCATTCCATCCGGGTGAGTATTTCGGAGACTTACCTTTTCGAGACCCTCTTCCTCTGTACCTCTGACCTGCCTAGACTTATGGATGCTAGGGTGTTCTGGTTCACCCAGAAACACGTACTTCCGGCCAAGAATTAGGGGATAGAGAGGATCCGGTACGACTGCCGCCTGAATGCGTCCAGTAACGTACTTGCTCCGAATCTCCACATTGGCAATCGGGCAACGTTACGCTACAGCACTCCTACTGGCTGGCTGTATCTCCGTCATCTCCCCGGTGAGTTGCTCTGGGCCTGTCAGGTGGGATGCAATTACAGATGAAAATTGCAATCCCGTGTCGTAGAGGCACAACACCTGTTGCCCATTCACTTCTACTTCCTCAACCACTGGAGGTCGCTCTGGTTCTCCATTCCCATCAACCGACTTCACTTTCCTGCAAGGTCTATCCCTAACCTCTGCAAGACAAGCAAAATGAAAGTCCTTGGGTTTACTCCTACACTCACTCGTATTGTGAGTGCTGGACTTGCAGAATTTGCACCATCGTTCACTCCACTTCCTCTTTGGAGAACTAGGTGGACTATTCTTACCTTGGTTGACGTTAGAGATCTTCTCTATAGAGTTTACCTGTTTCTTTGGTTCATCAGAACCTTTGGTCTTCTTTGACTTCTTCTTTGACTTACCTTGATCCTTATCTTTCGATCTCGGATCTGTTGGACTGGTATCCCCAGTCTCGCCATAGACTTCAACGTATCTTTCGGCTAACTTGGTGACTATATCCAATCTCTCAGCCCCATTCTCACCTAAGAAGTTTCGCAAGGGTTTAGACATTTGCATTCGCATCTGATCTACAACCATCAACTCACGCAAACTTTCATACTCCTCCTTAAATCCGGCCAAGGCCATCCACTTAAGAAGGTATGAGTTCAATCTCACACTGTATGATGAAAACAGTTCACCAGGTTCTCGCTTCGCAGTCCGAAACTTCCTTCGGTATGAGTGCGCTGTGATCTCGAATCTCTTCAAGAGAGCCGCTTTCAGAGCCGGGTAATCATTCTGTAGACCCGGTGGCAAGCGTGCATCCACCTCATAACCTTCGGCCCGGAGTCCCTGGGAGAGTTTTAAACACCATTTCTGTTTGTCTAGTCCCATTGCAATAGCCATGGCTTCATACTTCTCTAAGTATTGGTCTATCCGCTCCTTCTCGGGTTCGAACGGCTGTAAAGGCCATTTCATAGCCTGGTAGTCACGCCTACTGGTTGACTCTGAGCCAGGAGGTACACCTCCTCCCATAGCTCCATCAGTTACACCTGTAGCAGGCACTTGTGCCTCAAGTAGCTTCATTCGATACTCATGGTCACGTTGTTCTCTCGCGGCTTCCAACTCAAGCCGTTTCATCTCAGTATCAGCCGCTATCCTCTTTTCCTCAAGAGCCACTTTACTGGCTTCCAGTTCTCTTTCTGCTCTCCTCCTCTCTCTTTCCTCTTGGCGAAAATTTCTTTCCACCTCTTGCACATAGGATTTCAAAGCATCTCCCTCTAGACCAGACTTACGTCCAGTTTCCTGAACTTTGTCTAAGTCTAACTCTTGGGTAGACATGTTGACTATGGTAGGTGGGTACTCAAGTATGTGTGGGTGAAGCAATACAATGAATCAATAATCAATAGTACTAACTAATCACCACAACACAAATGTCTGTCAGACAGTTAGGAGATAGGTAGAAGTAGTAGAATCTTATGTAGACTGAAGTAGAGGATAAAGACTAAGTCCCTATCACTATGTGAGAGGTCTACAACACACAGAGATCTTGGAATAATCCCGGACGAGCCCCCACTCTGTATGGAGTGTGACGAGTTCACCTTGGGTAGCGAGAGTGAACCACACCCTAGGTGTCTCTGGCACTCCCGTGTATTCTAGCCCCAGGGGTTGGATGAGCAGATACACCTTTTTCCTCTGTGGTTGATCTCATATTAGTTAATTACGTCTACAAGCCCCTCCAGATTCTAGACCCCCACTAACTACCTACATCTGTGGAACAATGAACACTGAGGCATCGTCCGAGACCACACTCAATCATGATACAAAGAGTAAGTCAACTTACATAAAGTTTATTCTACCCTTGAGAATATAGAACTGAAATGAACATCCTGATAGAAGAATCTATTTACACAAATAGAAGATAGAGTAGAGATAGACTCAGAGATGTAGGTATCTTCATCGAGTTGAGAAGTAGATTGGATGCAGATGTCCCGTCCAGTCGGTCCGCCACTCACCCGGCTTCCTTCCAGTGAGATGACTAGAACCTTAGAGACCACTCTGTCTCCAGAGCGTGGATCCACAACACTAAGAGTCACTGCTGAACCACACTTCACTGGACCAACTGCATCTATATCACTCCCACGGAGTCACTGTTAATACACTTCTCGAACAATACCAGTTGGGAGACAATCCGCCTGGAATTGCTCCAAGTATTGGTCACTTCGATGAACTTAAACACTGACCAAGCTAATGGTCTATCAATCAGAACACAATCTTACTGCAGAACCGCTATGGTATTGACCAATTTAATGGTCCCTTTTTCACAGCACCGGAACATGACTGGAAAAGTGTCACGGACCAATTCAATGGTCTCCTACAGTCACACTGCTTGTAGAATCAGATATGGCTACTCAAATGTTACTGAGTTCTTGGATAACACAGTTGATAATCTTGATACTGCAACAGTACATTAATAGAATCAGACATCTATTTCACGGCAACAATTCAGGTTGGACTATAATCCCATAGTCCCTTCCACCGGGTTATCTTGACACGAGTCACTAACTGGTGAAGTTCTTCTCAAGACCTGCCACTAGAGCTGTCCAAAGAACCATTCAAGTGTCTGAAGATCAGTTACTTCTGCGTTTAGGCAGAACCCCCGTCACTAGACGGACCGGCGTTCCCTGTCGTTGAGCATGATTACTCAACATGCTGAACTGTTCATCCCAAAACAGAGTGTCGTCTATTTCATCCGAACAATCACAAACCAACACTTCTCACACGGGCACCTTCAGGGTGGTTGTATGTCTTGAGGCAACCTTCACTCATGGTGAATCAATATTGGGTACCTGATGTGGTTGAGTCTGGCGTGATAAGAAAAGAACTGAACCCTTCGCTCTGTCACACGAAGTGGTTTCCTGCCACCACCATTATAGTTGACTGGTTCCTCAACAGGCAAACTCCTGAAAAGGAAGAGCGACCGGTGAGAGTATACTGGCCCAAACATAAGTCCACATGCATCCTACCAATAACTACTCAACTCTCAGTCATGCTACTTAGTTATGCATATAACTAAAGCATTATCTCTATCTGGAGAGTAGTATAGCATGGGTTTGCAAATGTCAGCTGGCCTCACAGAACAGCCCGTCAAACAGAGCAAGAAATCAGAATGACGAGTCTGATCTTTGGTCTCACCTCTCCCTAATCATCTACCAGTCGTCGCTAACGTCAGTAGTGATACAAGGCTGTTATTATAGTTCTAAGTTAATTGAACTAAACATAGGTAAAGAGTCCCTAGACTCGGTCCTAACATCATCAATGTACATTAAGAAACATAAGCTGGATCAATATCCCATCCCTCGGGATATAGGAATAGGACATGATCACATCCACTATGTACACAATGCCTGTTTGCTGGTGGGACCACCTGCCCCTGCCCTAGCAAACTCTTCTTATCAGACTCTGCCTTAGAGTCAAGAAGCCTTCTTGAGAATACATGTTCCCCACATGTTCCAAGGGAAATCTTCCAGTTCTGTCCTCCCCAAGTGGGTTAGCCTTGGCATGGATGGAACTTCATCGTTGGCTTGGCCTACCAACACATACTTTCATAACTTGCTTTTACCTCCCCCATATTCTATATTTCCCCAGTCTCATGCAGCCTCCTAGCATCCTTCCATACTTCCAGCACCTGAGCATTCACTCGCACTAGCGCCAGTACGAAAGAGACAGGATAGCTCAGACAAGATTTCAGAACGCACATTTATATCGCGACGGCACGCAGTGTTATCTCGCGACGACCTATTCGGCGTTCGGACTTACTCCAGGAAGTATCACATGCCATGATCTAATATATATATGCACACAATGTCCCATCATATATATATATATATAAATATAGCACCAAAGCAACTTACCTTGACACAGAAATCCGCTGTTCCACACAATGAATTCACTATTAAGTTAGTACACCATAGTTACATCATTCTTGGTGGCACAGAACTAAGTTCTTCCTTTACTTAGTAACTAAGCACAATTTCGTCTGAAACTCCACCTACCAACTTACCTGGTTTTCTAACCGTTCTTCTGACTTCAGCAACTGACTGAACTAATCTAGGTTTCCATCCGGCACAAGTAACTAGGTTTTATTCTAACACAGCAACCTAATAGATGTAACGATTGTCAAAATATGGTACACATATTTGGAACCCAAATCGCCTACATCACAATACGGCGTTTCTAACAGCTGTGTCGCGAGCACACGGTAAACAAACCACGATTCGCCATCAACTGCGTTATCGATCGGTTTGCTAATTAGTATGCAAGGACATCCGCATAGGTAATGAGGTTAGAACAATGGCGTGTGGAACACACGTACAAAGTTAAATGATTTAAACAATTATCTACCTGTATGGAAAACCAGACCTCCAGACAGCTCCGAACTGTTTCAAGGGCTTCTCAGCTTCCTTATAATGACAGTCAGCCGAATCATGGTTGAGGAGAGACGCACCACAAAATTGGCTCAAATCAGGCCGGCGTCTATTCTGTTTCAACGACAGTAAGTGAATGACTGCTTTAGCCACATTCCCGCTTCGTGCCAACTCAATGCGCACGAGAAGCGAGTGCTTCTAGAGAAAAGATACTTTCTCGGGAAAACGTCATTCCCCGCCTAGAGTTTCTAGATCTCTCTGCACGAGAATTTAGAGCAATACCCAACATCACGGGTTACTCGAATTTCGGTGTTTCGAGAATATTCTAGATCGTAAGTCCTTCATCGGCTTCCCTCAGTCTATTCTTAGCTGGGAAAGTCCCCGATGACGCGCCAAAATAGTGCGGAATCCTGACGACCTAAGACAGATAATCGCGTTTTGTCACAGTCATAGACATATCATTCTCCTTCTCTACTTCTAACTTTCCTTCTTCTTCTTCTTCTTCTTCTTCTTCTTCTTCTTCTTCTTCTTCTTCTTCTTCTTCTTCTTCTTCTTCTTCTTCTTCTTCTTCTTCTTCTTCTTCTTCTTCTTCTTCTTCTTCTTCTTCTTCTTCTTCTTCTTCTTCTTCTTCTTCTTCTTCTTCTTCTTCTTCTTCTTCTTCTTCTTCTTCTTCTTCTTCTTCTTCTTCTTCTTCTTCTTCTTCTTCTTCTTCTTCTTCTTCTTCTTCTTCTTCTTCTTCTTCTTCTTCTTCTTCTTCTTCTTCTTCTTCTTCTTCTTCTTCTTCTTCTTCTTCTTCTTCTTCTTCTTCTTCTTCTTCTTCTTCTTCTTCTTCTTCTTCTTCTTCTTCTTCTTCTTCTTCTTCTTCTTCTTCTTCTTCTTCTTCTTCTTCTTCTTCTTCTTCTTCTTCTTCTTCTTCTTCTTCTTCTTCTTCTTCTTCTTCTTCTTCTTCTTCTTCTTCTTCTTCTTCTTCTTCTTCTTCTTCTTCTTCTTCTTCTTCTTCTTCTTCTTCTTCTTCTTCTTCTTCTTCTTCTTCTTCTTCTTCTTCTTCTTCTTCTTCTTCTTCTTCTTCTTCTTCTTCTTCTTCTTCTTCTTCTTCTTCTTCTTCTTCTTCTTCTTCTTCTTCTTCTTCTTCTTCTTCTTCTTCTTTCTTCTTCTTCTTCTTCTTCTTCTTCTTCTTCTCTTCTTCTTCTTTCTTCTTCTTCTTCTCTTCTTCTTCTTCTTCTTCTTCTTCTTCTTCTTCTTCTTCTTCTTCTTCTTCTTCTTCTTCTTCTTCTTCTTCTTCTTCTTCTTCTTCTTCTCTTTCTTCTTCTCTTCTTCTTCTTCTTCTTCTTCTTCTTCTTCTTCTTCTTCTTCTTCTTCTTCTTCTTCTTCTTCTTCTTCTTCTTCTTCTTCTTCTTCTTCTTCTTCTTCTTCTTCTTCTTCTTCTTCTTCTTCTTCTTCTTCTTCTTCTTCTTCTTCTTCTTCTTCTTTTCTTCTTCTTCTTCTTCTTCTTCTTCTTCTTCTTCTTCTTCTTCTTCTTCTTCTTCTTCTTCTTCTTCTTCTTCTTCTTCTTCTTCTTCTTCTTCTTCTTCTTCTTCTTCTTCTTCTTCTTCTTTCTTCTTCTTCTTCTTCTTCTTCTTCTTCTTCTTCTTCTTCTTCTTCTTCTTCTTCTTCTTCTTCTTCTTCTTCTTCTTCTTCTTCTTCTTCTTCTTCTTCTTCTTTCTTCTTCTTCTTCTTCTTCTTCTTCTTCTTCTTCTTCTTCTTCTTCTTCTTCTTCTTCTTCTTCTTCTTCTTCTTCTTCTTCTTTCTTCTTCTTCTTCTTCTTTCTTCTTCTTCTCTTCTTCTTCTTCTTTCTTCTTCTTCTTCTTCTTCTTCTTCTTTCTTCTTCTTCTTCTTCTTCTTCTTCTTCTTCTTCTTCTTCTTTCCTTCTTCTTCTTCTTCTTCTTCTTCTTTCTTCTTCTTCTTCTTCTTCTTCTTCTTCTCTTCTTCTTCTTCTTCTTCTTCTTCTTTCTTCTTCTTCTTCTTCTTCTTCTCTTCTTCTTCTTCTTCTTCTTCTTCTCTTCTTCTTCTTCTTCTTCTTCTTTCTTCTTCTTCTTCTTCTTCTTCTTCTCTTCTTCTTCTTCTTCTTCTTCTTCTTCTTCCTTCTTCTTCTTCTTCTTCTTCTTCTTCTTCTTCTTCTTCTTCTTCTTCTTCTTCTTCTTCTTCTTCTTCTTCTTCTTCTTCTTCTTCTTCTTCTTTCTTCTTCTTCTTCTTCTTCTTACTTCTTCTTCTCTTCTTCTTCTTCTTCTTCTTCTTCTTCTTCTTCTTCTTCTTCTTCTTCTCTTCTTCTTCTTCTTCTTCTTCTTCTTCTTCTTCTTCTTCTTCTTCTTCTTCTTCTTCTTCTTCTTCTTCTTCTTCTTCTTCTTCCTCCTCCAGGAAATACTTGAAATTATGAGAGACAGAGATAAAGCACATAAAAAGCGGGATCTCAGCGCATACCGTACTCTTAGAAACAAAGTTCAATATACCATACGACGGGAAAAGAAAAATTACTTTAAGAACTTAGTAATGGATAAAACAAATAGTAAGGATATATGGAAGGCAATTAACACCTTGACAAACAAGTATAACTTCCGAAATTCTTTACCATCAAATCATATTACATGCGACCAATTCAGTAATTTTTTTTTCAAACTGACATAAACCAGTTGAAGGCTTCAATACCTAATTCTCCTTGCAACTTATCTTTACTGTCATCGTTTTGCGAGAATAGATGCTCCGGCGATATTCTTTCCGACATACCGCTAATGACAATCACTGAGGTATTCACTTACCTCAGTAACCTAAAAAACACAACCTCATCTGGGTTAGATGGAATCAGCAACCGGATTCTCCGTTGTGCTGCGCCAGTGATCTGTATATCACTAACCTACGTATATAATCAGTGTCTCACCAAAGGCCACTTTCCATCAGCTCTCAAAATCGCTAAAGTGTACCCTCTTCTTAAATCTGGTTCATTGGACAATGATCTCCCTAACAATTACAGACCCATTTCCTTACTATCATCACTATCTAAGCCACTAGAAAAACACATCCATAAAGTAACATTACAGTATTTAGTTCGCAACAAGCTTATTGTTGACAACCAATCAGGATTTCGACCAAAATATTCTTGCCATACGGCCCTAACAAACATGATAGAAAATTGGCACCAGAATATAAACAACAACAGTCTATGTGGAACTGTGTTTATTGATTTCAAGAAAGCATTTGATATGACAGACCATGTTATTTTAATTAAAAAACTTGAGACAATGAAAATTGGCCCTAATGTAGTCACTCTAATATCATCTTTTCTATCAAACAGAAAGCAAGGAGTGTCACATAATAAATGTCTGTCTCATACCACTACCTTCAATATTGGAGTACCGCAAGGCTCTATTCTTGGCCCTCTATTGTTTGCCATATATATTAACGATCTACCTTTACATCTTTCGTCGTCCTGCGATCTATTTGCAGACGACTGTACAGTGTACACAAATGCTGAAAACTGTATTTTATTGGAGTCGTCTTTACAACAAGAATTAAATAATGTAGTTAGGTGGAGCTATTCAAACCGCATGCAAATTAACATCACTAAAACAAAATCAATGTTACTAACAACCAGACAAAGACTTCAAACTCTAAGCTCACACACATCACTTCAACTTCACATCGATAACATGCCAGTAGAAAGTGTAATTGAGCACAAAACATTAGGCATAATCATTGATAGAAACCTAAACTTTAATTCCCACGCTACGAAGTTCGTGCTTTTTTCGGCACTTTCAGTGGGTCGCCCTGCGGAAAAAGACCGAGCCATGTGAGATAAAACCCGTGTCAATGAAGTCTTTCTGGTGACTGCCGATTCCATCGACGATGAACTGTATTTTTCGTGGAGGATTTTTGTGTTGTCATTCTGGTGGCGGCATTATGTACAGTGTACATTTGCTCGCTGTTGGATTGCCGAGACTCCTGTCTGTTC
Source organism: Cepaea nemoralis (assembly GCA_014155875.1). NCBI lineage: Eukaryota > Metazoa > Mollusca > Gastropoda > Stylommatophora > Helicidae > Cepaea > Cepaea nemoralis. The sequence goes on along the minus strand of JACEFZ010006068.1, from coordinate 328,964 downwards.
CACTTTTCACATTGGGCTGTGAGGAGCATTTTGTGTGATATTCACTGGCACAGGAACGGAGCATAATGGGGACGACCCGTAGTTGTGAAGTTGGAACTGTGAGTAACTAACTAACTAACTATCTAACTAACTATCTAACTAACTAATACTGAATTATTTTACAATAGTTAATACTGGATATGTTTCAATAATTAATACTGAATATATATTGACTTCTTATTGTTTTCAACTTTACTTGGATACTACAGCATAGCACACATTGGTTCCAGGTCTTAAGAGACGACAACAAGAATATAAGCTCGAGAAATCCCCCCTCGAAGTTGTTTCGGGGTCTGCCGATATTGAAATATCTAAACTCACTGAGGAAACATGAAGCACCCAGGTCTAAACCCGCCCCGTCCATGTGTGCTGGCTGAATCACGACCTGGTGACAGCCTGATCTTCCTCTCCTTGGTGTCACACTTGCCGTAGATTTCTAGGCGTGGAGAGGGGAAGATCGACCCTGTAACACGCTCCCCTGTGAGATAGTACATTGGTACTGGGTAGGGTGTAAAGTCTCTGCACAAACCTCCCTCGTTTTCATGACTGAGGCAACACGTTTTCATTGCTCAGACAACTCATTTTCATGGCTCAGACAACTCATTTTCATGTCTCAGACAACTCAATGTCATAGTTGAGACGACCTCAAATCATCGCCTGGGGCGTTTAAGTGAAAACTGGCAGTGTTTTAAGAAGATTGACAACGACCCAGCTCAAGAAAAAAAACAAAAAACAACTAACTCATATTCAAAAGAAGTGAATTGACAAAAATCAAGATTACAAACGAGAAACTAGACCTCAGACAAGATAATGGCTTCACATACTTTGGGAGTATCATTTCACAAACTGGAAAACAAGAGACTGAAATCGATGAGAGACCCAACGAGGCAAATATAGTAATAAATGAAATGTCACCCATCTTAAAAGTCCAGAGACGTTTAACGTGACACAGCCAACCGTGCCAAGTAGTATTACTCCGGGCTGTGTGGTTTTGCGCTTGTTGTGATTATAGATTCGTGGTGGTATGTGATTAGGGTGCTGTGTTAAAACAGTGGCCAGGGTTAAAAGCCGGGTAGGGGTATGCTCTATTCACGGACAAATACGGCCCTGGTGTCGACACATGTTCTAGAAAACAGTATCTGCTAATGTTCTGAATGTTCTTGGGGGTGTAATACGGCCCTGGTGTCGACACATGTTCTAGAAAACAGTATCTGCTAATGTTCTCAATGTTCTTGGGGGTGTAATACGGCCCTGGTGTCGACACATGTTCTAGAAAACAGTATCTGCTAATGTTCTCAATGTTCTTGGGGGTGTAATACGGCCCTGGTGTCGACACGTTCTAGACAACAGTATCTGCTAATGTTCTCAATGTTCTTGGGGGTGTAATACGGCCCTGGTGTCGACACGTTCTAGACAACAGTATCTGCTAATGTTCTCAATGTTCTTGGGGGTGTTGGGGAAGGCAGACAGCGATTATGGGAATTGGCATTCTCACCTCGTTATGTTGTGGTCTAGAATATGTGAAGGCCTCACCTTGTCGATAGTATTGGGCATGTGACTAACTTTATCGTTTTCATCTTTAGTAAATAGTTGCTTTCATTGCTCAAAGATGTATCTACAGGCGCATTGGTATCCTTCAAGAGAGCATACAAAGATAATTTCAGCACGGAGCACAAACTCCATAGCACAGGGAAGGAACAAAATGTGAGCATAACAGAGTCACTAGTGTTCACATGTTGTATAGGTAATTTTCTAAGTTTGCAGTTGTGCCACAAAAGCTGCCTTTTCTGCCTGCCTTCTTTTTTTAATTTCAAACTGCCGAGGGATTTTTAACATGTGCAGCGTGGCGCGGCGCGGCGCCTTTAAGTTTGGGTCACTGACCAAGAAAATTACACGTCGGAAAGCATACCGCCCTTTCTTGGTTTGTGAAAAGCCCAAATTGTCCGTATGATACTAGATTTACACAAGTTAGGAGCAAACGTTATACCTGTGAGTCACTCCACGTTATTATCCCTCTCCCAGATCTGTGTCATCAGTGCCAATCATGGATGCTTAAAACTGAAGGAAAATATAAAACTAGTGATATTACAAATTCAATGCTTGCGAAACTGTGTGGCAGTAAAAGGTAGAGACATTTTCATGCGTGAATAAAAGCTTAGGTGGTAACAACACCAGTATTAAATTATGTAAAAAAATAACAACACATATTTGAACACAAAAATTAGATATCAACGTATTATAACGTCAGTCGTGTGTACATAAGCAAGAGATCTACTCACAACAACAACAGCAACAGATCAACGTATAATAAGTACATTTGTACGTGCATAAACAAGAGATATGTGTAAAACAACAATACGTCTACTTACAAATTCCACAGATCTACATACAAAAGCAACAGAACTACACTAAAATACCAACACATCTACCAACAGACACGATAGAATTACCTATACATAAACCATATGTAGGTATACAATCAACAGTTCCACTTATAAAATAGATAGATCTACGTCAATATCAACAGATGTGTATATACTACTAACAGATCTAGTACAAAATCAACAGATCTACGCCAAAATCAATAGATCTACGTCAAAACAACAGCTCTACATATAAAATCACAAGATCTGAGTAGGAGGGGGTGGGCAGGAGTGCGAGGGGAAGAGAAAGCAACAGAAGAAGCAGAGACAGAATATGAGGAAGAAGTGTAGATAAAAAACGGGATAAATCTGAGGTAAAGGAAAGGATAGAAGAATAATACAAGGGATAAATAGGAGGTTGATATGTTGTGTAAGAGATTAGAAAAACCCACTCTCCCCCTACGAAAAACAGGAATAGGAAGAGGAAAAAGATGTCAGCATCATTTCATACGTAATTCTGTCTACCTCCTGTTCTGAAGTTTTATATACAGGGCGTCCTATTGGTTCCTAACAACGGATTATTCCATCTAACTGTTCATTATTCGTTCTTGCCATTCCCAACAATTCCAATGAAGACTCAATCTGCTTTATTTAAACGTGTTTATGTATGTTGTGTGTGCAAATTGGAAAGTGTACGGAAGCCGTATTTTCACAGATTACTTTTAAGATGTCTTATAACTGTCTGCGCTAGACGTGCAGAATTTGTTAGGCATTTAATCAGTATCCTTGGCTGTCTGGAATCAATACAGAAACGTGGTTGTTTCAGACAGACCCATATGGTGTCTGGGTTGACATAATAAAGATATTTAAGACGTCAGGCAACTTTTATCAATTCCGACTATACCTGAGAAAATACATCGGAAACTACCAATAATTTGTGTCAGTTTTATTCCTTTGAAGTCCTTAGATTTAGAGGGAAATAGAACCCTTCCTATCTATCCCCTGGTTTTCTTTGATTTTGGATCAGAATCGTATTACTTTGGGCAAATCCATGAGTGCTTCGTCGCTATCAGCAAATGTCCTAGGATGCAGATGGCATGTGTTCCACCCACACACTTACAAATGTCGTAGGATGTTACTACTGATCATTCCAGTCAGACATTTACAAATGTTGTAGGATGTAGATGCCGATCGTTCTTGTCACACACTTACAAATGTCGTAGGATGTAGGTGTGATCGATTCAGTCACACTTTTACAAATGTCGTAGGGTGCAAATGCCATTGTTCCAGTCACAAATTTGCAAATGTCGTAGGATGTAGATTCTGCTATTTTCCAGTCACACACATGCAAATATCGTAGGATGTAGATGCCGATCGTTCCAGTCAGACATTTACAAATGTCGAAGGATGTAGATGCCGATTGTTCCCGTCACACATTTATAAATGTCGTAGGACATCGATGCTAGTAGGACTTAGATACTGATTGATCCAGTCACATACTTACAAATGTCGTAGAATGTAGATGTCGATTGATCCAGTCACACACTTACAAATGTCGTAGAATGTAGATGTCGATTGATCCAGTCACATACTTACAAATGTCGTAGGATGTAGATGCCGATTGATCCAGTTCACATACTTACAAATGTCGTAGGATGTAGATGTCGATTGATCCAGTCACATACTTACAAATGTTGTAGGATGTAGATGTCGATTGATCCAGTCACATACTTACAAATGTCGTAGGATGTAGATGTCGATTGATCCAGTCACATACTTACAAATGTCGTAGAATGTAGATGTCGATTGATCCAGTCACATACTTACAAATGTCGTAGAATGTAGATGTCGATTAATCCAGTCACATACTTACAAATGTCGTAGGATGTAGATGCCGATTGATCCAGTCACATACTTACAAATGTCGTAGAATGTAGATGTCGATTGATCCAGTCACACACTTACAAATTTTGTAGGATGTAGATGCCGATTGATCCAGTCACACACTTACAAATGTCGTAGGATGTAGTTGTCGATTGATCCAGTCACACACTTACAAATGTCGTAGGATGTAGTTGTCGATTGATCCAGTCACACACTTACAAATGTCGTAGAATGTAGATGCCGATTGATCCGGTCACACACTTACAAACTGAGTAGGATGTAGATGCCGATAGATCCAGTCAAACACTTACACATATAGTAGAATGTAGACACCGATCGTTCCAGTCACACACTTACAAATGTCGTTGGATTTAGATGCTGATTGATCCAGTCACACACTTACAAATGTCGTAGGATTTAGATGCTGATTGATCCAGTCACACACTTACAAATGTCGTAGGATTTAGATGTTGATTGATCCAGTCACACACTTACAAATGTCGTAGGATGTAGATGTCGATTGATCCGGTCACACACTTACAAATGTCGTAGGATGTAGTTGTCGATTGATCCAGTCACACACTTACAGATGTCGTACGATGTAGATGCCGATTGATCCAGTCACACACTTACAAATGTCGTAGAATGTAGATGCCGATTGATCCGGTCACACACTTACAAACTGAGTAGGATGTAGATGCCGATAGATCCAGTCAAACACTTACAGATCTTGTAGGATTTAGATGCTGATTGATCCAGTCACACACTTACAAATGTCGTAGGATTTAGATGCCGATTGACCCAGTCACACACTTACAAATGTCGTAGGATATAGATGCCGATGGATCCAGTCACACACTTACACATATAGTAGAATGTAGATACCGATCGTTCCAGTCACACACTTACAAATGTCGTAGGATTTAGATGCTGATTGATCCAGTCACACACTTACAAATGTCGTAGGATTTAGATGCTGATTGATCCAGTCACACACTTACAAATGTCGTAGGATGTAGATGTCGATTTATCCGGTCACACACTTACAAATGTCGTAGGATGTAGTTGTCGATTGATCCAGTCACACACTTACAAATGTCGTAGGATGTAGATGCTGATTGATCCAGTCACACACTTACAAATGTCGTAGGATGTAGTTGTCGATTGATCCAGTCACATACTTACAAATGTCGTAGGATGTAGATGTCGATTGATCCAGTCACATACTTACAAATGTCGTAGGATGTAGATGTCGATTGATCCAGTCACATACTTTCAAATGTCGTAGAATGTAGATGTCGATTGATCCAGTCACATACTTACAAATGTCGTAGAATGTAGATGTCGATTAATCCAGTCACATACTTACAAATGTCGTAGGGTGTAGATGCCGATTGATCCAGTCACATACTTACAAATGTCGTAGAATGTAGATGTCGATTGATCCAGTCACACACTTACAAATTTTGTAGGATGTAGATGCCGATTGATCCAGTCACACACTTACAAATGTCGTAGGATGTAGTTGTCGATTGATCCAGTCACACACTTACAAATGTCGTAGGATGTAGTTGTCGATTGATCCAGTCACACACTTACAAATGTCGTAGAATGTAGATGCCGATTGATCCGGTCACACACTTACAAACTGAGTAGGATGTAGATGCCGATAGATCCAGTCAAACACTTACAGATCTCGTAGGATTTAGATGCTGATTGATCCAGTCACACACTTACAAATGTCGTAGGATGTAGATGCCGATGGATCCAGTCACACACTTACACATATAGTAGAATGTAGACACCGATCGTTCCAGTCACACACTTACAAATGTCGTTGGATTTAGATGCTGATTGATCCAGTCACACACTTACAAATGTCGTAGGATTTAGATGCTGATTGATCCAGTCACACACTTACAAATGTCGTAGGATTTAGATGTTGATTGATCCAGTCACACACTTACAAATGTCGTAGGATGTAGATGTCGATTGATCCGGTCACACACTTACAAATGTCGTAGGATGTAGTTGTCGATTGATCCAGTCACACACTTACAGATGTCGTACGATGTAGATGCCGATTGATCCAGTCACACACTTACAAATGTCGTAGAATGTAGATGCCGATTGATCCGGTCACACACTTACAAACTGAGTAGGATGTAGATGCCGATAGATCCAGTCAAACACTTACAGATCTCGTAGGATTTAGATGCTGATTGATCCAGTCACACACTTACAAATGTCGTAGGATTTAGATGCCGATTGACCCAGTCACACACTTACAAATGTCGTAGGATATAGATGCCGATGGATCCAGTCACACACTTACACATATAGTAGAATGTAGATACCGATCGTTCCAGTCACACACTTACAAATGTCGTAGGATTTAGATGCTGATTGATCCAGTCACACACCTACAAATGTCGTAGGATTTAGATGCTGATTGATCCAGTCACACACTTACAAATGTCGTAGGATGTAGATGTCGATTTATCCGGTCACATACTTACAAATGTCGTAGGATGTAGTTGTCGATTGATCCAGTCACACACTTACAAATGTCGTAGGATGTAGATGCTGATTGATCCAGTCACACACTTACAGATGTCGTAGGATGTAGATGCTGATTGATCCGGTCACACACTTACAAATGTCGTAGGATGTAGTTGTCGATTGATCCAGTCACACACTTACAGATGTCGTAGGATGTAGATGCTGATTGATCCAGTCACACACTTACAAATGTCGTAGGATGTAGATGTCGATTGATCCTGTCACACACTTACAAATGTCGTAGGATGTAGATGTCGATTGATCCGGTCACACACTTACAAATGTCGTAGGATGTAGTTGTCGATTGATCCGGTCACACACTTACAAATGTCGTAGGATGTAGATGTCGATTGATCCGGTCACACACTTACAAATGTCGTAGGATGTAGTTGTCGGTTGATCCGGTCACACACTTACAAATGTCGTAAGATGTAGATGCCGATCGTTCCAGTCATTCATTGGCACCTTGCCGTCTCTTCAGATGATAGTTTGTTACATGACAATAAAACAATGAAAATTGAATATTTTGGTCACTTGAAACGTCATTGAAATTTTGGAGACAACGATAACGGAAGGGTGTGTGTCTGGGAAGAGAGGAAGAAGAAGGCCAAAGAGAAGATGGGTGTAGGATGTGGCGGATGATCTCCAGATGGGTGTATCGGATGCGGGACATCTTGCTCACGACCTAGGTGTTTTCTTAAAGGATGTTATGAGAGGGTTCTGCAAAGGACATGATACTGAATGAAGTTTGGCATTGCTTACTGAACGGGAAGTCAACGCTAAATTCTAAGTGACTGGTGTAGGGAATGAACCCGCTACCTCCATGTCAGTACACCGGAAATTTAATCACAAACGTATTGAACCCCACTGCCAGGTATACCCCAGTGGTTGTATACAATTCGGTTTCGTCCCACATACCCTCCATGAAACGAGATTAAAACCCAAAGTCGGTCATATTGACATGCAATGATCCATTTGTTCTCGTGGAGGTGAGCTTGGCGGAATCGATAGGATCGCTCGCTATTAAAATTCCGGTGTGCTGATGTCGAGGTAGCGACTTCAACCCCTAGATAGGCTAATTGGACTAATATGTTGACTTCTCATCCTTGACTTTGAGACGTAAATTGCAAATAACTCATAACGAGTTCACCAGATAGCGAGGGACACTTGCGAGGGAAAAGCTACGCCACTTGCAAAAATCAGTCCAGTGAAGTATCTCGAAAGAGGAAAGTGGAAGAAGTAAGAGAAGTATCTTGTACCAGCATTCGCTCCATCTGAAAGATCTGTTCCTTGTCAATCGTTCATTTTGTCAACTTCCGACGCTCTGGAAGGGACACGTCTGCTGAATCTTTGTTTTGCACCACGGCACGGCTCGCGTACTATATCACTGTACTCATTCACTGTCCTTTAAAAAAAAAATAAAAGGCATACGTTTTTTCAGGGCGAAGCGACTAACCCCTACATTTATTCGCTGTTTGTTATTCACTAAGAAATTCTTACTTGAATAATTTGCCATTGCTTTCTGAAATGCACCTCGAAGTGCATATAATCGATAGCAATAAATTTGCTATATATGGACATAATGTCATCACGTGACAGTGGTCTATGCCTCATCGCGCTGTTCTCGTCAGGTAGATAGATACTTGTCCGAATCCTTGACGATCTCGACGAACAAGTAAAAGTGTAACTAAGGATCCAGTGTCTCTCCAGGCCAGATCAGATTCAGAACGAACGAATGAACGAACGAACGAACGAACGAATCTTTGTTTTGAAAAGGTTAAGACTTCGTTAAGACAGTCTGACATTCTGCCCTTCTTCTCTATTTCCTCTCATACATTATTTCATTCAACATCACTTATGAAGCAAATCTTTGACAACAAAAGAACAATAATCATTAATACGCATGAAAAATAATCGATAATACATGACTCACCGAGTCAATGTTTAACATGGGCACTATACATACCTAAGGAAGATTGTAACGTGCCATTCATATAGGAAGGGACACTAGATTAGATAACCGAGAATCAACTGAGAAGTGGCTCATGAAAATGAAGAACTATCAGATAAAGTCAAACAGTCCACTAAGAAACATGATATTTTCTTCTTCTTCTCCTGCATTCCTCCGGAATGTTGTTTTAGACATAATTTCGTTGTGTCTGTTTACAGCAGAGTTGCGATATTTGAACCTTTTGGCTGACACATCCGACTTCTTCAGGCATTTGTTTGCCGGGCTACCTTGCCGGGACATGATATTTTGATTATATGATATTCCTATAGAGAGAAGCGAGGTCAGCATGGCCGAATGGATAGTTACGTACGTTCTTAAACATCCGGTGTGCTGATGCGGACTTAAGGGGTTCAACCCATATACCGGACAGTTGGACTAAAATGTTGACTTATTGTCCTGGCTTGGGGATGTACATTACATGTACCTTTGAAGTCGGAGTGGGTTCGCCTGATGGCGAGGGACACTGGTAATAGGGAAAGCTAATCCACACGGAAAATGCAGTGCAATGCACTAGAAGTAGAGTGTATGGACTCTAGAAGTCACACGAAATAGGTTGCTCAATTTACTGCCTGGCATATTTCGGTGTATCTCGTCATGCACATACTCATTGTTAAACATCGTGAGTGGCACCTTGCAGTATTGACAGACCAAAGTATGTGAGTTGGAATGTGGCCAATATTCCATCACAATGCCTGGGCAGAGCTTCAGAGAAACATGTGGTGCCCAAACGGCATGTTCCCTCCCTCGGCCTAGCCTTGTGTTTTCCAAAGGAATGGGTAACCAATACGTCTGGCACAAGATAGGCTGCAGACGCTGGCGACTCAGCGTCAAACCTTCGAGACCTCGCCTCGACGAGCAGGTGGCGAGTGATGGTCAGACCCTGGAACCCAAGGGACCCGGCTTAGAGGCGCTCAGCCAAGTCCCACAGGTGAGGGCCTCGTACGTGCCTGGACCATAAGGACGCGTACATCTGTCAGTCACAAGTGTCCGTACCCGTGTAAAGCGAGCACTATCGTCAGACTCCTCGCCTGATCTTAGCGGATCTCGCAACCATCGGGAATAGGCCCGCCGGAGATACCGCAGGAGATATTGCTCGTCTATTGCGAGCAAATCTCCCATCCTTCCACTGTGCGGATCTCGCGACCGGCGAGAATAGGCCCGCCGGAGATATTGCTCGTCTGCTGCGGACAAATCTCTACCGAGACTGACTGAATAAGTAAATAAACGATAAAAGTAGTGGTATTTCAATTGCGCTTTGCGCTCCCACCTATGCTACACCCTTCATGTGTCTTCACAAAGTCGGACTAGAGTCAAACTCAACAGGGTCTTCTTTCCCCGCTGATTCTACCAAGCCCAATAAATGAATCGTACTTTGGCTGACATACACAGGACACGAAGTACACAGATACTGAGTGTGCAGCATTTGTAATCCCTACTATTATTTAACCGTCATTATGAAGTCTTTCTGTCTGCATAACCCAGGTTTTAGACGCTTAATTGCTAAGGCATCGATGTATTTGTGTTGAACACTCTTTCATAGGCTAACATAATTAAATATAGTTACACATATTGGTAAAACTATAACAACATTCTGCACAGAGCCTGCGCTGTGATGATGAAGATTAATAACTGCATTCAGTGTGAGCAGGCTGCCGTCCATCACTGTAGCTTCCGGTAGTCTGTCCGGTGTAGCTGCGTGGGCTGTCAATCATAGATAGGCATATGATTTCAGACAGCAATTGTAACAGAGCACCGTCTCTGTTAGTAATTTAGGAGGAGTTGATGTGCAAGGACTGGGCACGGTTGAGCATCCTAGGAAGACGTAGGGAAGGACGCTCAAGCCGTGACGCAGTGCTTAGGGAAGTTAGTTACAGCCTGGACCTGAACATGTCAACATCGATTGTATTCTGAAATCATCATGTAACCTGTTTTATATATTTGGACTTATTTCGTTAAATAAAACCTTTTGAAACTACAATCGGGACTCAGCTTAAATACATCATTCTAACTGTTTACTCTGTTATAGAGTAAAATTGTTGCCGCTTAACCAGGATACCAGGATCTTGGACTTAGATGTCGCGGACACAATGCAGAAGTACTAACAAAAGATGCAGCACAACGGAGAACTTTTATTGAACACCTTTTCTCGCTTGCTGCGACAAAAATGTATGATTTTACTGAGTGAATTTGGAATCTTATTAGAGGCAGTACTCAAAAGATCCAGACCAGACCACCTTATGAAAGCTTGTAACTTATAATAGAACCACCACAAAGCATTTTTTCGGCTAGTCGATTGGAGCCGCCATACATATTCGAATGAATTGGTAGATCTTACCATCGTAAGCTGTTTGTCAGAATCGTAAGCTGTTTGTCATCATGACCTGGAGTGATCTGACTGTCGTCACTATGCTGTGAGTTTTGACCTGCTGTTATCGCAGCCGTTAATTGACCTTGCTTGTCTGAAGGTCACTTACTTACTAGAACTGTCCAGGATTGAAGAAATTTTTCAACTCTCAAGATTAAAACAGCCGCAACCAACTTGAAAACTACAGATTATCGAGATGTCATGAAGAATGCGATTTACTTGCTTTGGTCTCTTTGGACGCGGCTGGGCATAGTGGGTTGCCGACCTGCTGAAGAAGAGAACCTATTGTAATCGCTTCATTTCTCTTAAGCCGTTTCAAGTCGTCCAGAAGTGCCCTTTTTCGGGTGAAAAGAAGCCACAATTCCGATGTGCCCAACAATGGGTGAAATAAAGAGTCCAGAAGTTGTCCTCTTGCTGATGGAGTGGAAGAACACGACACGCTTGTTTTTTACGTGAAGCCTACACTTGTCAAACATAACCCTCAGCCGACGTATGTGGACTTACTTTCCTGTTGGACCCACGGACGATGTGTTTCAGCCCTTTAACGGTATTTAATTAAGCTTTAACCAATATAAAATAATGTGGTGTGTTAGATAAAATTGATTTATTAATTTGAACATTCGATATTTATAAGAGGAAAAACAGTTGATTATGTCTCTTGTTTAATTTAAATACGCTCATATATTTAGTGATATTTATTAACTAAATTATTAAGGAATTAAACTATTTCAGCATATTTCAACATGGCAGAAGAACAAGTTTTATTAACACAAGTGTTGACTGGAGTAGGCACGGCAATAGGCAGACTCAACACAGCAATAAAGCAACAAGGAATAGGAACAGAGATTGAAAAATTTAGTGGACAGGCGAAAGACTTTAAGAAGTGGATAACTTCGATAGAAAAACATGCATTCTTAGTGGCAGCAACGGATGAGGAAAGGATGAGAATTGCTTATCAGGCCACTATAGAACCAGTTTCAGATCACATTCGAAGAAAATTAGAGGCAAGGACTGATGAGACATGGGAGCAGTTCAAGGATGACCTGGCCCGCAAGTATGCTGAAATCACAGATCCTCAGTATGCGTTTTCAGTGTTAAGACAATCCAAACAAAACACTGGAGAAACTGTACAATTATTTAGTGATAGGTTGATTAACCTAGCTGAAGAAGCATTCCTGGGACAGAACGTACGAGGGGAGGAAGTGGAACGAATGTTGGTCGGGATTTTTGTAGATGGTATCAAGTCAGATGGACTGAAATTTAAATTAATGAGAGAAAACCCTGAGAGATTATCACAAGCTGTGGATATAGCTGTACAAGAAGAGAATTTGAGACGAAGATTTAGACTGAGAGTAGGACGAGAAATAGGAACTAGTCGGGAAGATAGGATTGAAGAGCCCATGGAGATCGGACAAACAAGGTTCAGGATGGAATAGGAGAGGAGGAATACAGACGTTACAGGGAGGTAACGAAAATGCTTATGATAGAAGAAGACAAATGAGAAATCCTATAAGAGAGACGGTAGGTAACACAAATAACACAAATATAGTCTGTTGGGGTTGTGGTCAACGTGGACACATTTTTCGCTTCTGTGGTAACAGGCGTGTCCAGTCGAATACACAGAATAGAAATGTTAATAACAGATCAAATAGGAATTTTGAAGACAGACACAGGAATTTTACAAGCCCAAGAACGCAGGAAAACCGGCGTCCCACCTATTGAATAGGACCTGCGGTAGGAGGGAAGATAACAAGGTCCCAAGATTTAAAGAATATTTTAATGACAGGTATAGCAGGACGAGTAGAAAGTGCTCTCAAATGGCTGAAATCAAACAATTTTCAGTAAATAAAACGGATCCCAGTTCATGCATAATAGAGATAGGCAAATATAGAATTCGAACATTAATTGATTCAGGAGCTCAAGTTAGTGTAATCAAAGAAGATTTTCTATACAAAATAATAAAAAATTGTAAAATATTCAGGAGTCATGATAATCTTCACTCTGTTACAGGACAAAATTAGAAGTAATTGGCCAAACGATAATAAATCTCAAATTAGGAGGAATCAACGTAAGACATCTTTTTCATGTAGTGAAAGACTTAAATAGGAACATGCTTATAGGTAGAGATTTCTTATTAAAAAATGGTGTAAGACTTTTCTTTGATCTGCACAAATTAAGATTCAAAGACGTGTATGTAGATTTGGAAGAAGACATGCACATATCAGCACTGGTTAGAGTTAAAACGTCCACGACGTTAAAACCACAAACGGTTAATCTCATACAGGCAAAAGTGAAAAGAAATCCGTATTATTTAGTAGGACATACAGTTAGAATAACAGAGTTACAAAGGGAGGTGATTGATGAGCCTGGTTTAGAAGTTCCAGATGGGATAATGACATTAGATAAACACTTAACTTTTCCGGTAATGATTATTAACAACACAGGCAGAGAAACTAAATTATACAGAGGATGCGTAATAGCCAAAGTAGAACATGATACTAACAGCGTATTGGCAACAGATAGAGTAGAAATGCCGAGAATGAATTATTCAGAAACCCATATGGAAAGAATCAATACTAGGAATAGACGTGGAAAGAAGATGGAACATGCGGAATGATGAATTGATCCATCCATTCAGAAAACATACATCTCAATATATTCAGTAGACAAAACAACAAGAGAACAAGAATTATTAGCACAGTTAAAAGCTCCACCAGAAAATAAGGAAATATTAGAAAAACTTGTAAAAGATAATCAAGATGTTTTTGCAATTAACGACTTAGAATTGGGGAAGACCAAAACAGTTACTATGGAAATAGATACTGGAGATCACCCACCAATTAGTTTGAAACCGTATAGAACTCCCTTAAGGAATAGAGAAATTGTCGAAAAGGCAATAGAAGACATGTTGAAAGCAGGAATAATAACAAGATCAAAGTCAGAATGGTCATCTCCGATCGTCATAGTGACCAAGGCTGATGGTTCACATCGATTCTGCTGCGACTACAGGGCGTTGAACAAAATCACTAAGAATGTAGCTTACCCATTGCCGGTGATAGACGATATTTTAGGCTTACTTAATGGGTCCACCTTCTTCACTACATTAGATGCAAGGTCAGGATTTTGGTGTATCCCTATGTCCCCAGATGCTCAAAAGAAAAGTGCTTTTTGTACACACGCAGGTTCTTACGAATTTCTACGAATGCCTTTTGGGGTCAAGACGGCGCCTTCTCACTATATGTTATTAATAAATCAAGTATTAGAAGGCATGCAAAAGTTTGCATTAGCATACATAGATGACATTTTGATCTACACAGCAGGAGACGTACAGGACCACCTGAAACATGTAAAATTAGTATTTGACAGATTAAGAATACATGATGTTAAATTGAAACTCAGTAAATGTGAATTTCTAAAAACAGAAACTAAGTATCTGGGATACATTATTGATAGAGAAGGAATTAAACCAGATCAGGATAAAGTAAAAGCTATTAAAGAATTGCCTCCTCCAACCAACGTAAAAGAAGTTCGTGCTTTTATCGGTACATGTGGATACTATCGTCGTTTCATTCCAGGTTTCTCAAAAATAGCAGAGCCCATCACTAACCTGACTGGCAAATACGCTAGATTTAAGTGGAATGATGAGTGTCAAAGAGCATTTGAGTTTTTAAAAAATAGCTTAACAGTAGTGCCACTATTGACACATCCAGATTTGGATAAACAGTTAATTTTGTATACAGATGCTTCAGATAATGCAATAGGAGCATGTTTAGCACAACCATATGAAGGAGAAAGATCAGGAGTACCAGGAGTTAAGAATGAAAGACCAATTTATTTTTTGTCACACAAACTTAGTAAATCTCAGCGTAAATGGTCGACTATAGAGAAGCAGGCCTACGCTATTCATTATGCTCTTCAGAAACTTAATTATTATCTACATAACGCAAATTTCATTATTAGAACTGACCACATGCCTTTAAAATCTTTATTAGAAGCTCCAGTGCAGAACAGAAAAATACAGACATGGGCGTTGAATTTGCAGGGGTACAACGCAAAGATAGAATACGTGGCAGGTAGGGACAACACCTGTGCAGATTTATTATCCAGAATCCCGTATCCAGAGACATCAGGAAACACTGAAGATGAGGGTGAACCCGAAATAGACGATCGAAACTGGCAAGTAAATATATTAGATTCTGCCATACTAAATAGAGAAGATTTTAGGAGTTTACCGTCGGATCTAGAATCTGAACCTAAAGCAGAAGACCCACATTTGATGCAATTTAATATGAAAGAAGAACAGGAATTAGATCCAAAAGTTGTAGAAATAAAACAGAAATTAAACGAAACGGGTGAGAATAAATATAAGAAGAATTATTTAGTCTTGCAGGATGACGATCAGTTATATTACGTGAATGAAAAAAGCGAACAGTTGAGAAAATACATTCCAAAACATTTGGAAATTGAGATTCTAAAGGCATATCATGATGAGAATGGTCATCTTGGTCGTGATAAGTTAGTAAAAGCACTCAATAATAAATATTATTGGCCGAACTTATTTAAAACTGCTTGTAAATACGTCGATGCGTGTGAGAAGTGTAGATTAAGAAATATGAAAACGATCAAATGTCCCTTACAAGATACAGACATTCCTCAGTTTCCTATGCAAAAAGTCAGCTTAGATATATCAGGTCCTCACCCTAGAACACTATCGGGGAACGTATATTTACTTCATATCGTGGATAACTATAGTCTGTGGCCGGAAGTTTATGCTATTCCGGATAAAAGCGCGGATACCATCATTAATATTTTTCTACAGGAGTACATACCAAGATTTAGTTGCCCACAGATCATACTCACAGATAATGGTAAGGAGTTTGTGAACAAGAAGTTCGAAAAGTTATTACAGGATTTGAATATAAGCCACATAAAAACGTCCTATTATAGACCTTCTTCAAATGCGAAAAATGAGAGACAACATCGGACATTGTATAACATAATAGCAAAAATTGTAGAAGAACATGAAAAAGATTGGGACCTTTACTTAGGACCTGCACTGAGCGCGATACGCACTAATCAAAATGAGGGGACAGGGTTTTCACCATTCTACTTATTACACGGGAGAGAGCCTATACTACCAATTGACAATCTGTTAAAACCAAGACGTAAATATATGGGGGAAGATTTTCAGGAAGTTATTTTACAAGAAATGCACAAAGCGCATGTAAGGTTAAGGAACAATATAATTAAAGCCAGAGAAAGACAGAAAAGGTACGCAAACAAAAATACACAATTACAGGAATTTAAAGTAGGTGATAGAGTTTATTATAAGAAGCATAGAAGGAACTCCAAATTTGATGCTCATTGGATTCCAGGTTATTATATTTTAGAAAGGTTAGGTACTGTATCATACATTATAAAGAACCAAATCACAGGACATGTAGCAAGGGCACACGTAGAGCACTTAAGAAGAGATAATGAAGATAAGAAAGACAATAATAATAATAATTATTATTATTATTCAGACGACTTATATTCAGATGGACAACTCGTCAGAAGAACTACAATACCCCCCAGATTTTTGAAAAGATCCGGTACAAAGTCAATTAATAACAACACCAGTTTACGATGATAATTATGGACAGACAATACCGAAAACGTTGATGAAAGAAGAGAGGAATACGTATGATGGTTGTTATGATAGTGTTAAATCTATGGAAGAAGAGGTAACCGCTCCATTCAAAAATACCAGACAAGCAGTGAAAAGGAGAATAGAAAGACAGAGAGAAAGAGAAGTGAAAAGACAGAGGAGAATCAGAGAAAATTCATCAAGCGACGATGACATGCCACTACTCGAAAGATCGTTAAGAAACTATGATAGACAAATTAGATTGGATATAGAAAGGAAAAAATTAGCGGCTGCTAGCAATAGATATACAGATGAAGAAGAAGGAATGGATGAAAATTCAGAATCTAATAGAGATAGTAGCATGAAGGAAAATATTTCCTTACGAGAGGATGAAGACATTGATGTGGAGAATAGCACTTATACAGAAAAATCTAGAGTTACTGAAGAAATGGAGACATAGTAGATAAAGTGATAGAAAATGCTGCAGATAGCAGGATGAAAATTTTGTGGTTTAAAGAGGAAATTGATAATTGTTGAAATACGGTACCTGTGTATTACAGGTGTTTTATAGAAACAGAGTGGCAAATGGTTTGATTAATACTTGTACTGAGTTGTCTTGAGGAGTAGACATGATGTTGTATATTTTAGTAATAAGTTGGATAATATGGATGTAAATTCTCGTGTGGTCTTGAAGATGTATTTTTATTGCCATTTGATTTTAAGATTTGACTTGTTGAGTTTTCTTAATAGATAAATAATTTATTGTTAGTCCGTAAAAGTGACTAACAATGGATAGGATGTATGTCATATTATTTTGAATAATGTCTTTCTTTGAATTGGTTGATTACCTTTATTTGATATGAGGGGAAAGAAAATGTATCTTCAAAACGTGGGGGGGGGTATGATATCCTGTTTTGACTTCGTTTTGGTTGACTCATGATTTTGGTTGAATTGTCTTGTGTATTGAATAGTAATTACCCTTGTTTACAAATAAGTTGAAAATTGTTAAAAATTTTGTTCACAAGCAATTATTGTTTTGTTTAGAATAAAAAGTAATAAGACAGGGCCTTATTTAAAACCTTTCGTTCAGAAAATAGCAAACAAACGAATGTGGACTAGAAGAGAGACATATTTCCCTTGTGAGTAATAAGTTTTGGTAAACTTCGGCCTTATGATAGTAAGAAGGCTGCTGCACCAGTCAGCATTAATGGTTGGAATATGGGGGGTTAATTACATGTAAGTTAGAAACACATGCCATGCTTAGATGATGGGAGTATAAAGCTGGTAGAAATATATGGTTCTGGGAGGTTGAAATAGGAGCTGCATTAAGTCAGCATTAATTGAAAATATATGGATTAGATGCCATGTTATAAAGAAGAAGAAGTTGATGGGACTAACGAGGCTGTGTTACTCAGCATCAATGGGAATATAAGAAGCTGGTTGATGAGGAATGGATATTAATGGGGCTGTAGATAGCAGCACATATGGTTTAGTACAAAGGTAGAACAAGAATGCTTATCATGGGATGTGAGGGGGTAAAAATAGGAGCTGTGATAAACAGCGTTAATTAATTTACAATATGTTCATGGAAAATGAACATGGTTAATGGTTTCATGATGGGACATAAGACAGGTGAAATATGGTCATGGGTGTGGATGGCAGCACAAATATTGAGTATATGGAAGAAATTTTGGATCAACTTAATTTATAACAAACAGAGATGTAGGTTCATAGATCATAAGATGTGTTTTTGAAAAACTTTTATTTGTAAAAGTTTTTACGTTTGCAAGGGAGGTAAATGTGATTGTTTTTGACTACTTCTTTATATCTTCATAACTGGGTGCGCACCCCATCTTTTCTGTCTATCCTGTGTTGTGTTGTTGATGTTGAGAAAGAATGAGAAGTTACATAACGCAAAGTATATACCAACGATTTTTATGAACAATTGTATATATGAATTGAAATATCCTTATGAACTGTGTTTTTTTAATGAAACCTTGTAGACTCAGAAACGAAGAAGAAGTATCACTTCATAACATAGCGGTTAGCTATAAGAGAGAATTATAAGAGATAAGAGAATGATAAGAGACAAGTGGAGAATTATAAGAGACAAGTGGAGAATTAGATTCGAAGGATGTAGAAGTAAAGTTCATTTAAGATGAGTTGGAGAAATAATATTGGGTTAAGGTTTAAGTGAGGGAAAGAATAATTAGAATAAGTAGGTTAGGGATTAAGACGTTTGAAGAAAAGTCTTTTTAAAGAAAGGGAGGTCTGTAACAGAGCACCGTCTCTGTTAGTAGTTTAGGAGGAGTTGATGTGCAAGGACTGGGCACGGTTGAGCATCCTAGGAAGACGTAGGGAAGGACGCTCAAGCCGTGACGCAGTGCTTAGGGAAGTTAGTTACAGCCTGGATCTGAACATGTCAACATCGATTGTATTCTGAAATCATCATGTAACCTGTTTTATATATTTGGACTTATTTCGTTAAATAAAACCTTTTGAAACTACAATCGGGACTCAGCTTAAATACATCATTCTGACCGTTTACTCTGTTATACAATCTCGGTATTAGCAGTCAATGAGTTCACAACATAACACAGATATCCCAAGACTCAGAGAGAGAGAGAGAGAGAGAGAGAGAGAGAGAGAGAGAGAGAGGGTGAAAAGAAAGATGCGAGGGAAGAGAGGAGAGTGGAGAGAGAGAGAGAGAGAGAGAGAGAGGGAGGGTGAAAAGAAAGATGCGAGGGAAGAGAGGAGAGTGGAGAGAGAGAGAGAGAGAGAGAGAGAGAGAGAGAGAGAGAGAGAGAGAGGGAGGGTGAAAAGAAAGATGCGAGGGAAGAGAGGAGAGTGGAGAGAGAGAGGGTGAAAAGAAAGATGCGAGGGAATAGAGGAGAGTGGAGAGAGAGAGAGTGTGTGAAAAGAAAGATGCGAGGGAAGAGAGGAGAGTGGAGAGAGAGAGGAGAAAGAGAAGAGACAGGAGGGAGGTGAGAGAGAGGAGAAAGAAAGGGGATGAGAAAGGAAAGAATGGGATATAGAAGAGAGAGGAGAGTGAACGGAGAAAGAGGAGAGAGAGCGAGAGCAGAAAGAGAGGAGTAAGATAGGGAGGAATGAGAGAACATGGGAGGGAAAGAGAAAGAGAAGATTTGAGAGATACAGAAAAAGAGAAAGAGAGACAGTAAGAGAGAGAGAAAGAGAGAGAGAGAGAAAGAGAGAGAGAGAGAGAGAGAGAGAGAGAGAGAGAGAGAGAGAGAGAGAGAGAGTGAAACAGAGACGAGCGGGGATAGATGTAGTGAGGGAGAGCTAGGTATGAAAAAATTACCAGCAGTCATGCGAGATATATTGTGAAACAAATACATCACGTGAAATGGATGGGAGTAGGAGGGGGGGGGGGGACATAATGCGCGAGGAAAATATAGATTACAAAACAGAAAGAAAAGAGCAATTTATAGACGAATGATAACCCAGAGGGGCAGGGATGAAACTAAACTTACAGTGAGATAGAGAGATGAGAAGAAACAGAAAGAATCTACGGAGACTGAGAGAAAATAGAATTACGGCTGGAGTATCTAGTAAAAGCAAAGGCACAAACAGAAGCCGGCACGGCCAATCATCGATCATTTCTCTTCCACGCCTTGTCCGTTTTTTTCTGAAGGTCAGCGGAGTTGTGAAGCTAATCCTCTCACTTGCAGCTGCCACGCTATCTCCGTTCCCACTGCCTGCGCCACAGTTGACAAGTTTGTCAAATATGAGCGTACATCGAGGGCGATGTAGTGGGAGTACTCATCTGTGTTATTATTTCTCAATGACGAGTGCGTGTTGACAAACATATTTCCAAATTTGGATTGATCACGGATTTGAAACAGTGTGTATGTGAGTACGATGGAGGACTTCGACACAATGTTATGCATATTTTATGCGATATAATAGCAATCTATGTTATCTATTATTTTGTACCGCTGTATAAGACTTTTATGCAAGCCATGCTTTTCATCATCGTGTGTCGTGCCGATAAGCGTGCGTGATAATGTTTCTCATATCAAACAAGCAGATACGGATATGGTCTGTGTACTTTTCCCGATTGTGTTACTGACCAAGCCATCTAGGTACTTATCTGAAAATAGAAAGATCCTGACTGCAGCAGGATATCCGGTACATGATAAATATAAGATATTCTTACATCAAGAAGACACACTAAATGACGATCGCACTTACAGATCTGACTAGGGCCTCAGTCTAAGTAAACATAATAACCAACAAAGATGAAAATAATATAATGATACAATTGGGGCATGTATTAATATTAATTTACGGCAAAGATCTGAGAATAATAAAGAACATATATTGGCAGCAAACTGCAGCCATAAGAATCAACAACCTGGTAGGAACATGTCAGTGTATAAAGAAGAGCGTCAGACAAGGTTGTGTATTGTCTTCCGATTTGTTCTCATTGTAAAGTGAACATATACTGAGATCTACAGAAAATATGCCAGGGATCCTGATTGGTGGACATAATATAAATAACTTACATTATGCTAATGACACCGTATTGGTAGCAACAAGTCAGAAGAAACTACAGGAAATGATAGAACAGTGGTTGTAGAAAGTGTAACAAATGGGCCTTAGTTTGAATACTAGAAAGACATAAGTCATTGTGATATCAAAGAAATAGTTTGGGCCTAAATGTGCAATTAAAGAAAATGGCGTTATTTTGGGGCAAGTGCAGAAATTCAGATATTTAGGCACATGGATAACATCCGATTGATTTGGCACCACTGAGATAAAGAACAGAATAGTACAAGCAAAAACTGCATTCTATCAAATGAAACAGTTACATAAATAAACACACGTAGTATTGTTTATTTTACGCAGAAGGAGACCAAAAATGTAAAGACTAGAGGACGCACTAGACAACGTAACATTTGAAAGCTATAGTTACCGAGCGGGATTCGAACCTGTCACCTCCAAATGGGACAGTGCCTTGCTGCAGGAACAAGTGTACTTCGACGCATGACCAACTAGACACTGAAGAAAGTGTCTTCATTAGTCATGTCTATCATACACATGAACTTAACAACTATGGAATAAGGACAGAATTCGTATCAACCCATTGAGATAGCACCATAGGTCCCATAATTTATATTAAAACAGCATAAGTCAAATAACAAACACACAAACACAACGGACCGTATATGCCAGTGGTTCTCAACCTTTTTTGGCCCGTTCCCCCTTCACCCTATTTTTAGGACGTCATTCCCCCCCCCCCTCATCATATTTTTAGAACGTCATTCCCCCCCCCCCCTTTCGTATTTCCTCCCTAAAAATTTCCCCCTGCCCCTACACAGTATACGTAATAATTGAAGCTAAATTTAATAGCACATACTAAAACAAGTCTAGACAACTACATAAAATGTGATTTGCAGATCTACTTACGTTATAAAATGAATTTCAGAAGGGTGATGCGTACAGAAGCATAAAGTATGAAAGGAAAAACAAGATCAAGTAATCGGTTCTTGTATTAACGCGATCTTGAAATAATCTTCATTCCCCCCCTGGGAACCCCAAAATTCCCCCCTGGGGGGGAATTCCCCACCGGTTGAGAACCACTGGTATATGCTGTGTCCAGTATATTAACAAACATTTAAAGAAGCGACATGATTGGTCGGTTCTAATGCTGTACACGTATTACACAGGAGATCAATTTGGGAACCAAATTCTATCAAATGAAGAACGTTTTGTGCAATAAGTCATTGTCATTGAAAGTTAAAAAGAGAGTTCTTGCGTGTTACATAGAACCAATTTTAACATACGGTTGGGAATCTTAAACACTTAGTAAACAGGTGAAAAAATCCCTTGAAGCCTTGGAGATGTGGTTTTATTGAAGAGTGCTGAAAATTAATTGGACAACCAAAATGAGCAATCATGATGTTTTAAGGGAAGCTGAGTCGCACAGACAACTAATTACAAACATCAGAAAGAGGCAGTCATCGTTGTTTGGCCACATTATGAGAAGACAAATACTGGAAAATGTCGTGACAACCGGAAGATTTGCGGAAAGAGAGATAGAGGAAGACAGCGGGGAAAAACTCTTGACTGTCTTGTGTTATAGCACAAAAGGGAAGTCAACATACTAATTGATCCATCCCGTCTGAGATTCAATTCGTGGAGAGGCATGCTCTTCCACGCCAGCCGACAAGTCACTGAATGATGATGATATACTAATAAAATATGTATGCACAAAACAAAACACAATTGTTGGACGTTTCCAGAGCCAATACCTTTGCCAAGAGCAAAATAAACATAGGTATTCATCTCTTTGTCTTCCCTTTACTCTTTTCGAGTTTATCAGTTGTCACTAAGTTTTCAAGTGTATTTCATCTCATAATACACCCTAAATCAACCATGACTGTCTGCAACTGTGTTAAGTATTACTTTAACAGTGAGAACTGTATCTTGAAGATCTTTCTCACTGGTTTTCCTGGATTTTTTCCTATTCTGAGGAGCGGCTGACCTAGTGGCGAGAATAATGTGTTCTTCTTCGGGAGACCCGGGTTCAAAACCTTGGTAAGGTATTGATTATTTTCCAGTCGGGGGTGGGGGGGGGAGGAGGAAAACCCGGAGCCGCACAGTTCGCGGCGCCTGCACTAGCCAGGAGGCCTTACTTCCACAGGATCAAGACCCCGTGTCCTACACAACTATGTAGTAGATAACAGCTGTTATGACAGTTACCTATTCTGTCTTGGTGTTGGATGAGTGCAGCAGTGCAGGTTCCAAATATCACCTTTAGGTTCTTTCTATCTCTGCATTGTGCAGATTTTTTCTTTGTGAGTACGTTTTCTCAAGAAACATTACATCTGGTTAACAGCAGAATATGCCAAGCAAGAGCTAATTTCAGACAATGAAAAGTATTTCATGCAATAAGTCGCTTTCACGGAGAAAGAAAGAAAGAAAGTGCTGATATGTTACAAAGTACCTGCCTTGCTGTATGACAGTGAATAATTGAATGGAAACAACCCATTTTAAAAAGCTTAAAGCACAATAGTGTGATTTCTGAGACGAATATTGTGAATTCCTTTGACTGGCAGAGTAACTAACAACGGCTGTCTAGAAGAGGCTTATGAAACTAGAACATTATGTACAATATAAGAATAGCTTTCTTTGGTCATGTGATAAGAAGGAACACAATCGTGGCATCTGGAAAGATTAATGGGGGGAAAGGGAGAGGCAGACAGAGAGACATGATGATGGATGGATCGAGATGCTGGTACAGAGGAATATACAGATACAGAAAACATTCGGGAATGTCCCGAATGCTGTGATGTCGGTTCCTAAATCAATCAATCAATCAATCAATCAATCAGAAAACACAGGACGAGAACGTCATGCTTATGCCAGTTAGCACAGCATATAAAGATGCTGATGATGGTTTTACTTTGTGCGAAAGGCATTTTTTCCTAACCTAGAAAGAATCATTAATATTCCCATACTTTGTTCCCATGATCTTTTCTTCTTTTATTCATTGATTCATGCGTTCCTTCTGATCTTGGCCTTTGTTATAGATTTGCCAAGTGTGAAATTACTGTATGGTCCTGTGCATTCTATTGTCCTTGTATGGTGTAGGGCCGCACGTTCTTGTTTAGGTCGGCGTCTGTGTATCCTTTTGTCCTCGTATGGTGAAGAGGTTTCTTGTTGTCCTGGAATGGTGAAGGGGTTTTCTGTTGTACTGGTATTGTGAAGGTGTATCCTGTTGTCCTGGTATGGTGAAGGTGGATGCTGTTGTTTCGGTATGGTGAAGGAGTATTCTGTTGTCCTGGTAGAGTGAAGGTGTATTCTGATGTCCTGGATTGGTGAAGGTGTATGCTGTTGTTTTGGTATGGTTAAGGGGTATTCTGTTGTCCTGATAACGTGAAGGGGTTTTCTGTTGTCCTGGTGTGGTGAAGGTGTATGATGTTTTCCTGGTATGGTGAAGGTGTATTCTGTTGTCCTGGTATGGTGAAGGTGTATCCTGTTGTTTTGGTATGGTGAAGGTGTATTCTGTTGTCCTAGTATGGTGAAGGGGGTATCCTGCTGTACTGGTTTGGTGAAGGTGTTATTCTGTTGTCCTGGTTTGGTGAAGGTGTATTCTGTTGTCCTGGCGTGGTTAAGGTGTATTCTGTTGTCCTGGTTTGGTGAAGGTGTATTCTTTTGTCCTGGTAGGGTGAAGGAGTATCCTGTTGTCCTGGTATGGTGAGGGGTATCCTGTTGTCCTGGTATAGTAAAGTGGTATCCTGTTGTCCTGGTTTGGTGAAGGTGTATTATGTTGTCCCGGTATTGTGAAGGTGTATTCTGTTGTCATAGTTTGGTGAAGGTGTAATATATTGTCCTGGTAGGGTGAAGGTGTATCCTGTTGTCCTGGTATGGTGAAGGTGTATTCTGTTGTCCTGGCATGGTGAAGGGGTATCCTGTTGTCCTGGTATGGTGAGGGTTATTCTGTTGTCCTGGTATGCTGAAGGTGTATTATGTTGCCCTGGCATGTTGAAGGTTTATTCTGTTGTCATGGTATGGTGAAGGGTCATACGTTTTTGTTTAACCTTCTCTTTTATTATTTAGTTCAGCGACTGTGATTTTGAGATAGTGACCGAAGTTTCACAACCAGGACATGCCGGGTTCGATGTCAGGCGGAGGATAGTTGGAAGCAAACGGCTTTGTGTTGATTTTTACAATTTTATAAGCGTCACCGTTCAGAAAGTAAGGACACACTACTGAACGAACAATTGCTTAGAAAATCACGAACAGGCAAATAATGCTGGCTTTATGCGACATCCTGTGAAAGGACTTGCCATCTGTTTAGAGCAGTGTTTCCCAACCTTTTTTGTGCTATGCCCCACCCAAGCCTTTCTAAAATTCTTATTCCCCCCCCCCCCCCCCCAACATATACATTATTTTTAATATTCAAAAATTGAAATGTTCACTAAAGAAACTTGAATGATAGGTTTTAGGAAGAAATCACTAGGAAATTATTGAGCAAACACAGTAAGCAAATTTTCAAAACATATACTGGAGAACTACAATATACAAAACCAGTTGTGCTGTATGGCTCTGAAACCTGGAGTACAACTAAAGGAGACGAAGCCTTGTTACAAACCTTTGAGAACAAAGTTTTAAGATGCATCTTTGGGCCCATTAGGGATACACAAAGTGGAGAGTGGAAAAGAAGAAGCAACAAAGACATTTATGATCTGTTTAAGTCCCCGCTAATCACTGGTATCATGAAGGCTAATAGACTGCAATGGCTGGGGCATATAGAAAGAATGGAAGATAATAGGGAAACAAAACTCGCTTACACTCAAGAAATAAATGACCGTAGACCCCGAGGTAGACCAAGAAGACGGTGGAGAGATAATATACATACAGACCTACAAGCACTTGGAATCAGCGACTGGCAAGAGAAGGTCAACCAGAGAGACGAATGGAGACGGCTTGTATCTGCAGCAAAGAACCTCAATGGCTCGGAATGCTGAAGAAGAAGAAGATAATGGAGAACTGCAATTCAAGTACACAATAATTTTAATGAACGATTTGTCTATATTATTGTAATTATTAGTAATTATTTATTATTTAAATTTAGTGAGATCCTTGCGCTTGATGTTTGCTGCAAAGAGATTTTATGTCAGGTTCCAATTTAGTTAACTTCAGTCTCAAGTCTCCCCGTTTTGTTATATCTAGCCGATTTCATCCATTTTCGAATTGCCCCCCCTTAACAATCGAATTGCCCCCCTGTGGGGCGTGGGCCCCACGTTGGGAAACACTGGTTTAGAGTGTCCTGTTGGTGCTGTGTTCCTGTGCTGATGCGATCTAGAGACGTCGAGTTTTAATGTTCGTATGCGTATGGCTTAAAAATTTTCTTACTGTCCGGTTCGCCTAATTATGGAAGGTAAGGGGGGAACTACAACATTACATTCTCATGAATAAAATTATGACTATCTCACAAACTTGGAATGATTGAATCACAAACTGTGTACGGTTGGACTAAATAACCTTACATACAAGTGTGTCCTGTATTTTCTATCTCTCCACAATGTACAGAATGAGTGTTCAACAATACCTGAGATGTTACTTGTAATGTATATAAGCGGCGTCAAGGACTATACAGCAGTGATATTTCTTCCTCTACTATGTAGGGAGAGATATGATGTGGTCCTGCCTTTGCCTTTGTCATTTTACAATGTGATACTATCGTACATTGCGTTCATGTTTCAGTATCTGCTCTTCTATCCTGTTAGATCTGTTCAATTTAGTCTTAGCTTCCGGGCCATTTGTGTGTGTGTGTGGTGTGTGTGTGTGTGTGTGTGTGTGTGTGTGTGTGTGCCCCACCTTCATCTTCAACAGCCAGTAAAGAATCCCAATATCAATAGTATCTATTGCCGTTATGACAACTAGAAAGATCGAGGGGAAGAGAGGCAGAAGCAGACCAAGAGAAATTATGCTGGATGGATTGCGACGGTGGCATGGAGGAATATTAACGGTAGAGTAGATCCAGAAAACCAAAGATTGAGATCTGTGGGGTATCATGAACGACTACGCCAGTCGGCATGGCACTGATGATGATGATGATGATGATGATGATGATGATGATGATGATGATGATGATGATGATGATGATGATGATGATTGCCGTGTGATTATGTGTCCGTCTGGCCTTTCCTTGGGGCACTGAGTATCGTCCAGATCGTTTGGTCACTCAAATTATCTCCAGGCTGAAATGATGTATGTTCTTCCGCACTATACACAACATAGGCCAAAGAGCCATGACTACGTCTGCTTTCTTGTGCACTACTACCCCCGTCCAACGGCGCAGTCCCAGCCAACATGTCCGCATGCTCGTTTCCCAAAGAATCATATTGATCTCGGAATAGATCCAACTGATGGTCCCTATCTTTTATTTTTGAATTGAAGCATGCCACTCTGCACGAAGCATGCATGTCGTCTCCAGACTAGGCTTGACTGCGACGTCCCGCTAAAGGAGATATTCTTGTTTAGATTGTTTCTTTGGTCGATAAAGTTACCTAGCGGCGTTAGATAGACATAATACAGTGGCTAGTCATGGCGGTTCCGTTCATTCTACCACGTGATGTAACTGTACCTTACTCAGTATTTTATCTGATACAGAGATATCATGTTTTATATTATCTCACTTTCAACTCAAGCATAGTCCACACATGTACTACTACTTCTAGCGTACTGGGCAATTTTTGCCTGTAGATTAACTATCCATTTTACCAGTGTCCCTCGCCTTCAGGCGGCTGTTTAGTACATGTAATTTACGTCCACAAGTCAAGGACGAGAAGTCAACAGTTTAGTCCAACTGATCGGTGTAGGGGTTTAACCCACTACCTCGGCATCAGCACATCGGAAGTTTAAGAGCGAGTGCTCTTATCCATAGGGCCGATCTGACATCCAGAGAAATCATCTAATCCTCACTGTTATATGTCTGACTATTCTAGCATGTAATGTAACATTACATTACGTTCATATCTCAGTAGTTTATCTTCTAACCTGTTGGGGAGACATATCGTGTAATCCTCACTGTTTTATTTCTTACTATTAGTCTACCATGTGATTACATTATGTTCATATCTCAGTATTTCCTTTTATGCCCAAGTAGGTATAGATATGATATAGTTCTCTCTCGTTTTCTTATACTACATTGTGATGTAATGGTATATTACCTTCATTACGGTTAGTACTAACGGCCTGACACGGAATGGATTAACTTAAAGGCAAGGACAGAGGGAATTAATACGACAGCTGTCTGGGAGTGAGAATGAAAATTCCTGTCTGGCAATACTTTGCTATTGATGTCAAACTTGTTGCTGATGTGTCCACGATAAGTAACATGTGGCAAGTGAGAAGAGAAGCCCGAGGACACTCTAGGGGTTTTAGTGAGAGACAGCTTGCTAAACCATTAGGGCAAATATTGTAGGCACAACATCACGGGGGAGGGGAACTCGGTAGTCTAGTTGCTAGACACTCGCCTGCTCACCCGCTGGGCATGGGCTCGATCCCCAGCTTGGCGAATTCGGATTTTTTTTTTTTTTATGGAGCTGGGATTTCAGGTCGACCCAGCGTAATATGAGTACCAAGAAATTTCTTAGGAAGTAAACGCTGCCGGCGTGACACCGATCAGACCATCCACCGAGTGCCGAATGGTCTGTAGAAATATGTGTTTATCGCCGTATGCTGGATACGCCATAAAGTATGTACAAGGTAATGTAATTTTTACTGCACAATAGCAACATGCGCTGAATTACTGCAGGGAGACAATAAATAATGTGGTGTTACCGTCGCTAACGAATGCAGCATTATCAGTTAGCGATAATAGCATAATCCCGTCCTCTTGCAAACTGTAAGAATATCGAGGAACAGGAAGATACAGAAAGGGGTGCATCGAGAACATCCGGGGTAATCTGCACAACCACAAATATGACGTAATGAAAGCGATACACCTCGCCCAGGAAGAAAGTTTAGATTCTACCCAGTTTTACACTAAACAGAAACGGTGGGTTAGGTAAGAGTGATAGCCAATAGTGACTAGACAATCATTATCACGTAGCAAATCATTGACAAAACGTCGCTCTCATCACAACGAGGCGACTAGCCATCAGCAGAATCTAAACTTTCTTCCAAGACCAGATGTGTCAGTTTAATTACGTCATATCCGTGGTTTTTTTAGAGTACTCTCGATGTTGTCGATCCTTCCTTTTTTATCTCCCTGTTGAGTTGAGTTAAAAACCGACATCACTGCACTCAGGACATTCCCATAGTGCTCCGTCCCCTCGTTCAACAGCCAGCGAAGAGTCATATATATCAATATATATATATCATAAATATATATGTACAATATATCAAATTAAAGGAGTTTCTTAGGGAAAACTACTCTATTGATATGTTAATTGAGACAACATTTCGCAATGACAACATTTCGACTATACATAAGCCCAGGGCAGAGTCACTTAATACGATTAATCATTATATGTCCCTTAATCGGATAGCTTTGTCCGTGTACATTAAAAACAAAAAAACAAAAACACAAAAACTGTTGGTTTACTAAAATACAAGATGGTGATCTTTCACCGTGTATCCTGACTAGACATAAGATACTTAACATTCAGTCTGAAGAATAAAGTCATTGTGAACACGCAATGTATATTACATTCTTGAAGCGAATGTAACAAATTCGTCAGTAATAGCATTGAAGTGTTACAATCTGGTATTCCCTCTACTGCAGCGACTCTTGCCTTGCTCATCCCCGGTCCTGATGTGTCACTGGCATGCAGTTTTGTTTAAATAACTCGTTTATCACCTCGTCTACAACTTTACATATTTTGTGATAAGATTAGTCTCTGCCATGTGCACGAGGGAGACGTTTAGACGATGAACACCACTGCTCTGTTCTACAAATGTGATAACGGTGCATTGTTATACACTAGCACATGGTGTATTTTCACTGTTTAACTTTGGAGGATTTCAAAATAGTTAACTCTATCAAATGTCACGTGTGCTGACGTGGGTTACTTCCATACGCTGGACACTTTAACGTTGAATTCTCGTTCAGAAAGCAATGTAAACTATTTAGCATATCTTTGCTTGGAAAATCAGCCTGGGGTTGATTGCCACTTCCTGCGAAGGATATGCATCATGGTAATCACTTGGACACAGCCAATCAGTGCCGGAGGTCGGACCCGCAGACATCTTCACGGAAATGGTTGACTGGTTGGTCGGTTACGAGTTCGGTAGTTGGTCGGTCGGTTGACTGGTTGGGTAGTTGGTTGGTCAGTTGACTGGTTGGGTATTTGGTTTATCAGTTCACTTGCTTGGTAGTTGGTCGGTCGGCTTATGTGTTGGGTAGTTGGTCGATCGGCTAATGTGTTGGTTATTTGTTCGATCCGTTGACTGTTTGGGTAGTTTTGTCGGTCGGTTCA
Organism: Cepaea nemoralis; assembly: GCA_014155875.1. Taxonomy (NCBI): domain Eukaryota; kingdom Metazoa; phylum Mollusca; class Gastropoda; order Stylommatophora; family Helicidae; genus Cepaea; species Cepaea nemoralis. Next base: position 298,153 of record JACEFZ010006068.1, on the reverse strand, counting down.
CGTGTTGGGTACTTTGTCGGTCGGTTCACTTGCTGAATAGTCTGTCTGTCGGCTCATGTGTTGGGTAGTTGGTCGATCGGCTCATGTGTTGGATAGTTGGTCGATCGGATGATTTACTGAGCAGTTGGTCGGTCAGTGGACTGGTTGGGTAGTTGGTCGGTCGGTTCACTTGTTGGGTAGTTGGTCGGTCGGTCGGTTCACTTGTTGGGTAGTTGGTCGGTCGGATGATTGCCTGAGCAGTTGGTCGGTCAGTTTACTGGTTGGGTAGTTGGTCGGTCAGTTGACTGGTTGGGTAGTTGGTCTGTCGGTTCACTTGTTGGATAGTTGGTCGGTCGGTCGGTTCACTTGTTAGGTAGTAGGTCGATTGGTTCACTTGTTGGATAGTTGGTCGGTCAGTTGACTGGTTGGTTAGTTGATCGGTTGGTTGACTACTTGGTTAGTAGTTGGTAATTTTTGTGGGAAACTGAATTTGTTACTCCGTGTCCGATTCTTTGACGTTCAGGTCGTTAGAATCCAGAAAATGGCCAGCTCCCATTGGAATTAAACTAGTGTAGATAAGTGTGTCCCAAACTGGTAGCCTAATACCGTTTCCACGGCCCTCCTTCGTTTGCAGAGCCCTCCTTCCCCTCATCAATCTCAGACACCAGTGTGTGCAAGATTGACCATGAAACACCATCTGCCCAGAGATATACACAGAAAATATTACAGGTGATAAAAAATTACAATGGCCACGCCATTGTCTTGTAACCTGCCAACACTGTTGTTAAGGATTTTAAGAGTGTTAAACGCGTGACATCACGGTGCAGACGAAAACTGTGACGTCGTAAGGATAGTTTAAAGATGGCTGCCCCGCTTTTGTCATGCAGCAAAGAGGAACAGTGTTCTGTTATCCGGTGTGGGTTTTTTTAATAAGTAAAGGGGTGACATCTATAGCAATTCATCGGCAAATGACGGTCCAGTGTGGTTATGCATGCCTGTCAGTGCAGCAAGTGTATGAGTGGAGTAAATAAATAAAATGTGTGCATATCCTTTACAGGACATTGCTGTCAACATCAGCATCTTTCAGCTGATTGTTGATTTCTTGGCAAGATTACGCTCAGTAGTTTGCCATTGCTTTCTGAGCGGCCGGCTCACATACCCCGTAAGTTACCGACGCGATTCGAACCACTGCTGATTCTCACCGTCTTGACGTTACTTACGAGAGTATACGAGATTACGGACAAAAGTCGCTAACCTCTAAGGCCAGGAAGCCGGCATAAATGGAGTAGGAAGTTTCAAAACAGCGTGACTTCTGTGACAGACTGTTCAAGATCGTGACAGGCACACCGAGTAGTGATCCTAGAGTCATTTCTTCTTCATTAATCCAAGCACTTTATAGGCACTGGAGGGCTTGCATTGAACGCAGTGGTGACAAGATATTAAAAAAAAATATTATACATTTGTTCTTTACTTTTTCACAATATATTCACCACCCAAAACATAAAAATAAAATATTTATGGTTTTCATGAATCAGTAAGATAGTTCAGGACGTCGCAGTCAACCCCAACATTTTTGGGCTGTTTGTGATATCATGTCATGTTTATGTTCAGAGTTTTGCTCTTGTTTTCTGAACTACCGGCAATAATATCATTGTATGAAAATCATTATATATACTGTGACAAGCTATTGTATCGTGATGTAATGATTGTGACGAGATATCGTTCCATAAAGGTATGATTGGAATGGTTCCGTGAAGTGATTATTGTGATACGTTATCGATATATGAAGTGATTGTGACATTTAATAAGTCTCTTGAAGTTAGTACTTGTGATGAAAATATTAGCAATGGCAAATTTCTTGAAGTAATGATTGTGATGCTATTATTTCATGGCAATAATGGAGGTGATTATTAACAATTTCTTGCGTCAGTGATCTTCGTGGATACTACTGAACTCTGATGCTGCTTTCGGCGAATGTATGAATTAGAATATTCACAGGTGAATTCTGTGTTTGATACTTTTTCAACAGGACACACTTATGAGATACGCAAAGAACCCCGGGGCTTTCTGACAATGTCAGCGGGCTGTAATTGCGGCCAATGGGCTTGTTTTATGGTCAGCGGGTTTAGTGAACATAATGCGGGCTTCTTTTACAGTCTGTGATGTTGTTTTACATTCGGTGGCATTCTTTTTACAATAAGTGGAAAAGTTAGTTCATTCCCAGGTGGATGTTAAAAGCGGACAGTTATCGATTGCACGAAACACACAAAGACAGAATTGGAGAGAGTATTTTCAGGTAAGACTTCTTTCATTCCCTTCTGAAAGTTATGTTATAGTCATTGTTTTCAAAATAATCGAGGAAGTTACAGGCGTCAGGCGTGATATCTGTATTGTATTCATTTCTCACTTTCTTGTTTTGTTTTTTTTTCTCCCCCTTTATTTCCCTTTTTGTGCGTTTGGTCCCTTTGAAATCAAGCGTAGTCCATACACATGCTACCACCGCCTTTACACTGGACTGGTCTCTGCGTATAGATTAGCTTTCCCTACTACCGGCATCCCTAGCAATCAGGCGAACTCACTCCACCTATAGGGTTACTTGTAATTTACCTCCCCAAGTCAAAGGACGAGAAGTCAACATTTTAGTTCAACTGTCCGGTGTAGGGGTTTAACCTACTGCCTCGGCATCAGCACATTGTATGTTTAGGAACGAAGTATTTTATACATTCGGCCGTGTTGACCTCTTCACTTTCTTGTATTTGCAAAAATGGCGGCGGGCCGGTTGCTGAACTATATAGGTTGCCTTATGCAGTAATGTATAGGTGCTGGTTTTCTAGTGACGGCCGCTTCCATTGATGATGAACTGTATATTTCTTAGCGGACTTACCTTTGCGGGCTATTGATTTCTCGAGACACCTGTATGTTCCACTTTTCACATAGGGCAGTGAGGAACATTTTTTTTATATTCGCTGGCACAGGAACGGAGCATAATGGGGTGACCCTTTGCCGTGAAGTTCGAACCGCGACTTACTGACTAACTAATTGTATTTACATTACTTATAGTATACAATATTAAGGTTGTATTTCACGCGTTGTCGCGTATACGTGGGTAGAACCAAAATTGTATAATCAAAGGGCACTCGATGATGTATGCGGTCAATATCAAGCCAAACGTCTTTATTTCCCATAACATTTTCTAGTAGCCAATTAAGGCTGGGTCGACGTTGAAACACAGACGCGTGTTTAAAAGAATACACATGGAGTACCGAGGAAGCCAGATTTTTCAGTGTCTCGTAACCAAATATAAAACGGAAGAGAACACAATATGCGATGTTCGAATGACATCTCCAGTTACTCATCATTCATGTAAAAGTTTTTTCTTTTTTATTTTCGCTCGCTCGCTTTAAACTCATGCGTAGACCATACACGCTGCTTCTAGTAGCACTGACTAAATTTTACGTGTGGATTAGCTTTCCCTATTACTAGTGACCTCGCCATCAGACGGATCCATTTCTACTTCAGAGGTACTTGTAATTTACGTTCCCAAGTCAAGGACGAGAAGTCAGCATTTTAGATCAACTGACCAGTGCAGGGTTGAGCCCCCTCCCCCTACCTCAACATCAGCACACCGGCTGTTGAAGAATGTGCACCTGTATCCATTCGGCCATGCTGACCTCCTTTTAAAAGGTTTAAACGGGGAGGGGTTTAAGTGCGGGAGGATCTACTTCATTGCACCGGGCGATATCCCATATGACACGGTCTCTATCCGAGGAGCGGCCTGCTGATAGAGTTACACAAAGCACAAATCCGTAACTCCAGCAACGACCTCCAGGAGTCTCCGAGAAAATTGCACTCCTGAACCGAATTACGGCGTTCCGGAATCGAATCCACAACATTAGGAGCTCAAAACAAGTTGCTTTACCATTTGCTCACGGTGTTCAATATGTTAACCTTTCTGACTTTACTTCTATCTCTCTCCGAACTTTGGTTTTGTTTGAGTGTCTTGACAATAACATACCTACAACATGTTGGGAAGGGTCACCAAACTAGGCCTAACCCAAGCATGTGCCCCACTGAATCAGGATCTGATTGAATTATAATATACCTCTTCGCCGATGTGAAGTTACAGTACTAATCTTACACACCTTATTGGTTTGTGAGGTTGGGGAGACTAAGGAGAGCCGTGAAGCACATCCCCCATGGAGATGTTACCTTGGAGTTCAGTCGGGACAATGGTCTCCACAAGAGCCTCACTCCGATAGATGTAGTCGGGACAATGATCTCTACAAGTGCCTTGCTCCGATAGATGCAATGGGGTAATGGTCTCCACAAGAGCCTCACTCCGATAGATGTAGTCGGGACAATAGTCTCCACAAGAGCCTCACTAAGATAGATGCAGTCGGGACAATGGTCTCTACAAGTGCCTCGCTCCGATAGATGCAATGGGACAATGGTCTCCACAAGAGCCTCACTCCGAGAGATGTAGTCGAGACAATTGTAACCTCGAGAGCCTCACTCCGATAGATGTAGTCGGGACAATTGTAACCTCGAGAGCCTCACTCCGATAGATGTAGTCGGGACAATGATCTCCACGAGAGCCTCACTCCGATAGATGTAATCGGGACAATGATCTCCACGTGAGCCTCACTATGATAGATTTAGTCGGGACAATGATCTCCACGAGAACCTCACTACGATAGATGTAGTCGGGACAATGATCTCCACGAGAACCTCACTACGATAGATGTAGTCGGGACAATGATCTCCACGAGAACCTCACTATGATAGATGTAGTCGGGACAATGATCTCCACGAGAACCTCACTACGACAGATGTAGTCGGGACAATGATCTCCACGAGAACCTCACTATGATAGATGTAGTCGGGACAATGATCTCCACGAGAACCTCACTACGATAGATGTAGTCGGGACAATGATCTCCACGAGAACCTCACTACGATAGATGTAGTCGGGACAATGATCTCCACGAGAACCTCACTATGATAGATGTAGTCGGGACAATGATCTCCACGAGAGCCTCACTCCGATAGATGTAGTCGGGACAATGATCTCCACGAGAACCTCACTCCGATAGATGTAGTCGGGACAATGATCTCCACGAGAACCTCACTACGATAGATGTAGTCGGGACAATGATCTCCACGAGAACCTCACTATGATAGATGTAGTCGGGACAATGATCTCCACGAGAGCCTCACTCCGATAGATGTAGTCGGGACAATGATCTCCACGAGAGCCTCACTCCGATAGATGTAGTCGGGACAATGATCTCCACGAGAACCTCACTACGATAGATGTAGTCGGGACAATGATCTCCACGAGAACCTCACTACGATAGATGTAGTCGGGACAATGATCTCCACGAGAGCCTCACTACGATAGATGTAGTCGGGACAATGATCTCCACGAGAACCTCACTACGATAGATGTAGTCGGGACAATGATCTCCACGAGAACCTCACTACGATAGATGTAGTCGGGACAATGATCTCCACGAAAACCTCACTATGATAGATGTAGTCGGGACAATGATCTCCACGAGAGCCTCACTCCGATAGATGTAGTCGGGACAATGATCTCCACGAGAACCTCACTACGATAGATGTAGTCGGGACAATGATCTTCACAAGAGCCTCACTACGATAGATGCAGTCGAGACATTGATCTCCACGAGAGCCCTACTCCGATAGATCCAAGCAATGCCCATGGCTCAGGCCATCCGAACATCAATGTGTTGCACTTGATGGTTGAGACTCAAACCTCCCAGAGTAGTAATTATCACCTAACCAACCAGCTAACCAACCAACCAAACAAATATATAATTAATCAACCAACGAATTAGCTAACTAATCAATCAAATATCATACATCTAACTAATTAACCAACCAAACAGCTATCCAATTAACCAACCAGTCAACCAGCTAACTAATTAACCAATTAACCCACCAACCAACCATCCAACGATTTTCTGCCAGTAAGTCTCAACAATTCTCACCTGATCTAACATTTACAATTGATAGGCAATGAAGCACGTGAACATAGTTTGTGAACTTCTATATATTATTTACCTATTCGTTCTTAATAATTAGTGATTCCCCCTGTCTTTGTTTATCAGAAAGCCAACACACTTTTGGAATGTCTATTCTATCTTGGATTTTTTTGTTTTTAATAATCTTAAGCGGTATCTTCATTATATGATTCCTCAAACTTATTATTTTGAAATCCGAGCATTCTGCTGGGCTAACCTTTTTTTGTCTGTTGTGTGAATACGATATCTCCATGTCTTTGGGGATGTGTCCCATATTGTAAATGTCAGAGCACGATGCAATTATATTTCCTATGTCGTTGCTTCCAAGCTTGCTATGATTTTTCTAGTTATGTAAACTGCATCTGAGGATTTATGTGTGTGTCTTTCCTTCTTACCGACTGCGTTGCCTCTGATTTGTAGTCATGGGGAGCCTCTAGTGGTGCTCTATTTAGGTTTGGAACTCAACACGAGTTTAAACAGGTGACACGAAAATGTGAAATTGAAATAGAAGAGAAAATTCTTAAACAAATGGATAATTTTAAATACCCAGGGTCATTAATAACAACAGATAGAAGATGTGCAAAAGAGATTAAGAAAAGAATAGGGCAAGCAAAAACTGCATTTCAGAAAATGAAAAGTATCGTATGCATTAAGTCACTATCATTGAATGTAAAAAAGAGAGTGCGAAAGAGCTATTTAGAACCTGTTTTGCTGTATGCCAGTAAATATTGGAGATTAAACAAATATATTAGGAAGAATTTGGAAGCAACAGATATATGGTTCCTAAGACGGATGCTGCGAATTCCTTCATCTGCCAGAGTAACTAACGACGATTGCCTGAACGAGGCTAGTGAAAGTAGAAAATTATATATATATTTTTTTTTTTTGCATATCCTTTATAGGATATTACTGTCAACACCAGCATCTTTCAGATGTATGTTGATTTCTTGGCAAGATTACGCTCAGTAGTTTGCCATTGCTTTCTGAGCGGCCGGCTCACATACCCCGTAAGTTATCGATGCGATTCGAACCACCGCTGATTCTTACCGTCATCACGTTAACCCACGAGAGTATACGAGATTACGGAGAAAAGTCATAACCTCTAAGCCACGAAGCCGGCAGAAAATTATATACAATAGTAAAAAAAAAAAAAAAAGACAAACAACTTTCTTTGGTTAATGTTATGAGAAGAGAGGCATTAAAGAACATTGTGTTGATTGGAAATATCGAGGGGAAGAGAGACAGAGGCCGACCAAGAGAAATGATGCTAGATAGACTGAAACGGTGGCATGGAGGAATATCAACTATATAGCTCATCTAGAACACCAAAGACCTAGATTTGTGGAGTGACATGAACGGCATGGCACTTAATGATGATAACGATGACTCAATACGAACGTGGGACAGCTTTCGAAACGTTGCAATATTTATCTGCCTGCCTTTTTATTGCTCTTTTCTTATCAATGTCAGGGTAAGTGTCAGTAAGTGTTTAGGTTTATTTCTTCTATAAATGTGTCTATAAAATTATGATTGTCCACGTCTAATTTCTCCAACCAGTTTCCGGTTTTCGTTTATTTCTTCTAGGACTTGCCCTTTTGCGTGTGTGTGTGTACGCGCAAGCGAGCGCGTGCGTGCGTGTGTGCGTGAGTGTGTGTGTGTGCGTGTGTGTATGTGTGTGTGTTTGGTCCGCCCATGGTATTCTTTGCATTTTATGCAAAAAACACAATTCTACCGCCATTAGATGTTTCTCAGTGTGTATGCTTATTGTCCATGTTTCACATCCCTATAATAATATAGGTTTTATATAACACTTCAACACTCTTTTTGATGTTGCAGTTGACAGATTTGTATTGGTCAGTATGTCTTCCGTCTATAATTTACCATTAAAAAGTAGCTCCATTAAGCAGGGACATTTGACATTCCAGTAAGCAGGAACATTTGACACTCCAGTAACAGGAACATTTGACACCCACAGTAAGCAGGGACATTTGACACTCCAGTAAGCAGGGACATTTGACACTCCAGTAAGCAGGAACATTTGACACTCCAGTAAGCAGGGACATTTGACACCCACAGTAAGCAGGGACATTTGACACTCCAGTAAGCAGGGACATTTGACACTCCAGTAACAGGAACATTTGACACTCCAGTAAGCAGGGACATTTGACACTCCAGTAAACATGAACATTTGACATTCCAGTAAGCAGGGACATTTGACACTCCAGTAAGCAGGGACATTTGACATTCCAGTAAGCAGGGACATTTGACACTCCAGTAAGCAGGAACATTTGACATTCCAGTAAACAGGGACATTTGACACTCCAGTAAACAGGAACATTTGACATTCCAGTAAACAGGAGCATTTGACATTCCAGTAAGCAGGGACGCTTGCCGCTCCAGTAAGCAGGGACATTTGACATTCCAGTAAGCAGGAACATTTGACACTCCAGTAACAGGAACATTCGACACTCCAGTAAGCAGGGACATTTGACACTCCATTAAGCAGGGACATTTGACACTCCAGTAAGCAGGAACATTTGACACTGCAATAAACAGGGACATTTGACACCCACAGTCAGCAGGGACATTTGACACTCCATTAAGCAATGACATATAACACTCCAGTAAGCAGAGACATTTCACGCTCATGTAGGCAGGGACGTATGACGTTAATATAAGCAGAGACATTTTACACTCCAGTAAGCAGGGATATTTACCACTCCAGTAAGGAGGGATATTTGACACTCCAGTAAGCAGGGACATTCGACACTCCAATAAGAAGGGTTGTTTGACATTCCTGTAAGCAAGGATATTTGGCGCTCCAGTAAGCAGGGACATTTGACACTCCAGTAAGCAATGACATTTAAAAGTGCAGTAAGCAGGGACATTTAATACTCCAGTAAGCAAGGACATTTGACGCTCATGTAAGCAGGGACGTATGACGTTAATGTAAGCAGTGACAGTAGACACTCCAGTAAGCATGGGCATTTGACACTCCAATAAGCAATGACATTTAAAAGTGCAGTAAGCAGGGACATTTAATACTCCAGTAAGCAAGGACATTTGACGCTCATGTAAGCAGGGACGAATGACGTTAATGTAAGCAGTGACAGTAGACACTCCAGTAAGCATGGGCATTTGACACTCCAGTAAGCAATGACATTTAAAAGTGCAGTAAGCAGGGACATTTAATACTCCAGTAAGCAAGGACATTTGACGCTCATGTAAGCAGGGATGTATGACGTTAATGTAAGCAGTGACAGGAGACACTCCAGTAAGGAGGGACATTTGACACTCCAGTAAGCAGAGACATTTAAAAGTGCAGTAAGCAGGAACATTTAATACTCCAGTAAGCAAGGACATTTGACGCTCATGTAAGCAGAGACGTATGACGTTAATGTAAGCAGGGACATTTGACACTCCAGTAAGCAGGGACATTTGACACTCCAGTAAGCAGGGACTTGTGGGACTCATGTTAGCTGTAACATATGCCGCTTCATTAAGCGTGGGAGTAGGATGCTCCATTAAGCAAAGGTGCAAGATATAAAAAAAGAAAGTCACTTAAAATTCGAAAGAGCCAACTTCATTGCACCGGGTTTTATCCCATACGGTCTATTTCCGCAGCGCGGAAAACATCGCACAAAGCACTAACTCCGTAGCTCCAGCGACGACCCACAGGATTCTCCGAAACAAATTTACTCGTGAAGCGAAGGACGCGACACGGAATCGAACCCACCAGACGCAAGATATATGACGTTGCAGTAAGCAGGGATGTACTCAGAGATGTATGACGCTTAAGTAAGCAGGAACATGTGACGATCTAATAAGCAGAGACGTATGACGCTCATGTAATCGTGGACGTATGGCCTTATGGTAAGCAAGGACATGTTGCGCTCTATTTGTGGGGACGAATTGCGCTGTATTGGGGAGGGCCGTGCGGCGTATGTGTCCGAAGTGCTATGGTGTTTATTCTTCATAAACTACGAACAAGGCATTTTCTTTATCATCTTCAATGTCAAAAATAAACAGTCAAAGATAAACAAAACATCAAGGATTAACAGATAATAGTAAATAGTCTAAGATAAACGGTCTGAGATAAATACTCACAGTTAGTCAGTTACGTCGTGGTTCCAACTTCACAGCAAAGGGTCACAATACTATGCTCTGTTCCTGTGCCAGTGAATATCATGCAAGATGCTCCTTACTGCCCCATGTGAAAAGTGAAACAGACAGGTGTCTCGACAAGCCGCTTATGTAAAGCCGCTTCCAGAATGTCAACACAAAAATCCGCCAAGAAAAATACAGTTCATCGTCAAATCGGATGTCACTAGAAAACCAGCAGCCACACATTACTGCATATTGCAACCCAGTTAGTTCAGCGAACGGCCGACCGCCATTTTTCTGAACATGCATTTCTCACTACAAACAACCGCGGACAATTGTAAAAGCATTCTAAACAAAACTCATAGATCACAGTGTCGCTCTACGTAGAAGAAGGGCGGCGGAATTATGGACTATCATTCCAACATGATGAAAATACGTAAGCACACCGTAACCACAAGCATAAACGCTTCAGAGGTTTTAAGAGCTCAACCGCCTATCCTTCATATCCATCCATCATGTGCCATGCCGGTAAGCGTGGGCGGTCATGTTCTGCCATCTCACTCGATCACCAGAGTCGTGGATCAGCTCCGTGTTTCTGTCTCGACCATGCCACAAGGCCAAGCCATCCAGGTACTTGCTTCTAGGTCTTCCCCTTGGTCTGTTCCCCTCGATCTTACCAGTTGTCACCAAATTCTCCAATCCATTTCTTCTCATTACATGCCCAAAAAATTTTGACTGTCTACGTCTAATTTCTCTAATCAATTTACGATCTTCATTTGTTTCTTGAAGGACTTGTTCATTGGTCTTTCTGGCTGTCCATGGTATTCTTTGCAATTTCCTCAGAAACCACATCTCTACAGCCATCAGATGTTTTTCAGCCTGACTGCTCATTGTCCACGCTTCACATCCATATAAAAGTACAGGTTCAATGTAGCATCTCAACACTCTTTTTCTCGTTTCAATTGACATCTTTTTATTGGTCAATATGTTTTTCATCTTGCTAAAGGCTACTTTTGCCATGGCGATTCTTGTTCTAATCTCTTCAAGGCATCTCCCATCAGATGTTATTACTGTTCCGAGATAATTGTACCTGCTCACTTGTTGAAGAATATTCCCATTTACTTGTATATTACATTGTGGTATTTCGTCCTTCCTAGTGACGACCATAATCTGTGTCTTTTTACAATTTAATTCTAACCCTAGTTGTTCACTGTGTGTAACAATCGCATCTACTAACTTTTGCAGGTCCTGTTCATTGTCTGCAATCAAGACTGTAACATCTGCATATCTAATGTTATTGATGCATCGTCCCCCAATGTTGATTCCTTCCATATCTTCAATATTTCTGAAAATACTTTCACTGTATAGGGAAAACAGATCTGGAGACATTACACATCCCTGTCTCACACCCCTTTTAATAGGCTGATATTGGCTTACTTCATTATCAACTCTTATGGCAGCTTGTTGTTTCCAATATATGTTTTTTACAAGTCTAAGATCTTTTCCATCAATTTGTAGATCTTCAAGCATCCTTATCATGTTGACATGTCTCACTTTATCAAAAGCCTTTGTGTAGTCAATAAAGGAAAGGTGTAGATCTTTGTTTACTTCTATAGAACGTTCGATTATGTTTCTCAGTATATACACAGCATTTACTGTACCCTTGCCTTCCACAAACCCACATTGTTCTTCTCCTATTTCAGGTTGTATTTTCCTCCTAACTCTTTGCATGATAATTCTTCATATGGGGACCGAAAAATAAAAGAAAATCACTCAAAGGTAAGCACTCAAAGATAAACAGTCCAAGATGGACCAAAAGCAGATATCGTCGTGGGGGTGTGAAGTATTAGGCCTTCCAATATTCTAGACACCGTGATATGATGCGGGGAGGACAGTTCAACGCCGCCTTTCTTTTTCATTTCCCAGCCATACCCCAGCACATTGTCTGTTACACATTTGTTCAGACAGGCTCGCCTCCAGCGCTTTACTTGTTCAATAATATAATTCTGCCTCGGATAAGGGTAGACTCCCGCACCGCTATTTTGGCAGGCAAGACTATTACCCACTATGCCACTGCAGCGTCTCTTGAGCCCTCTGTAGCCAAGTGGTTTAGTCGCCTTCCTCACGCTCCGAAGGTTGTGGGTTCTATTCCGGGCTGAGTCATTCTGATCACGAGTGTAATTGTTTTTTTTCGAAGACTACTAGGACTAGGGCGTTTATGCTTTGTGCGACGCTTTCGGCTGGCCGAACTGGGGACAGAGATAAAACCCGATGTAACTGAGTCGAAGCTACACTTTTAAATCTTATGGAGCTTCTTTCAAAGATATGACCGCGCTGATTACCGCATCGGTTTCTCAAATTAAGCCATCACCATCAACATCATGAATATTAACATTATTATCGTCATAATTACCACCATTATAAACTTTATCAACATCATCATCAACATCATACCATCAAATCATATTACATGCGACCAATTCAGTAATTTTTTTCAAACTGACATAGACCAGTTGAAGGCTTCAATACCTAATTCTCCTTGCAACTTATCTTTACTGTCATCGATTTGCGAGAATAGATGCTCCGGCGATATTCTTTCCGACATACCGCTAATGACAATCACTGAGGTATTCACTTACCTCAGTAACCTAAAGAACACAACCTCATCTGGGTTAGATGGAATCAGCAACCGGATTCTCCGTTGTGCTGCGCCAGTGATCTGTATATCACTAACCTATGTATATAATCAGTGTCTCACCAAAGGTCACTTTCCATCAGCTCTCAAAATCGCTAAAGTGTACCCTCTTCTTAAATCTGGTTCATTGGACAATGATCTCCCGAACAATTACAGACCCATTTCCTTACTATCATCACTATCTAAGCCACTAGAAAAACACATCCATAAAGTAACATTACAGTATTTAGTTCGCAGCAAGCTTATTGTTGACAACCAATCAGAATTTCGACCAAAATATTCTTGCCATATGGCCCTAACAAACATGATAGAAAATTGGCACCAGAATATAAACAACAACAGTCTATGTGGAACTGTGTTTATTGATTTCAAGAAAGCATTTGATATGATAGACCATGTTATTTTAATTAAAAAACTTCAGACAATGAAAATTGGCCCTAATGTAGTCACTCTAATATCATCTTTTCTATCAAACAGAAAGCAAGTAGTATCACATAATAAATGCCTGTCTCATACCACTACCTTCAATATTGGAGTACCGCAAGGCTCTATTCTTGGCCCTCTATTAGTTTGCCATATATATTAACGATCTACCTTTACATCTTTCGTCGTCCTGCGATCTATTTGCAGACGACTGTACAGTGTACACAAATGCTGAAAACTGTATTTTATTGGAGTCGTCTTTACAACAAGAATTAAATAATGTAGTTAGGTGGAGCTATTCAAACCGTATGCAAATTAACATCACTAAAACAAAATCAATGTTACTAACAACCAGACAAAGACTTCAAACTCTAAGCTCACACACATCACTTCAACTTCACATCGATGAACATGCCAGTAGAAAGTGTAATTGAGCACAAAACATTAGGCATAATCATTGATAGAAACCTAACCTTTAATTCCCACGTTCAAGCACTTATTAAAAAAACAGCGAAAAAAGTCTACCAACTCGCCAAAATTAAAAACTTTCTTGATGAGGACACAAGGAAACTATTCTATACTTCTCATATACAGACACACTTTGACTACTGCTCTACAATCTGGGACGGTTGTTCTAATTCAAACACCAAGCGACTTTACTCACTCCAGAAACGGGCCATGAGTCTAATTTATAACAAACATTTATCTGACAATCCTAGCCTGTATAAACGCCTTCAGTTACTACCACTCCGCAAACGCCTGCTTTTTAATAAAGCTAAACTAATTCACAAAATCCTGCATCGGAATGCCCCAAATTACCTTTGGCCATTGTTTAAATATAATGCTAGACACAGTAAACGTTTAAATATATTACACATTCCGAAGCCTAGGATTGACTTATACAAAACAAGCTTAACGTACTCTGCAGCTCAGCTGTGGAACAATCTTCCACAAGAAATCAAAGACATCACCAATCCCTATTCATATAATCGCAAATTACTCGAACACTATCTCAGTACGGATTATCTTCCCCCTTAATAATAGAGGTAATAATAATAATAACAAAACCCTAGTATAACAGCCAGTCCCCTTTTGGTAGGCCAGTATATTCCACATGGCTAATAACAAGTGTCAGACCATTATCTAATTTTACTGTGTCGTGTAGTTTTGATGTTCGCATTTTGCCCATGCCTTTATAATGCATATCTTTTATATTGTTGCTGTTCTCTGTTAGCCTTGAATGATGTGTGAATGAAATAATGTATGAAAGAGAGTGATAGAAGGGCAGAATGTTAGACGGGCCTGCGTGCCCAATTCTTAACCCTTTGAAAATAAAGTTTGTTCGTTCATCGTCAACATTAACAACATCATTAGCATTATCATTTTCAGCATCATCATCAACATCATCATTGGGAGCAGTAGCTAGCCGGCCCATGGTCATGCTCTCGAATACCCAAGGATGAGTGAATTGTGTTTAAAATTGACTGCACCTTGAATTATCCTGGTGTTAAATATATATATATATATATATATATATATATATATATATATATATATATATATATATATATATATATATATATATACACACACAAACTAGCTGACCCGGCCCGGCTTCGCCCAGGCCCTGGCCGGGATATATCTATCTATCTGTCTGTCTGTCTGCTTGTCTGTCTGTCTGTCTGTCTGTCTGTCTGTCTGTCTGTCTGTCTGTCTGTCTGTCTGTCTGTCTGTCTGTCTGACCCGGCCCGGCTTCACCCAGTCCCTGGTGGGGAGCATCTCATTTAATTCATATAAGTAGTCATATAAGCTCCCGTTCCCGACTATCTGTCTGTCTGTCTGTCTATCTATCTGACCCGGCGCGGCTTCGCCCAGCTCCTGGCGGGGAGCGTCTCATTAAATTCATATAACAAAAAAAAATTAACTTAAGAATGTCCTTCCACACACCATCCATTATTTTTAATGAAAACTGTTTTTAATCACCTACATGACTGTAGATAACTTCTTTAAACATAAAAAGATGAGTTAGAAAATTTTCACTATTTAAATAGATGCATTATTTTTATGAAAACTTTGAAAATGCCTTAAAGATTATATCATTATTTATTATAACTCATATGCCTGTAAATAACTGTAGACAAAGAGTTTATAAATCTTTGAAAACAATGCAACAATCTATATATAAAATATATAGCAATGTTATTAAAAGTTATGCCCCTTGAAATAACTTTTCTTACGTGAAGTCCCCTAGCTATATATATATAAATGATAAGATATTAACATATTAAATTTTAGTAAGTAAATAGCTGATTGTACACTAACAAACTATGACAGTTGGATGCACGGGAATGAGAAGAAGACGTGTAGAAAATTTCATCTCAATCGGATGGACCGTTCGCGAACGCATAAAGAACGGACATACATACAGACATACATATATATGTGTGTGTGTGTGTGTGTGTGTGTGTGTGTGTGTGTGTTTGCGTGTGCGTGCGTGTGCGTGTGCGTGAACACAATACACGTTAATGTCTGAATAACAAAACAAAAAAGGAAACAAATAGTAGTCACTACAAAGAGAGCAATGCTTTTCAAATGCAACATCTAAGTTAACTGAACCAGTCTGAAATTAGTCTGAATCAAATCAATGTATATTTTAATTATTCTCGTTTCTGTAATAACTGCAGAGGCTTGCGACGATCCTCCATAAAAGAAGAAGAACAACAGAAGAAGAGGAAGCACTCTACGCGGAAGATGTGTTTAGGAAATTGCTTGTAAAACAACCCAAACTAACGGAACATTTCACAGAATATTCCCTGCATTTGTCATTGTCAATCGTGAGGAGAAAAGTCTTCATGAGAACTAAATTGAAACACTCTGTGCAGATGCCAACCATGGCCAATTAGTAGGAAATGTGGAATAATATTGAAGCTGATATTGAAGGAGATGTAGTATTACAGAATAGGGATGGGAACAACGTGGACGGGTAGAAAGAATAATGACGATACTATAAAAGAAGTTAACTCACAAAGAGAACTTTTTACTCGCATCAGAAGGGGACAGTTAATATTCTTTGGACTTGTCACGAAAATGGAAAAAAATGGAGTATGTCGTCACATCGGGATAGTTGGGGGGAAGGAGAAGGAAGGGGAGGCCAAGAGAGTAGATGCTGGACAATTTGACATCAAGACATGGAGAAACATGTTACAGAAATGATTGGTAGTGCACGAGACAGAAAGAAGGCTGTGGAGAGACATATCACCAACGCCACAGGGTATCTTCCATGACATTGTGGCATTCCTATGTTACATGTGATATGTGGATGCTAACATACAGGACGGGATGTAGAGGATACTACCTTACTCAATATTAACCCGTTTAAAATAAAGTTGGTTCGTGTTTCATGTTGTAACTAACCATGTCTTTGTTCTATTTTATATCTCTCTACCATTCCCTTTCATGTTCTCTCTCTCTCTCTCTCTCTCTCTCTCTCTCTCTCTCTCTCTCTCTTTCATTCATTCTTTCTCGCTCTCTATTATTCTCTCTCTCTCTCTCTTTCTCTTTCTCTTTCATTCTTTCTCTCTCTTCTCTCTCTTTAACATTCTTTAACTTTATCTCGTATCTCTTTCACGCTCTAATTTTCTCTTATTCTCATTATTTCACTCTCATTGTCTCTCATTATCCTATGCTCATTTTCTTACTCATTCTTCTCTTATTCTCTAGTATTATCTTTATCTCTCTCATTCTCTCCCTCATTCGCTCATTCTATCTTATTCTGTCTCTAATTTTCCCTCATTGTCTCTTCTCTCCCTCACACTGTCTCTCCCACATACCCCTCCTCCCCACCCGAGCCTCCTCTCTCTCTCTCTCTCTCTCTCTCTCTCTCTCTCTCTACACTTATCGTATTTTGCAACATTAATCTCCTCAGCTGCTGTCATGAAATTTCCATCACCGTGAAACCTCTAACTTGAGACTCATTTATATCTCATCTTTTTTTTTATTAATCCAGGCAGTAAAAAACATTTCTTCACGTTAACATTTTTATGGCCGTCTTTCGTGGACCAAGAAACATCAGAGAGTTTTACCATTGAAAGTATATTTTCTCTCATGTGCTTCCTCTCATAGTACCACAATCAATCATACCCAATCATCGGAGCGATCGATCCTCTACGACGCCTCTCCCATTACAAGACTCAACGCTTGCTCTCTAACCTAGGCGTTCTCAGAATCATTTCCATAATTTGTAAATATTCATGATTGATTTCGTATGTAGGTTAAGTTTTAGCTGTTAGCATGTCACTTCTAGCGGTGTGCAGTTAGTGGCACAGGGATCAGAAGCATTTCGATTGGCTGATAGAGCTCAAGGTATAGAGAGTAATTCATCACATGATAATTATTTGACTGTGTGGGTTCTATGTCTCTCTTCCATTCTCTCTCGTACTTTCTCTCTCTCTCTCTCTCTCTCTCTCTCTCTCTCTCTCTCTCTCTCTCTCATTCTCGTTCATTCTCGTTCATTCTCACTAATTATCCTGTTTCACTCTATTTCTCCCCAGTCTGTCATCGTCTCTTTTATACAATCGCACAATTTCTCTGGTATTATCTCTTATTCTTATCTTCTCTCTCCACCGCTCTCCCTATCTCTTCCCCACTCTCCTTCTCTAGCACTCCCCTCCCTCTCTCTCCCTCTCTCTTCCTCTATCTCACCATCTCTCTCCCTTTCTCCCTCTCTCTCCCCATATCTCTCTCGCGCCCACTCTCTACGTGTCTGCCTCTCTATTCATCTGCCTGTATATGGCTGACTATCTGTCTGTCTGTTGTTCTACCTTCCCCTATGTCCGTCTGACTGTCAACCTGTCTGTCTACCTGTCTGTTATATCTATCTGCCTATGTGACTATCAGACTGTCTACCTGCCTGGTATATCTATCTGCCTATGTGACTGTAAGACTGTCTACCTGTCTGTTATATCTATCTGCCCATCCGACTGTCTGAGTATCTACCTGTTTGTTATATCTATCTGCCCATCTGTTCGTCTGACTGTCTACCTGTCTGTTATATCTATCTGCCCATCTGTCCGTTTGAATGTCTACCTGTCTGTTATATATATTTATATATATCTCCTCATCTGACCGCCTGGCTGTCCAATCCAATCCAATTTCTGATACTAATAACCCATTTCAGCCTTCGAATGTTAGACTTGGCTATAATTAGGGTATTTGTTGTGTAACTTGTAGCTTGTCTTTCGTACATTGGGCTGCTTGTTGTCAGCTTCCCGGCTTCTGATGGGTTGATTGTGTTCATTCCTTTCTTGTCATGTCTGGCCAGAGTCGCGCACTTGATAAGGCCTGGAGTTGTTGTGTACCCACCCCGTCATATGGTGCTGTTTCCTTCAGGAGAGCTTTACCAATTGTCGTCTCTTCTGGTATTCCTTCTATTTCCCCGTCTTGGCTTGTCTTCGAACCTTCTCGGTGTTCTCCATTTCGATCTTGGTGAAGAGCGATATCGTTCCACGCCCTCCTCACACCTTCGGTCTTGGACTGGGTAGCCTTCTTCATCTGTCTGTGTTCTTGCATCTTTTGGTTCGGGTGTTTCTTGATCGGTTTTGAGCAGGTCTATTACCCGTTGTAGAGTTCCTTCTGTTTTGTCTCTCGCTTGATGTATTTTTAATAGCTTTTCTTCAGTCTCAGCCTTTATTCTTCCTCCATGCTGTTGAACTTTGATCGCATGTCATCCAGTTGGCCTTCCAGTTGCGCATTGTCACTTTTTATGAGTCGATTGGTGGCCTTGTACTGCCTCCTAGCCTTTTTATAGGGCAGGTTAGTTTTGATGGCGATTTGCATGGCTTCCTTGCTGTCTTGGTGGCAGGGGGAGCCGAGATACCTGGCAACGTGGTTGCAAGGTAGTTGGCGCATTTTCTATTAGTGTTAGGCCTCCTGAAGTCCTTGTCGATCTTTACATGCTGTCACTGACTGTCCAGAGCAGTATCTGCAAACTTCAACCTCACTCTTGCAGGTGTCACGAGGGTGCCAAAACTTCTAGCACTTACAGCACTGCAGCACTCTCGGAATGTAATGCTCTGGAACTTGATCTCTCTTGTCCCATCTAATGTATTGAGGGATCACTCGGTCCTCCGATGTTACGATGACGACTATGGAGGGGTGTTATTCTTGCCGATGATTCTCTCAGCACTGATGATCTTGAGTTTCTTGTTCTCCTTCGTCAGCATCTCCCTGATCTGGTCGTTGGTGAGATGTGTCTTGAATCATTTAATGACCCATCGTTTACTTGTGCGGTGCCGGGTGGCTTCCAATAAGATGCCGTGGTGAAGCCTGATGTCGGCCTTCTCTCCTTGTGCAATTTTCTCAATAAGTGGTGTGGTCTTTGGGTTTTTGTTGATGGAGACCACTACTCCATCAGGTATCTTGCGCAGCTGGTAGATGCTGTTTCTTCCAAGCTCGTTTTCCGGCAGCTTGATTATCTTGTCTGTTGGTAGCGCAGACAGTTTGACTTCTCCAACGCTTGTCTGCTTTAGCAGTCATTTGCTGGAGAGGTCCTCAGTTGTGGTTTCCTCCGATGTGGAAGTCTTTGGTAAACTAGCCTGCTTCGTCTTAGTGCTGTTTAAAACTTCACGGCTGCTGCTGGCTTCAGTTAAAGTTGTAGTCTCTGACGTCGGGTGAGCGACGGGAGCGGCTTCTTCTGGTGTAGAAGTGGTAGCTTCTTTTAATGTTTCTGGAGGTTCTGGAGTTGTGCTGCGGCTCGCAGACAAGTTTTCTTCTTGCATCTTGTTGATAGTATTGATTGGCGGCGTCTACGCTGCTCATTTTGAACATCGGGTGTCTAGTGGAGTTTTTTGCTTTGTTTTTGGCCACGTGCCATTTTCTAGCAAGTGTCCGGCTTCCGATTAGGCGACTTGCTCTCGATAGCACATTGAGTCGACTGTGATCTGGCTGTTTACCTGTCTGTTCATTCTATCCGCCGATCTGTTTAACTGACTGTCTACCTGTCTGTTTTTTCTATCTGTCCGTCTGACTGAATATTTTGTGAGCTTTCTGCACTATGTGCCTGACGAGATGCAGCGAAATATTCCAGGCAATAAATCGTTCGAGCCATTGTATTTATTCTGCATGTATGTTTCCATCTGCCCAACTTTCCTTCTGACTACCTGTCTGTTGCTTCTGTCTATCCGTTGACCTGTCCATCACTCTGTCTATCCGTACCTTTACGATTGTCTTGTCCTCCTAAATATCATATCGTCTATTCCTCTTATCTACCCGATTGTCTATACCTCCTTCATACCCGATTATTCATCCTTCCTACATATCCGACCATGCATCCGTCCTACATATAACTGAATACAAATAATCTCATGTGTTCTTTACTTCCCTTCACCTATCCTTTGCCTGCATGTCCCTCTAGGCTGGCCACCTTACCCCTACCCCTATTTCCCGACACCCCATCTTTCAGCCAGCGCCGATACCCACACCCTTCTTCCTCCCGCCATTGTTGTCTGACCTTCCTTAACGGGCGAAAATCCGGGAGGTCACAGCAGTGTTCAGGAAATATACAGATGTTTTCTCCTGTAATGGGGACATTTGGGTTACTGATCAATTACCAAGCTAGTTAGAGTAAATGACCACTGGGTGAACCTCAGGCTGTTTCTCTGAACTGTAGAGAAATATCAATTGTCGGGAATCCCTAAAGACTAGTGGAATAGCTTTAAAAATATGAAAGAAATAGGCATTAGAGAACACGCTTGACAAAATTAAAATTCAACCACAGGAGTCACAGACACTAGGTTGTACGATTTATTGCCTGGCATATTTCGCTGCATCTGGTTAGATGCATACTACAGAACTATATATCATGTGAAGAATATATAGGAATCATATGTTGACTACTATTTCCTACGGACACAATCGTTGTTAGAATAGCGTTACTTACATGTCCTTTACACGACGTCGCAGGACGCAAAGGTGTTTCCAAGGCACCAGGGCCGGGTTATATACTGGCCAAGACCTATTGACGCGTCCTCGTCGAGCGTCCTGGGCAACAGGTCCCTTCGGGGTCCTGGCTAAAGTCAGTAGGATCGCCGATTCCTCCGAAGTCAGAGAGTGTCTGCCTGTACGGCGAGGAACCACCAGTCTGCACACCAATAAGCCAGACATGGGACAACGGATACTCACGCAAAACTCAGGTCCTGTATGACATCACACTGATGTTGGACAACAGGATGCCTTCATCCGACATACAGGACTTCGCGTTGGAGCTCAAGCCAACGAACACAAGCAAGCAAGCAAGCACACGACGTCGCAATCCATCCCTGCATTTTTGCCTGAGAAAGTCTTCCTGGCGACGTGGTCAAGCCGTTGGACTCGGGTTCCGGGTTGTGGGTTGGTTCCGGGCCGCGTCCTTCGGTTCACAACTGAAATTTTTCTGAGACTCCTGTGGGTCGTCGCTAGAGCAGCGGAGTTTGTGCTTTGAGCGACGCTTTCCGCGCTGCGGAAAGAGACCGAGCCATATTGGTTAAAACCCGGTGCAATGAAGTCGACCGTGTCGACTTTAAGCGACTTTTTATTGTTTGCCTGTTTGTGATTCTCTAGGACAATTTTACTTTCACTAGTCTGCTATTGTTTTGAGAACGTCTGACGCTTAAACAATTGTTAAAATCAACACATGATGGTAGACTTTCAAATCTTCTGCAGCTATACAGGATTGTAAAACGCGATCGCAAATCCTTAGTCACAGACGCCGGTTAGAATGTGGTGGATAATGGAAATAATAATATTGACTTTCTTCGAGATCTAAGCATTGGAAAGAGCAAGCCACAGCTTCCGACAGCAAACAAGCAACAGACACGCAATGATACAACTAAATGAAAACCACAATATGGAAATATTTACCAGTAGTTTGGAACGGTCAGTGATGGAAGGACTCCCTCGTGGGAGAAGAAGCATATTTCGACTATCACGACGAAGCCATCAGAACACTGCACACACTGCACACTGAGCATGACGATGCATGAGGCAGAAGAACTGGAAACGGATCGAGACATTTCTCAGCACGCCTAGCAACGTCCTCCAAAGTACCTGCAGCATGGTTATCTTCTCCTACAACATACGAAACGTCAATTAACAGCCAGAAGTAATAACATAAAATTAGGAGGATGGGAAAGTAATGTACAATAATAGGAATGATAATATTAGTATTACTAAGTATTACTAACTTAAAAATACGAGTAATAACAATACAAATAACAACTAAATCACTGCACATGAAATGATAATGCACACATGAAATATATTTAAAAAGAGATAGATGCATATAGGTATAAACAAGTATCAACCCGAGATTGATTTTCTATTTTCAGTAGTTTGCCATTGCTTTATGGGCGAGAAGTTAACGACTTAATGCTGATGCAGGTGTTGGACCACCTACTACGCTATTAGCGCATTGGGAGTTTAAGAACGAACGCTTTTATCCTTTCGACCACATCGACGTCTTCGTGTTATATTCATTCATTCATTCAGTAGCATGTCCTTTGCAGAACCTCGCTCCCATAACAACATTCCGGAAAACCTCTCGATCATAAGCACGATGTCCCGCGTCTGATACACCCATCTGGAGATCATACGCCACATCCTGCACCCATCTTCTCTTTGGCCTTCCTCTTCCTCTCTTCCCAGGCATATACCCTTCCATTAGTGTTCTCTCCAAACTTTCGTGACGTTTCAAGTGACCAAAATATTTCAATTTTCTTTGTTTTATCGTCTTTAATAGCCAACCTTCTTCAATATTCAACTCTTGAAGTATGGATGCATTTGTTCTTTTCTTTACCCAAGATATTCTTAGAACTCGTCTATAACATTTATATTCAAAGGCGTTTATGCGCTGTTCAGCTTGTTTAGTAAGTGTCCATGTCTCACAGGCGTATGTTGCAATGGGAAAGATGCATGCTCTTAAAAATCTAATTTTTGTAGTTCTGTCTGTCCCACTCCATAATTTATTCAGCTGTTTTAGTCTTTGAAGAGCAATTGATAGTCGCCGTTTAATTTCTTTCATTGTGTCACCGTTGTTGGTAATCAATGACCCAAGATATTCAAAATTTTCCACCACCTCCAATTTTTCCCCATTAATGTATATTTCTTTCTCCATAGTAGTTTTATCTGTATGCATTATCTTTGTTTTTGCTATGTTAAGATATAAGTTGTGATTTTCACTATTCAATTGGGTTGAAGCTATTAGGTTTTCTATGCCATTCTGTGTTGTGGATAGTAATACTGTATCATCAGCATATCGAATCTCTGGTATGTCATGACCGCCGATATTTAGGGCATCATATAGCTCCCTGTTTATATCATCTCTTACATTTCTCATTATATTTTCGGCGTACAGGTTAAACAAATAGGGTGACAGCACGCAGCCCTGACGGACTCCTTGCTTGATGTCAAACCAATCTGATGCCTCGCCATCTATTCTAACTGCTGCTTGTTGGTCTAGATAGAGCATTTTTATGAGTTGTACTACATGTGATGGAAAGCCCATATTCCTCATGATTTCCCAAAGTTTCTGATGTTGTACACAGTCAAATGCCTTTGAATAATCCACAAAACATGAGAATAGGTTTACATTAAATTCTCTGCACTTCTCTATTATTAAACGCATGTTGAATAAGTGATCTCTTGTTCCTCTTCCTTGTCTAAATCCAGCTTGAACCACGTTAATCTCTTCTTCCATTTTCTTACGAAGTCTTTCCATTATGACTTTTAGTAGAATTTTACTTGCATGACTGATCAGGGCCACAGTTCTATAGTTGGTGCATAATTTCAGGTTGCCCTTTTTTGGTATTGGAATGAAGATAGTTCTCTTCCAATCTTTTTGCCATACACCATATTTCTCGTGTTATATAGAACATGGAAATACAGGTAAACAATGAACATGAGAAAGCAATAGAACTAAATAAATACAAGTAAACAATATACTTGCAAGTAAACCATGGGAATACAAGTAAACAATGGGAATACAAGTAAACAATTAAACTACACGTGAACAATATACACATAAGTAAACAATGGAAGTTCAAGTAAACCATTGACATACAAGTAAACTATGGAAATATAAGTAAACAATGGAAATATAAGTAAACAATGTAAACACAAGTAAACAATATAAATACGAAGGGGAGTCGATAAGAAAGCCACAAATGGCTGTAGAAAAATAACTTAATATGATAACAACTTGAAACCAGTTTATTTGTATACATGCATTGTCCCTTTATTTCTCAACATAATTTCCAATAACATTGATGCACTTATCCCATCGTTTTATCTGTCCTCCCAAACCTGCTGTATACAACTGCGTGCCCTGTTTTCTAAACCACGTTTTCACTTCACATTTAACTTCGGCGTCATTTTAGAAATGTCTCCCGGCAAGGTGGGATTTCAATGTTTATGCTGACAAATGTTTGTCCCGTAAAGCGGTGCATAGCTGGGTAGGAAAAAAAAATGTTACCAGGGAGAGTCAATAAGTATGTCACACAGTTATATGGGATGGCCGGTAAATGGGAACAGGGCACGCTTTTTTATGCAGCCGCTTTGGGGGGACTGATAAAACGATGGGATAAGTACATCAATGTTGGTGGACATTATGTTGAGAAATAAAGGGACAATGTATGTATAAAAATAAACTGGTTGCAAGTTGTTATCATATTCAGTTATTTTTCTACAGCCATTTGTGCTTTACTTATTAACTTACCCTCGTACACGTCAACAATGGAAATACAAGTAATCAATGAAAATACAAGCAAATAAAATAAACATAAGTAAACAATCGAAATAGAGATAAAATGTTGCGATGAACGACAGTAAAAATATGTATTCGAGTTCGTTTTCACCATTACCCCTTTCAACCTCAAGGAGAAGTTTTAGTAGGGTCCATCACCGGCTCAGAATGATAATCCTGGGACTAGACAGCCACCAAAGCAGCTGCCCATAGTTTTACCTTCACAGTTTTATTAATCCGAAGGTGATTGTTGTCCATATTGGGTAATGGACTTATCCCTTATACTGTAAAAATATGTAGTAACGATGTATACATATGTATGTACAATACAGAATTACAATGATGGTACATGAAGTTATAATGATAATAAATGAAAAGGACACGATTTATTTCCAGGCATATTTCACTGCATCTCCTCGGGTGCATACTGCAGTGCTGTATATTAAATGAAGTGAATAAACGAATGATACTTAAGCTGATCCATATAAAACTCATAATCACAGGTATTGTTCGAATGTGGAACATCTGTTATCCCCGCGATAATTTCAAATATAACACGAACTCTTTCTGTGTGCATAATCCCTTGGGTAATTGGGGTGCTGAACTAAGACAATGGATATCATATAAGCTGCATCATCTCATCTCATCATGTTCCTCTTGTACCTTGCGGTGTCGAGGTGAAGTATAAACTTCGTGAGAGTGCTCGGTTATGGGCTTCGTATATCGACATTCCCATGGATTCTGTTATTCCCTGCGTCCAACGTTTACGTGGTCGGCCTCTTCCTCTGTTTCCATCTGGTCTGTACATCATTGCTTGTTGTGGCATGCTGTTGACTGGTAACCTACTTGCATGGCCAAACCATTTGACTTGCTGCTTTCTAATACAATCTAGAGCAGCTTTAACCCCCACTTTAGTCCTGATTTCTTCATTTCTGATCTTATCTCTTCTTGATACGTTGAGTATTCTTCTCAGGAATCTCATTTCTGTTGTTGTGATTTTTCTTTTCTCTTTTTCTGTCATTGTCCAGGTTTGGCATTGGTAGCACAGAGTTGGTAGGAAGATTGTGTTGTAAAGTGCTTTCTTAGTAGTTATTGATACATGTTTGTTCTTTAGTATTGGTGCCATTTGTCCAATGAGTTGATTTGCCTTATTGCACCAATTTTCGATCTCGTCTTCTGATCTGCCATTTGATGATATTATACTTCCTAGGTACTTGAAGCTCTTTACTTGTTTCAAGGGATGTTCGTTTAGGTGAATTGTTGCTGTTTGTTCTTCTTTAGTTATAGTCATTACCTCTGTTTTGCTTGTGCTAATTTTCATGTTATGTTCCCTACACATTTCTGTTTAGACTATTCATGCGGTCTTGTAATTCAACCTCTGATTTTGCTATTAGTGCTTGGTCGTCCGCAAACAGGAGTTCTCTAATGGTTAGATTTGCATATAAGCTGCACTAACTCTATATAATAATAACATACTAGCGAGCGAGATCGCGGTGCCCAGTGCTGACTGACCGGTTGGCTTTAAAACATCATCATCATCCACTGCTTTGCCAGGGGCGATCATGCCTCTCCACAAATTACGATCTCCGATATCATGGATCAATTCGTGTGTTGACTCCCTTCCGTGCCATGACAAAATACTGTCAAGAATCTTGTCATACTGTCTTTCTCTATCTCCCTTTCCGCAAATCTTTCTGGTTGTTATAACATGTTCCAGTTTTTTGTTTGTTTCCTCATAAACTGGCCAAAAACGATGACTGCCTCTTTACTGACGTTTGTGATAATGGTCTTTGCGACTCAGGTTCCCTTGAAACGTTCTGATTTCTCATTTTGGCTGTTATGCGTAATAATGAGAAACCAGAGGCAATGAAAGGAATCACACGTTAAACAAGCAGGGGTCGGATCACTGGACAACAAAATACGGGGGTATAAGGAACATTGAGTTATGGGACTTGACCGTGGTGAGTGTTTAGACCACGGGGACAGTGAATGCCCATGTCCGAGATCAATTTGTTCTCAATCTCTGGGCCAACTGTCGATTTTCAATAACAATGGCGGATGCCATTGATCCACAGATTGTTTGATCTCACGCGACGTTTGTTAAAATTAACAGCGACAAGATTTGGAGACTGATTATATATACAAGCATATATATATATATATATATATATATATATATATATATATATATATATATATAATATATATATATATAAGTCGCTTAAAAGTAGACAGGGTCGACTTCATCGCACCGGGTTTTATCCCATATGGCTCGGTCTCTTTCCGCAGCGCGGAAAAGCGTCGCACAAAGCACGAACTCCGTAGCTTTTAGCGACGACCCACAGGAGTCTCCGAAACATTTAACTCGTAAACCGAAGTGTGCGGCCCGGAATCGAACCCACAACCTTCGGAGCACGAGTCAAACGGCTTGACCACTTCGCCACAGAGACTCCCATATATATATATATATATATATATATATATATATATATATATATATATATATAATATATATATATATATATATATATATATATATATATATTCGGGGCTGCTTTTAGACTGTCAAACATTGCTACTCAGCTATAAATCTATATATTTGTGACTGTTCATTCTGTTGTTGAGAAATCAATGTGGTGGTTTCCCCGTTCTTTCACATCCATAAACAACCGGGACAACACGAGGTATAGTTAGTTCTCCGTTTGAAGGTCATCTTGTCTGAAGCTGTACGGCTTCACAAAAACAGAACGTTTCGGTTACAAGGCATCATTCACACATGTATGCTATCACGCAGCTATACGTAAAATATCTGGTATATATTTTCGAATGTGGGTAAATATAGACAAATGGTTTATAGTGATATTGGAATGAGAAGTATCAAGCCTTCACATATTTTAGACCATTTCCAATCACATGAGTTGGTCAGTTACTTTTCTCACCGGCTATCTGTTGCATGAAAACTATGGCCCATATCCATTATATAAAGATGGTGGAGTCTAGAGGCGGACTGATCGCAAACATATAATCCAGTCAGGGCTGGAGGTCCATGGGGAACTATGTCTTAGCAGACACGTCAAACATTATACATCCAAGGCTGTCGCTCTCTCCAGATTCTCTCTTTCTCTCTCTCTCCTATCTCTATCGCCCTTCAATCTCTCTTGTGTCTCTCCCTTTCTCTCTCTCTCTCTCTTCTATATATCTCTCCCTTCTATCTCTCTTGTGTCTCTCCCTTTCTCTCTCTCTCTCTCTCTTCTATCTCTCTCTCTCCCTTCTATCTCTCTTGTGTCTCTCCCTTTCTCTCTCTCTCTCTCTCTCTCTCTCTCTCTCTCTCTTTTCCCTCTATTATCTTTCTTTTCTCTCCATTTTTCTCTATCCCCATTTCTCTATCGTCTCTCTTTTCTAAGTCGCTCTCTACTCTATATCGCTCTATCTTTGTGTCTTGTCGCTCTCTGTTCTCGTTCCCTCTTTGTTCTCCCTCTTCTCTCGTTTATCTCTCTTTTCTCTCACTCTTTTCTCTCTGTCATTCTTCGCAGCATCTCTTCTCTCTCTCTCTCTCTCTTTCTCTCTCTCTCTCTCTCTCTCTCTCTCTGCCTCTCTCTCTCTTTTCTATGTCTATTTTCTCTATATCCGTTCTCTGCCTTTCTTTTCTTGTCTCTCTTTTCTCTGCCACTCTTCTCTTTAATTTCTCTGAGTCTCTGTCTTTCTGTCTCCCTCAAACCCCGAAAGCACATTGGAAAGCACCTAAGTCAACCAGCATGCGCTCATGTATTGGCATCTTCATCCAGGCGGGTTTGTTAACTGGCTTCCTCTCCAGGGTCGACAAGTGTAACACTGATTTCCCGCACACGTTCTGGGAAATAAAGGCGTTCGGTGTTACATCAACGGCATCACCACTGCTATACAGACTGTTCTGTATGGATGAGAAGCCACCGCAATATACGCAGTACTCTTCTTAGCATGTCTAAAGATCACTTACTCACTTTTTCAACTCCTTCTATCACACACACACACACACTCTCTCCCTCTCACTCTCTCTCTCTCTCACTCACTATGTCTCTCTCTCAATCTGTCTCTCTCTCTTTCTCTTACTATGTCTCATTTCTCTCACTCTCTCTCTCTCATTCGCTAAGTCTCTCCCTCACACACTCTGTCACTCTGTCTCTCTTTCTCTCACTCTCTCTCCCTCTCTCTCTCCCTCACTCTCTTCCTCTCACTCTCTTTCACTCTCTCTCTCTCTTTCTCTCACTCTCCCTCTCATTCTCTCTCCCCTCTCTTCCCCTCTCTCTCCTTCTCACTCTCTTTCACTCTGTCTCTCTCTTTCTTACACACACACACTCTCTGTCTCTGTCTCTGTCTCTGTCTCTGTCTCTCTCTCTCTCTCTCTCTCTCTCTCTCAGTCTATATGTGCATCCTCTGTTCAACATACATATCCCCTGATGCCAACTTTAAACTCAACCAGCGCCTTCTCTCATTTTCCCACCTTTCTCTATGGCTTGAAAGGAGCACGTCGTCTTACACAACTCATCCTTCTGACACACTATTAATTAATTAACTCATTTGTCTTAACATAATGCATTTTACCTGCAGGGAGTTTCCGAACTGAGGCCACTCACCTGTCAAGCCACTGTTGACGAGAAGGACCGGCCATCTTGGAAACATTACCGACGCCATTTCAGTTCCGGTGACGCCAGCAACATGGCTACCAAACGGCCGACACAGCTTCTATTTCCGCCACGGATTTTTGTAGGGGGAGTTATTCGGAAGAGCTACAGGTAGGAATATTGTCCCTCATTGTAGTCTTGTCACGCCTCTAGTCTTGTTTCTTTTTTCTTTTTCTTTTTCATGCCTTTCTGTAACACTGGCTTCTGCAACAAAGTAATATTTGTAACATTGTATCGAGCGTCGGGTCTGTCTTTATAACTTTATCTGGAGACACGAAGTTTGTTTTATGAAGTTGTCTGAAGGACAAGAAATGGTATTTATTACCTTGTGTGGGGGAAAGAAATATGTTTTATAGCGTTGTCTGGGGACAAGAAAATGCCTTTGAATATAAATGTTATAGACGAGTTCTATGAATATCTTGGATAAAGAAAAGAACAAATGCATCCATACTTCAAGAGTTGAATATTGAAGAAGGTTGGCTAATAAAGACGATAAAACAAAGAAAATTGAAATATTTTGGTAACTTGACACGTCACGAAAGTTTGAAGAGAACAATAATGGAGGGGTATATGCCTGGGAAGAAAGGAAGAGGAAGGCAGAAGAGAAGATGGGTGCAGAATGTGGCGGATGATCTCAAGATGGTGGTATCGGACGCGGGACAGTTTCTTATGATCGAGAAGTTTTCCAGAAGGTTGATATGGGAGCCAAAATCTGCAAAGGACATGCTACTGAATGAATGAAAGTGGACAAGAAATATGCTTTATAACGATGTCTGTTGAGTAACAAGGTCTAGAGACATGAAGTCTATTTTATCACAATGTCTGTGGACAATCTGTCCGATTTATAATTTGATATGGGGCACAAAAGGTCTATTTTATAATATTGTCTGGGAATCAAACGTCTATTTTGTAGAGTAGTCTGGCTGGACAAGATGTCTTTTATATAACGTTATTTAGGGACACCAGATAGTTTTTATAGCGTTGTCTGGTGGAACATGTCTGTGTTATAATGTTTTCTGGGAACGAAAAGTCTATTTTATAACGTTATCAAAGACATAATGTCTGTTTAATACCGTCGAGGGATGAACAGTTTATTTTATAATGTTGTATAAGACAAACTGTCTGTTTAATAACGTCCGGGGACCAAAAGTTTATTGTATAATGTTGTATGTGAACAAAACGTCTGTTTAATAACGTTGTCTGTAAACAAAACATCTATTTTATAACGTTGGCTGGAGACAATAAATCTGATTTATAACTTTGTCTACGGACAAGTCTGTTTTATAACGTTGTCGTATGACCAAACGTTGTATACCGTTGGCTGGGGAAAATAAGTATGTTTCGTAGATTTGGATAAAGAGCAAATATATGTTTTGTATAGGTGTTAAGTGACACCAAGTGTGTATGGATTCCCCCGTCTGTTTTGAAACCTTGTCTGGGGAAAAGAAGTCGTATTATGAAATGCTATCTGCGGACAAGTATGTTTGCATAACTGTCTGCGGACAAGTATGTTTGCATAACTGTCTGCGGACAAGTATGTTTGTCTAACTGTCTGCAGACAAGTATGTTTGTATAACTTATGGGTCAAGAAGTAAGTCGAACTAGCAACTCACCCTCCAACCTGCCTTTCACCGTGTCAGTCCATTCATTCTTTCGCCTAATTATTCATTTTCTTCGTACCTTCTCTCCTTATCAGAAATCTGTCAACCAGCCGTAGGAAAATACAATAAAAAGGCACAAAATCGATCTTGTTGCTGCAGTATCAACAACATACGTGGTAATACACTTTCCGGATTGTATATGATATTGTAACAGGGACTTGTTCTCACAATTTCCCCACCACTTACTCCCGCCACCTCTACACATAAAGTAAACAACTCGTATATAAATGTTCGGGAAGTCCAAACTGGACGTAATTTCACAGCTTGCCCCAACGGATAATACAACAACTGTAATAAACGCTCGTGTTTCTAATGTACCCATTTACAAAGGAGAATTGACTCGGTTCTTAATGTTGTAGATTATGTTCGTTAGTAATGCACCTAAAGTCGACATTAACATTTTGAAACTGTATGTCTACATACAAAATTTGATACTGTTTTATGTGTTGTAGATAGTTTTCGTAAGTATTGTTGCTAAAGTCGACATGAGTATTTCGAATCTTTATGTATATTTAGAAAAGTTGCCCAGGTTATGTGTGTTGTAGATAATATCCAATAGTAATGCAGTTGAAATCGAAATTAACAATTCGGATATGTATGTCTATATAGAAAGGTTACCCTAGTTTCGCCAAAGGACTGGGGCAATTTCTAATGGTCGGAAACTTCATGTCGTGTTTGCTTCGCTGCGGAGTTTTTAATACTGTGAAAACTTGTTTTACTAATTTTTTTTTCAAAATTTCCATCATAACATTTCCTAGCTCCTCAGCATGGAACCTGGATATTCAAACCTGCTCTCTTTCTGTAATGTCCATCCATTGATGCGTATGTCTTTTGACATATTTGATGTATCGGTTGTCATGTTTGTTCGATTTTTGTTTTCTATTCCGTGGAATAGAGATATAAACTAACGCCATGTTTAATGTGATATGTTTCTATTTGGCGTAATGAAGCAGGTATCAATAGCAAAATAGACGTGCGAAAAGAAAGAAAAAGAAATACACAGACAGACAGAAAGAAAGGAGGAAAGAAAGAAAGAAAGAAAGAAAGAAAGAAAGAAAGAAAGAAAGAAAGAAAGAAAGAAAGAAAGAAAGATACAAAGATACAAAGATACAAAGGAATAAACAAATAAACAAGAAATAAACAAAGAAACAAAGAGGGGATTAAAGTGTCAAGACAGGAGAAAACAAAAAAAGAAAGAAATGCAGCGACATTAAGGAGACAACAAGAGTAAAACAGTAAATGATGGCTGGCCAGAAATACAATAATTAAATGAATAGAATAAAAAATAAAAAGGAAAAGGCGAGAAAATAAAGACAAATAATCAAAGAGAGAAATGCACCGCAAGTTGCAGAGACAAAAAATGAGAAATGAAATAACGAATCAATGAATGAGTCAATAAAGGAAGACGTGCAGAAACAGATTGGTAAAAAGTTGAAATAACATGATGACAAATACAGCTGATAACAAACATACTTTCCCCGCTCACATCTGTCTTTCAGGAAGTTGTGAAAATCAAAAAGAAGTAAATATGGGGATTACGTTTTCGTAAATAGAATATCAATAGTTGTTGTCCATTAGGACGACATCCACTCGTTGCCTTTTCTCTTTTATTAACTTGATTGTCCGGGTCATGTTAATCGGTTAGCGTGTTCTATGTTCATTGAAATGCCAGCTCGAATACCGCATCTCCGATTTGTGGATTTTCGATTAGCGACACAGTGTTCAGACAAACACGGTATCTGAGCTAATCATACTTTTGTGCTTCTCATTAAACTTCTGAGTAGAAGCTTGATGACATGGTTTAAGAAGCTGATTGTGCGAACAATCTCAACGCTCAATTTCTCCAGGTCTTTCAATTAAAGCTATGAACGAACGAACGAACGAACGAAAGTCTTTATTTTCAAAGGGTTAAGAATTGGGCACGCAGGCCCGTCTGACATTCTGCCCTT
This sequence comes from Cepaea nemoralis, assembly GCA_014155875.1. Lineage (NCBI taxonomy): Eukaryota > Metazoa > Mollusca > Gastropoda > Stylommatophora > Helicidae > Cepaea > Cepaea nemoralis. The sequence continues at coordinate 264,861 of JACEFZ010006068.1, read as the reverse complement.
CTTCTCTATTTCCTCTCATACATTCTTTCATTCAACATCACTTATGAAGCACATTTTGACAAACAAAAGAACAATAGCATTAAAACGCATAAAAAATAATCAATAACAAATGACTCACTGAGGCAGTGTTTAACATGGGCATTATAAATACCTAAGGAGGGTGTAACGTGCCATACATAAGGGAATGTTTTTTGGCTAGTTGTCGTTTGAGATAAGTTACCATTATTGTCTTTTTGTGTTTTTGTTTATGGGGGAATGTAGTCTGTACTGAGGTAGTGTTCAAACAGGTTGCGAATGTATGTATAATGATTGGTGGTGTCTTTGATTTCTTGTGGAAGATTGTTCCACAACTGAGCGGCAGAGTATGCTAAGCTTGTTTTATATAAGTCTATCCTAGGTTTAGGGACATAACGTATATTTAGTCGTTCGCTATGTCTAGCGTTATATTTAAACAATGGCCAAAGGTAGCTTGGAACATTTTGAAATAGGATTTTGTGAATTAGTTTGGCCTTATAAAAAAGTAGGCGCTTGTGGAGGGGCAGTAACCGAAGACGTTTTTGTAGGTTAGATTTGTCGGTACGCTTTTCACCATTAATTAAACGCACTGCCCTTTTCTGGAGTGAATATAGGCGTTTTGTTATTGATTTGGAGCATCCATCCCAGACCTGTGGAGCAGTAATCATTATGTGTTTGTATATGGGAAGTATAGAATATCTTTCTTGTGTTTACAGACGTAGCTGTCGTGGCGCAGTGGCTAAAATGTTTGCGTATCATCTCGGGGGTCATGAGTTTGAATTCGCATTGAGTCGAAATTGTAAAAATTCACCGGGGCTCCCAGAGAGACCCAACCTAACATGGTTCCTGGGAAACGTCGTGGGGAGTTATACTGCCGGGTTGATATTTACTACACAAGCCCCCGTGTGCCAACGGATTATATAAAGCTATGAGGCTTGTACCACATGCATAATACCCCTTAAGGTGTGTCAAATGGATCTTTGTCATCCTTATATATACAGGTAACATGGGTAGATACTTATACATACAGGTAACATTGGGTAGATCCTTATACATACAGGTAACATGGGGTAGATCCTTATACATACAGGTAACATTGGGTAGATCCTTATACATACAGGTAACATTTAGTAGATCCTTATACATACAGGTAACATTGGGTAGATACGTATACATACAGGTAACATGGGGTAGATACTTATACATACAGGTAACATTGGGTAGATCCTTATACATACAGGTAACATGGGGTAGATCCTTATACGTACAAGTAACATTGGGTAGATACTTATACATACAGGTAACATGGGGTAGATCCTTATACATACAGGTAACATGGGGTAGATACTTATACATACAGGTAACATGGGGTAGATCCTTATACGTACAGGTAACATTGGGTAGATACTTATACATACAGGTACCATGGGGTAGATCCTTATACGTACAGGTAACATTGGGTAGATACTTATACATACAGGTAACATTGGGTAGATACTTATACATACAGGTAACATTGGGTAGATACTTATACATACAGGTAACATTGGGTAGATATTTATACATACAGGTAACATTGGGTAGATACTTATACATACAGGTAACATAGGGTAGATACTTATACATACAGGTAACATTGGGTAGATACTTATACATACAGGTAACATTGGGTAGATACTTATACATACAGGTAACATTGGGTAGATACTTATACATACAGGTAACATTGGGTAGATACTTATACATACAGGTAACATGGGGTAGATACTTATACATACAGGTAACATTGGGTAGATATTTATACATACAGGTAACATTGGGTAGATACTTATACATACAGGTAACATGGGGTAGATACTTATACATACAGGTAACATTGGGTAGATACTTATACATACAGGTAACATGGGGTAGATACTTATACATACAGGTAACATTGGGTAGATACTTATACATACAGGTAACATTGGGTAGATACTTATACATACATGTAACATTGGGTAGATACTTATACATACAGGTAACATGGGGTAGATCCTTATACGTACAGGTAACATTGGGTAGATACTTATACATAAAGGTAACATGGGGTAGATCCTTATACATACAGGTAACATGGGGTAGATACTTATACATACAGGTAACATGGGGTAGATCCTTATACGTACAGGTAACATTGGGTAGATACTTATACATACAGGTAACATGGGGTAGATTCTTATACGTACAGGTAACATTGGGTAGATACTTATACATACAGGTAACATGGGGTAGATACTTATACTTACAGTTAACATGGGGTAGATCCTTATACGTACGAGTAAAATGGTGCAAATCCTTATACACACAGATAACATGGTGCAGATCCTTATACACACAGATAACAATAAAAAGATGTCAACTGATGCGAGAAAAAGAGTGTTAAGCTGCAACATAGAGCCTGTACTTGTGTATGGATGTGAAGCATGGACAATGAGCAGACAAGTTGAAAAACATCTGATGGCTGTGGGAATGTAGTTTCTGATAAGAATGCAAAGAATACCATGGACAGACAGAAAAACCGATGACGAAGTACTACAAGAAACAAATGAAGATCGTAAACGGATTACAGAAATTAGTCGTAGACAGTCAAAAATTTTGTGACATGTTATGAGAAGAAATAAATTGGAGAACTTGGTGACAACTGGCAAGATCGAGGGGAAGAGAACAAGGGGAAGACAGAGAAGTGAGTAGCTGGATGGCTTGACCACGTGGCATGGTCAAGACAGGAACACTGAGCTGATTCAGGACTCTGGTGAACTAGTGACATGGCGGGTCATGACCGCCCACGCTTACCGGCATGGCACATGATGGATGGATGGAGCATTGAGTAGATCCTTATTCAGACAGGGGCTAGTTTACTGAGCTTTTCATTGCAACATGGCTGTCGATGTATCTTGTATGTGGGGGAGGGAGAGGAGGGGGGGGGGGGGGTGGGGGCTGGAAGAGAGCATAGACTTTGAAGAACAATCTCGGGCAACATTGAAACTGTCGACAAATAGTTGTAGTCTCATTTCGAAATGAGAAACTGTATCCTGAGCATCTGCCAGGAGTAAATAATTCGGCAGGTTTAGGATCAACAACAGCAGCAGTAACATCATCATCAACAACAACAACAACAACAACAACAACAACAACGACAACAACCCCAGGGCATAACTCATCACAAAAACAATAGCCTGTTACACGGTCTGTTTTGACACCAGCTTTCAGCCAATGGCCAAGTGAACATTCAGGATTGTCAACAACTTAACTGACAGGCATCATCGGGTACTTCTCACACACTCGTACAAGACAACTTGCAAGTCGTGTGGGAGGCAAAATGCATGGTCCATTTTATTGCCGTTGGCTCGCTTACAAGCGGTAAACAGTCGCTAATGCAATACACAATATATAGCCACAGAATTATCTAACACAAACTGCTAACCCTATGCTAACTCTATCTACTAGTGAACACACAACTCCTAACGTTACTCTAAACGATGTGAACGCCCCAAGTCCAGTCTCCCGTCTGCCGGACATCTCTCCCGTGGTTACACACCCCGCGGGGGTGACCTTCTCCTTCGTGCGTGTTACCTCACATCGCACGCTGCTGGCAAAACGTGGCCTGTTGAGTGTCTACTCAACTGTGCTCTGGCTTCATGAGGTGCGGTGGTATCGTGATTAGAGTGCTAACTCTCTGAACACCGCCTGCGTGTATTCTGAGGGAGTGGCTAACCTTCCACGATTCCCTCATCTCCCCTGCTCTTGCCTCGGGCACCGTATCTCCTCCTGGTCCCTCCAGGATTGACCGCTCTCCCTGGCGGAGGGGATGCGGTTGAGTCTTTGACACACACCCGCCCCCCTTGTGTTGCGTCATCAACTTTCACTTATTGGTTGTGACGCAAGGAGGTTTCTACACAAAAAATTAGTGTCTCTAATTTTTGTCAAAGACTCTAGATAACCTGGCTCTGGGCTTTCCAATAGACTATTTAACAACTATTGTCACAATGTAGTAAAGCCTCACTTGGCTACTGGCAATCGCCACAAACTTGCCTGGTTGGCGTGAGCCCCTTCTCACATGCTATATTATATTTATCAGAGGTATGTCTGAACCGGACCGTTGTCTTATAAGACCTGCCCTCACATAGTAAATTAACTTACTACCCATACAAAGTTGACTTTATTAGGGTCAACACATGAATTGCTTCATGTCCCCCATATAATATTTAACAACCAATCTACAAGAGTGTGTGCGACAGGCTTTACCTTCTTCGCTTCCGCGCGTAAGACTTCATTTCACTGTTAATTTAGTTCTTCGTTGTCTATTATGTCCCCTGGCCCCAAAGTTATCTGCCTTTGATCTGCAAATAGTGTATGCAATTTATATGTTTGTTTTTCTGGTTGTTTGCGTGTTTGGATGTAATAAATCTACTACTCTAACTTCTACCCTATATTTCTAACTTATCTGTGTATGTATGTTAGTTTTTTGAGTGCCATAATTTTGTTCAATGTGGCCACAAACAGGTGTATAACACTAATTCGTGACTACATTCCATTGTTATGAGACCCAAAATACTGTATTCTAAGTTCTAAACTATATCACAGACAACACATTCACACCAACGTAATTTCCCTAGCGAAAACCAACATTAGCCAACCAATAGTAAAAGTCGTTGCAGGCAGCAGAAGAATTTGCTGACTGCTTGCATTCTCTCCCGTCTATCTTTCATTCATTCTCACTTTCACACTTCTGTCATACTCCTTTCACCCTTACCTCTGTCACACATCTATTATCCTTCCACACTAATTCTTCTGATCATTTAAAAACCGTTGAGTGACACTGTACAGATTTGGCTCAGTTTGAGAAATTTGAGCTCAATGACTGTGCGAAAATCGCTGCACGAGTCATGTATTTACAATATATTTACACGGATGAGAACGGGTTGATGGTTTGTTCCCTTGGTCTCATCATCCACTATATTACACTGACATAAAACTATACATTCTAACATAATAATACTACTTCTATCAATAAATATATAATGTGTTAACTACATTTTGTCAAGTTAATTATATGATATGTTTATATTAATCCTTATGTTTATGTAATCTAAGGGAAGTAATTTAACTATTTACATGTAATGGATGTGATGTGAGTTATGCACCTTAATTACATGGATGATGTGAATACAAATTATGTATTTTTCTAACTACTATGCTAAATAATGTTTTTAAATGCACAAAGAAATTATATGAATGATGTTCTTAACATAAATGTTGTAAATGATGTATGTTCACTCATCTATTATTTTTAACCTATTATGACGTAACTGAATGATACTAATCAATGGTAATGTTTGTAAGTTGGTATGGTTTTATTAAGCTAGACTAACTAAACTAACTGACGCTAAGTGAAATATAATATTCTAAATGGTACTGTTTCTATCATAAATTTAATTTAACTTGTAATTAACTATTTTTATGTCTAAACTAATATTTTAATTTAATTCTAAGCTAAGTAAATGGGTTAATTACTGTACTAACTATCCTATTAAAATAAATGAGAACTATTATATTACCTAATTCTACCTCTAATTTATAACTATTTTTTTTTTTAAAAAAATTATTATTTTACATATCACATTAAGTTTATATACATGGTATTCAGTTTCCACAGGTTAGTATTTGCCTTCATGTTTGTACTTTGGTATAGGCACAATATAACTACATAATTTGCCTGGGTATCTGAAATACATTTACAGGTCATACATAGTGTTCTATCGGTAGTGCACGTGTAGAGATTCGCTGGTGTCGTAGCTTAGTCTTTATGTGTCTGAAATTAAGCACTGTTCTGACACTGTTTTCTACATTTCACACAAATGATACACCGGCCTGGAGCTTAGTTGGAAATGAGCTGTCCTGATTCACACGGTAGTATCTAAGTTCTGTAGCACAGTTCTTAAGTTAATGTCTACGGACACATGATAGTTCGTTGTACTTGGTACACTCTTAAGCACACCATGGGTGTATATGTAACCTATTTTACATAGCATATTGTACTGTATTCATGTACTAACTATCACTCTACATTATTATGTGGGATTTCAGGTATTATTACCTCAGATGGTCTACTGAGGGTATCAGCCAGAATGTTGTCTTTACCCTTGATATGTTCTATACTAAACGTATAGTTCTGAAGTATCAGAGACCACCTGTATATCCGGTCGTTTCTGTGCACCCCAGTTTGGATGACCGTAATGGGAGAATTATCTGTCTGGACAATGAAGTGTACACCCGCCAGAAATCGATGGAGCTTCCTCACTGAATAGATGACGCTGAGGGCTTCCAGTTCTGCTATCGAATATCTGGACTCGGCAGGTGTGATCTTACTGGCTCACAGTGAACAAATCGGATGGAAGATGCCCTCATAAAATTGGCCTAGTACTGCTGGCATCTGTCATAGAATAATAAACGAGCCTCGGATTAGGCAAGCGGAGGATTGGAATATTTACAGAAAAAATTTTCAATTTTGACAATGCAGAAATTAATAATGCATCTTTCACATATAATTGTAATTTCTGAGTAATTTACTAATCCCAAAAGGTTTCTGACCTGTTTCCTTATGTTAGACATGGTCAGATTCATAATTTTGGTACTACTTTTCAGGTCAGTCTACAGTTGGACTTGAGAAATGACATGACCCAAAAATGAATTTATTTTAGGCATAATTTGACTTTGCTTGGTTTGACAGTGAGACCGAAAAGTCGCACTCTGTCAAAGGCATGTCTCAGTTTCAGTAGGTGTATTGTCCAGTCATCAGTATTCTGATTTATTCATGTGTATTCTATAAGTTCACTACATGTATGCCCCTCGTCGGATTTGCCAGTCTCACTAACTAGTGTAGTTGCGCTATGTATGTCTGTCGTCTGATCACTTGGTGTTGTTGCAATATGTTCGTCTGTGTCTACTTCTGTCTGTTGTCTTGAAAAGTAAAGTTTACGCATGTTGACATGGAATATCTCTAAGTGTATGTTTATCGATATTTCATAGTCAACATGTACCATGGTTATGTACCACCTTGAATAGTCGTTGCCATTTCGCTGGTATGGAAGTAGCCTAAATCTGTCTTGATCAAGTTCAAGATCACTGGTTCTTGCACCGTTGTTTGTGTGTTTGTGGTAGAACTGACCCTTCCTCTATCAAATGGCTTGGGAGCCAGTATAGAAGGTTGTACTTCAGTTGTAGGATGTCTACCCTTAAACTTTTGTACCAATTGTTGACAGACATTACACGCAAATACATTATGAAAACATAATTTTATCTTCTTGAAAAAACCTGGTCTGGTGTTGTTGTATGCAAGATGACCAGTCACCGGTGTTTTATGTGCATATTTTGGCCTAGTTAACCGGTGTTGTTCAGGTAACACCTGTTCATGGTTACCAGTAGCATGACCTGTAGTTGAAATGCCATTCTTACGTCTAAATAAACAAGATGCATTTTTGGTCACTCTGGCTTTGACCTTTAACAATTTTAAGTATGGAGACACATTAAGAGTAGATTTCTGGTGGTGTAAAAGTTTCTGTTTGTTTGTGTCATCTGTGCTGGTTGTAGAAAGCATCAGTAGTGTCTCATCTTGTAATATGTTATGATGTTTTGAAGTGTCTGTTTTGGCTGTTGTAATAGTTGCCTTTACTTTTTCCCATGCAACTATTTCATCAATCGTACAATGTTTTAGTTGGGGTAAGCACCCCAGAATTAAATCAGTACAAGGGTTGTTCAGTATTGCACAGGTAAAGGTACCAGAGAGAAAAGGAGAAGTCAATATGGGCTTTTGCCAAAGGGTAAATTTCAATGTTACCCGAGAAGGTACGGCATTTGACAGTATCACCTGTGTAATCACCCGGATTAACCAGTTCTTTCCGAAGACCAATAAGGGTGCTGCCGCTGTCCTAGCAAACACTGGCATGCTACATCATTGACCATCGCATTGTGGAACACAAGATTGCCTCTGGAGGCTACTGCTGCGTTTACACTCTCAGATGAGCATAGTACTGTATGTCCACATTCTAGCTTCGCGTCTGTATGGAATTGGTGACATCGTTCACAGCTGTCGAAGCTCAACATATCGTATGCACCACAAACATTTTCTGCTTGGTTATTAGGTAAGTCACTTTCACTCTCAGACTCATTCTCACTACCACCATCTGAAGAGGTGTCAATCAAAATGGCATTACTGGCTTTCATACGCTGCCGGCCAAGGCACTTATTACTATAATGGCCATAACAGGAACAAAAAAAACATTTGATTGCACGCCTGTATGCAGATCTTTTACTTTGCTGTTTCTTGATCACATTTTCAAGATGCGCCGGATAGTTTGGCGATTTGTCACACATAGCATAAGTGTCATGTAAAAGGTGACAATGGATACATTTTTCAACTTTCCTATCTTTCTTATCGTATTTCTGATAAGGTTTCCTATTACTTTGGTAGTTTTTAGTTTGGTCTTTGACAAAGGACACTATTTCAGAGTCATTTGAGGTCTTAAACACATCTCTGTTAGACGAAAAATATGCTGAGCCTTTTTTCTCGAATTGCTGGATGTTCTCAATGTCTGACTGCTGCAAAAATTTGGCAAAAGGAGAAGGTATGGTAGATATAACCTTGTCCATAGCAATTAAGTTTTTTAATCTATCAAAGTCTTTTCCTATGTTAGCTGCTTTCAGCCACCTGTCTAGTACACTCTGTACATTTGAAACATAATCAATAAAGGTTTCACTAGGTTTAGGTTTTAGATTTGAGAACTGAACTTGATACCCAGGGGCATCAAGTAAAAAGTGCTGCATAATCCTATCATGGATGTATTGATAGCTAGATCTAAGTTCAATAGGAATAGACTCTATTACTTTAAGGGGCTCACCACTTAGATTCTTCATGTAAATAGGAGCCCACATATCTAAAGGAACTTGGTGATATTTAAATTGATACTCTACGTTCTCTGTCCAGGCTGATATGGAGTCATCTTTACAATATGGTTTGATAATATTTTTGTATTTGTTGAACTTATTTTCCTCTTGTTGACTTCTTAGTTTAGTGGCAGAGACTTCTGCGTGTGAGTCTACCTCCATGCCTTTCATCTTTAATTGTTTCTCTGATTCTACTTGGATTTGTTTTTCCTTAACATCTATTTCTTTTTGCTTTAGATCTAATTCCTTTTGTTTTAATTCTTTCTCTTGATCTAATTGCTTTAGCTTAATCTCCTTATCATGTTCTAACTGTTGTTGTTTAATCTCTAACTCTTTTTGCTTATTTATTTCAGCTAGTTCTTTTTTGGTGTTCTCTTTCTTGTGCACGTTCGTCCCTCTCCGCATTCTCTTTTCGTGTTTGTTCTTCTTTTGCTTCTTTAAATTTCTGATCTGCATATTGTTGTAGCTCTTTTCCTGTTAATTCTAGTTCTTTGCCTGCTTTTATGAAATCTGATAAAGTTGCCATCTTACTTTAGTACTTGGCTAACAATGATAGGCAATGATGACTTTAATCAGTTATTTATCTTTGATATGTTATGTTGGTTCTTATCTGATCACTATCAGTTGTGCTTTCTGTTTATACCCTGCCCAGATTTATCTTGCAGAAAAACAGAGTATACAAATATGTCAATGCGTTACAGCTGAAAAAGAGATGCACTATTAATCAAATTGCATGCCAAAATATATAAGTGTACTCAGCTTTAACGTTCCCGAGGATCGGGGAACGGAACTCCGTTGCCACAGGTCACCTTGGTACTTTAGGGTGGAGACACGTGTCGTTACCAGCAAACTATATTTGGTACACAGGGCCGTAATCAGGTGTAGTTCGCCCTTTGATATGCAGGGCCGTAGTAATCAGGCCTATTACACGATATGTTAACCCAGACCCCTATGGACAATGACTTAGACAATGACAGACAGATTTACGAACAACTAGAATATGTATTAAATAAATTAAATGTCAATGTCCTGTCTTTGCTCTATCAGTTATTGCCTTATGTTACTAATCTCTTTAATTTCTGTACGTGTTGTGCAGGCAAGTATCATCTGCCAGGCCAAAAAATAGTTCCATCGTGACGGTAAACACAGAGAAAATATGACCAAAAATATGCATATCTGGTTTTAAAGAAATAAAAATAACATCATAATGTTTAAATAAATAAATATATTCCTTTAGTAGTTGAAATAAATAAATAATAAATGATATAACGTACCGATTCAGGCGGGCAGCCGTTTAGCAATTCTCTACACACTCGATTGCTGTATGCTAATGAGCCCAGACGACTGTTTGTCAATCATCTGACGTCACAGCACAGCGCGATGAAAAATCGATATTGTCGGCTGGCTTTGTATCGCTCCGCCGTGAATCATTTTTGGTACTCATTTCTCAATAAAAAGGTGAATATATAAATAAATATCAGAAAAATAAGAATAATAATACTTACAGTTTCGAAGAATACATGATTTCATTCAATAAATATATCATAAACACAATTAAACACTATTTTGTCACGATAGGCATATTTCTAGCTCGCAAATTCTCCTGTCTGCACAAATTATCGTTACTACAAAAATTAAACCCTAGTCTAGCCTCGTGGACGAGTGGAGTAGCTTGAATATTACATTCAAGCTTCACTTCTGACAACCACAATTACCCTGGCCTGTCAACAACTTAACTGACAGGCATCATCGGGTACTTCTCACACACTCGTACAAGACAACTTGCAAGTCGTGTGGGAGGCAAAATGCATGGTCCATTTTATTGCCGTTGGCTCGCTTACAAGCGGTAAACAGTCGCTAATGCAATACACAATATATAGCCACAGAATTATCTAACACAAACTGCTAACCCTATGCTAACTCTATCTACTAGTGAACACACAACTCCTAACGTTACTCTAAACGATGTGAACGCCCCAAGTCCAGTCTCCCGTCTGCCGGACATCTCTCCCGTGGTTACACACCCCGCGGGGGTGACCTTCTCCTTCGTGCGTGTTACCTCACATCGCACGCTGCTGGCAAAACGTGGCCTGTTGAGTGTCTACTCAACTGTGCTCTGGCTTCATGAGGTGCGGTGGTATCGTGATTAGAGTGCTAACTCTCTGAACACCGCCTGCGTGTATTCTGAGGGAGTGGCTAACCTTCCACGATTCCCTCATCTCCCCTGCTCTTGCCTCGGGCACCGTATCTCCTCCTGGTCCCTCCAGGATTGACCGCTCTCCCTGGCGGAGGGGATGCGGTTGAGTCTTTGACAAGGATCTACAACAGGTAGCAGCGAACCGCCGGACATGGAGAGCCATGACTTCTGCCTTATGCGCCGCCTTAGACTCAAGAGGAAAGACGAACTAACTAACTAACTTTCAGTAATGGCTCAGTTCTCCCAAGTAGGCATGCATTTGTGCCTTAGCAAAGACAATTCAATCTTACTCTTCAATTGTCCTAACAATTTTACTTGAAACATTTTTTTGGGGACTCGACTCTGAATGTGTTGCTCAGAGTTCTCCTTCGGCACTTGTATTCAGAAGCCTGGATCCTACATCCTGAGTTAATTATTTCTCTCTCTCTCTCTTTCTCTCTCTCTCTCTCTGTCTCTCTCTCTCTCTCTCTCTCTCTCTCTCTCTCTCTCTCTCAATTACTGTTTCCTTGCCTTCCTTTAACCTCGTTCTGGCCTTCTGTCTCTCAACCTCTCTCTTTCCCCCTCTCTATTCTTGTATCCACTAGTCTCTCTTCTTGTCTTTCTTTGGTCTCTCTCGATTCCTGTCTTTCTCAAACTCTCTCTCCCTCTCTCACTCTCTCATGTCCGCCTTTATTCTCCTCTCTATCTGTCTCCCCCCCCCCCCCCCCCCCCCCGCCATCTATCTCTTCACTATTTCGAAGTTCCTATTCTATAAGTCTATACTCCTCTCATTCTATTATACACCTCGTTCACGTATGTATTCACAAGCCTGGTTTCCACATTCTGCGTCAGCAGAAACCACATTTAAAATACCGGTTACGACAAATGACTCCTATAGTTCGACCTTGACATGAAAGCTGATGTTTTCAATATAGGACTCAGTCTATTCGTCGCAAACGAGGTAGACAGATGTACAAAAAAGAGGACACAATCTCGTGTCTACAGATTTCAAATTTCTGTGTTGTCTCTTGCCTCGTATGACATCCACTTCTCTTCTCTCGACTGCCTATCTGCTCCCTGCCTCCCAGGCAATAGATGTTGCTTCTGTCCAGACAAGATCCATTTAGTAATGCTTCAACTTCAGCCCGTGGTGATGTCATATATAGCTCGTGTCTCTAAAATTAGAAATTGTCTCTGGCTTGAGCACAATGACGAACAAATTAATTCACAGACGAGTGCTTGTTGTCAATAAGTTAATTCTCTCTCGTTCGTGTCTATCCTCTTTCTCACACTCGCTATCTCTCTCCCTAAATCTCTCCCTTTCTCCCCCCCCCCCTCCTTTCTCATAAAGTTCCCTTCATTATCCCTTTCTCTCTCTCTGCCTCTCTTAATCTCTCAAATTTTTTTTCTTTCTCTTTCGGTTGTTCTCTGTCTTTCCGTCTCTATCTTAACTTCCAATAGACACCTACGTGTCCTCTCTCACACCTTTTCCTTCCTTTAATCTCCGTCTGATTCTCTCTATCTCTCTCTCTCTCTCTCTCTCTCTCTCTCTCTCTCTCCTATCACTTCTCTTTTTCGCAGTTCGTGTTGTATTCACACCTCTCTCCCTCTGTTATGAACTAACATATGAATTCACTGGACCGCCCTGTGTACTCGGTGATCGCCCATCCTGGCACTGCTGGCTATAAAAACGAATCCCAGATACCACCAGCCGTTGATTGACATTCTGGGACTCTAGTGATAAGTTGAACACATTCGTCATATTGTGAATGTATTCATTTTTGTTCATGTTTCCATTCCTCTCCCTCTCATTGTTGTGCCTTAATGTAGTCACTGTAGTGTCATCTCTACGGCTTATATGTTGTCGTTTCCTGTGTTGGTTTGCTGATGAAGGCTTGTCGCCGCATCGTCCTTTGTTTCTCGTAATTGTATTTAGCAAAGCTGCTCTATATTTCCACAAATTTACCGGATTTAATGAAGTGTATTACTATTACAGACATAAATGTTATTTTGACATCCTCGATAGTATCACCTGTATGACAACCTACCACATCCTCGTAGCTATACATCTAGAGAATTTATACTTTCGGTATTATCTTAAACACGAAATCTTATTCAACTACGTGCCAGCCCAAAAGGAGGACATAATAAGACAAAAAGGAGGACAAAGGAGGACATAATAAGACAAAAGGAGGACAAAGGAGGACATATTGAATGTTTCATTTAAATTGTTCCAGATTAAACCCACATTCAGTACAACTTTATTACAATAGCTGCCAAATGCGAGAACACATTTCTATCTTCTCTTCTGTTAATGCCTCCAAAATTCACATTGGCATTGTCACCAGCAAAAGCAACACATTTGGAGTACAAATCATCTTTTTGAAGTGTTCTCAAAATATACTGTGATCTAGTTTCTGAGGTTTCATTTGGTGTATTGTCTAACTCGAGAATCGTAGTTTGGATTCCACCTGCTTTCCAGTCAAAGTACTGAACAACGATCGGAAATATTTTCTGCGAACCGTGATTGCTAGCATCTGTCGAAAGACCGAAACATGAAATGCCACTTAAATATTTATCCAATTCATCAACAGTGTTGGGGGGCCAATCACCTGGTTTATTATTGTTTCAGTCTTTGTTTTTGCACAAGCAATATTTTTAGCAATTTCTGAATCTTCAAATAATGTGTGCATCAAACCAGCTGTGCAGGTCATCGAGTTGTAAGACTGATGATGACAAAATGAATGAAATGCCAAAGTTGCTTCAGCTGCATGCGCTTTCATCAGCACATTTGAGTACTTAGGCTGAAAAAAAGACGTAAATGTGCTAGATGACGCGGACACTTTAATTAGGTTTCTATGTCTCTCACTGTCAACATGGCGCTCCAAGTCAGTAGTTCCTTTGTTGGCAACGGACAAGTAACTATCGCAAATCGCACACTTTGCCTCATTCTCGTTGCGTCCTTCAACGAATCATGGAAACTTATTTTTCATAGTGCTCGAGAATTTGCATGTTCTCTTTGTAGAAGCCATTTTCATAAACATAGACGGCAAAAATTACAACAACAACAACAACAAAAACAATTTTAAGTGGCGTCTCTGCTACCGGAACCGGAAAGAACATTAACATTTTGACCATAGAGACTACAGCATTGTTAGTGTTGCCGAATAGAGCAACAGTTAGATTCAAATTATACAAATAATTGGTGTTTCACATTTTGAATCAATAGGAAAATTAAATAAATATTATTAAGCAATGGGTTTTAATGAAGAATGTAAACACACTGTAGAGTGTAGATACATTGTAAGTTGTAACAACAATACATAAAACATGATAACATAAAATATTTAAAAAGCCGGACATTTTAAAGGCTTTTAGCTTTGCCTGCCGGCCGGAGGACATTAGACCAAAAAGGAGGACATGTCCTTTCTTTGCCGGACGTCTGGCAACCCTATGCCAGCCCAAGTGGAGGCAGTATACCTCTATTTGAATTCATTTTCACCGCAGAGGGAGTGACAAAGGCCGGAATTCTCATCACTGAATGTCAATTTAAACCCAGGACGCGTTTAAATGCAGACGGCGTGCCTAACTTAAACATCCACAATCCGCAACACCGGAGCAAACCCTCCCTTTCAGCTTGGATTCATCAACGTCATTACAAAGAGTAGATTTGTGACCCTATTAT
>JACEFZ010006068.1:127500-247500 GCA_014155875.1 Cepaea nemoralis | reverse complement strand
TGTAACTGTACTACTAGAGGAGACAGTGTGGTTGTGTAACTGTACTACTAGAGTTGACAGTGTGGTTGTGTATATTTACTACTAGAGTTGACAGTGTGGTTGTGTAACTGTATTACTAGAGATGACAGTGTGGTTGTGTAACTGTATTACTAGAGATGACAGTGTGGTTGTGTATCTGTACTACTAGAGGTGACAGCGTGGTTGTGTAACTGTACTATCTGAGTTCACAGTGTGGTTGTGTAACTGTACTATCAGAGTTGACAGTGTGGTTGTGTAACTGTATTACTAGAGATGACAGTGTGGTTGTGTAACTGTATTACTAGAGATGACATTGTGGTTGTGTAACTGTATTACTAGAGATGACAGTGTGGTTGTGTAACTGTATTACTAGAGATGACAGTGTGGTTGTGTAACTGTATTACTAGAGATGACAGTGTGGTTGTGTAACTGTATTACTAGAGATGACAGTGTGGTTGTGTATCTGTACTACTAGAGGTGACAGCGTGGTTGTGTAACTGTACTATCTGAGTTCACAGTGTGGTTGTGTAACTGTACTATCAGAGTTGACAGTGTGGTTGTGTAACTGTATTACTAGAGATGACAGTGTGGTTGTGTAACTGTATTACTAGAGATGACAGTGTGGTTGTGTAACTGTATTACTAGAGATGACAGTGTGGTTGTGTAACTGTACTATCAGAGATGACAGTGTGGTTGTGTAACTGTATTACTAGAGATGACAGTGTGGTTGTGTAACTGTATTACTAGAGATGACAGTGTGGTTGTGTATCTGTACTACTAGAGGAGACAGTGTGGTTGTGTATCTGTACTACTAGAGTTGACAGTGTGATTGTGAACTGTACTATCAGAGATGACAGTGTGGTTGTGTATCTGTACTACTAGAGGAGACAGTGTGGTTGTGTATCTGTACTACTAGAGTTGACAGTGTGGTTGTGTAACTGTACTATCAGAGATGACAGTGTGGTTGTGTAACTGTATTACTAGAGATGACAGTGTGGTTGTGTAACTGTATTACTAGAGATGACAGTGTGGTTGTGTATCTGTACTACTAGAGGAGACAGTGTGGTTGTGTATCTGTACTACTAGAGTTGACAGTGTGGTTGTGTAACTGTACTGCTAGAGTTGACAGTGTGGTTTTGTAACTGTACTACTAGGGTTGACTGTGTGGTTGTGTAACTGTACTACTAGAGGTGACAGTGTGGTTGTGTAACTGTACTACTAGAGTTGACTGTGTTGTTGTGTAACTGTACTACTAGGGTTGACTGTGTTGTTGTGTAACTGTACTCTCAGAGTTGACAGTGTAGTTATGTAACTGCAAGCTGTCAATTTCTGTTTGTGTTTGGCGAAGGTGACGTGGCTGCCTCATCGAAATCGAAACTTTAAGTTCAATGTGGCGAGCTGTTCGAGTTACCGTGTTCAAATCGCACTTTAAGGTTACAATTTTTTCTTTTACTATAGCGATTGGTTTCTAGCAAATCATAAGCGTCTCTGAGGTTTCAGCAGCTGCATCATATACCATGTCTAGAAACAGAGTTTATTCCTGGCGATGCCCGTCCTTGATATTGCCCCGGAAATATTTACAATTAATTGGCACCCGTTACATGACGTTGGCTTTACCCCACAGCCGTTGTGTTTGGTACAAGACTCCAGGGAATCGAACTCAGAACACTGCCATGGGAAACAAACACACTAACCTCAGTGCCGCTGTCGGTAGTAAACAAATATAGCATGTCCTCTGCAGGACCTCGCCATGGTACCCAGACTCTGATAGTTTACGTTTAGTAATTTCTTTTCTGAATGAGAAATGAACGTTGAAGTCCAATAAACCGGTCCAGGGATTAATTCTAGTACACTTCCATCAGCACACCGGAAGTTTAAGCGCAAGAGTTAAACCGCGCGACCATCAGAAAATAGCGGAAATGTAAATGAAAACGGGAATGATACAAGAGAGACAATAAGTGAAATGTTACAGTTTCAGCTCTCTTCTGTTATTTCCCTTGATCAGGAAACGGTCAATATTTTATTTGTACTTTTTTAAAGTTGCATATCCCTCACAGGACGTTGCAGTCAACACTAGCATATTTCAGCTGTTGTTGATGCTCTTGGCAAGATTACGCTCAGTAGTTTGCCACTGCTTTCTAAACGATCAGCTCACATACCCCGTAAGTAACCAACGTGAAGCGATCCGCTGCAAAATCTTGCGCAGCTGTTTCCTCACGTGGATATACGGGATTTACGGAGAAAGTCGTTAACTCCTTTGCCAGGGAGACAGTTATTTACGTTATATTTAATATTGCCAGTCTGGGCTTATAAATTCCATTCGCAACAGGACGGATTCGAACTCTTAAAACCGACTTGAGTTGCCAGGTCGACCAGTTTAAAAAGGGTACCAGGAAATAGATGTAAAAGCGACATGGGCGACACTGATCCTGATCACATAATCCGCCGAATGATGATTAGTTTTTACAATTCTTGGTATAGCTTCTTAAGCCCCTGCGCCTAATGATGCAGTCCGGAAATAAACCCGCAACCTTCTGAGCACGTGGCAGACGGTTTAAAACCTCGCCAGGAATACCTCCGACGTTTCACTTAATTTGGTGCTGATCTGCAGTGATGTTGTGATTAAAGTCTCACTTGCCGGTCCGGTGGGAAGTGTTCAAATCCGCGCCGATGTGGAGTTTTAATATTGATCTGGGCAGTCAGGTCGATCAAAACTAACAGGAGTACCTGGAAATATTTTGGGAAAACATTGTGATCGTCTAGGTATTGACCACAGCGGTTATGGGTGCCTATTGATGTTTACATATGGGAGGCCGCACCATATACTCAACACACTTTAAGGCGTGTGCAAGAGTTAATTATTCGTAACCTGTTAATATATTACTGGCGTCTTTTGCTCTTTTCCTGTCATTGGCGCAGAGGCCCTCAAACAATCCTCGCCACGCCATTCTATCCTGAACATACCCATACAGCTCCTTCCTTGTCATCATACTAACAATAACTAAAGCAACACAACAAGACAGCTGATCCACGACTCTGGTGATCGTGTGAGATGGTGAAACATAACTGCTCACGCTTATCGGCAAGACAAATTATGACGATGAATGAGGTGGAGTGTTGGGTGTGCTTCTTCTCCTCCATAATTCTTAAAATTATATGGTACTCATGTTTGGGGGTAGGTCGACCCCAAAGCAGTACTGGTGGAAACGAACACAATCCGTATACTGCTGTGGGTGTAACTAGGACCGGCGTCTTTACAAACAGGTGCACGAAGTTATACTAGTATTGTTAACATATGAGATAACAAGGGATGGAGAGTCATGATCGCCGACGTGGCCAGACACGATATTTATACATATATAAAAACCAGATGGAATAAGTCAGAAATGTGAAACACGGCCAATTTCTGCGCTTGAAACGTGTTGGGTATATGAAGCGCCCATAGTTGTATGGACCAACCATCACTGGATGGATGATGTAGTCATTATAAATCTGGGTGTTTTTACTTCCCAGAACACTTCCTGGTGGCCATTTTAAGCTGGCTTCCTCTGGGAGATGGGCAGACCAAATCCTAAGCCTTGGTAGGCAACTTGTGTAGGATAGAAGCTCCGACAGGCGGACAGTTGGAGAATTGCTTTGCTGATCCGACAGCTTCTGGGGCTTGTTTTGTTCCAGACGTATTGGTGTTACCTTTCCTCTGGAGTAAACTGGGCAGGCCTAGGGAGGGATCATGCTGCATGGGCAACACATGGTCTCTACAATTCAGCCCAGGTTTTGTGCTATGGAGAGGTATAACTCACACCCTGGTCTTCGCTATATGTTGTTGTTACTATGCCTTTTTTCAAGCACAATGTAACAAATTATCGTCTGTCATGATGGCCAGGTGATCTGGGAGTAGGAGTCAATTGTAAAAACCAAACCACAAACTTGCGTGGATAAGGGTTCGAACATATTATAATCGGGTAGATAGGCAGCATTCAGTTCAGTTCAGTTCAGTCGTGGTTCCAACATCGCAGCAACGGGTCGTCCCCATTATGCTCCGTTCCTGTGCCAGTGAATATCACATAAAATGTTCATCACTGCCCCATGCGAAAAGTGTAAAAGACAGGAGTCTCGACAAACAACAGCCCGCTCAGGCACACTGTGCATATTGCCGCCACCAGAATGTCACCACAAAAGTCCTCCAAGCAACATTCATCCTTGATGGAAGTGACAGTCACTTTCCCAACCAGATGTTCACCTACAAAGTCTGGATATTTCTAGATGTTGGTATTCCGTTTCTAGATGTTTTCTAGCCAGCCATGCCATTTTATCTCCGAAATGCAGTTCACGCAACAAAAAATTAGGCAGCCGCGCTAGTCACCAGGCTCTGGTGAATCCCCACTGAAGGATGCGACACTTAAAACTCTAGGGCTCTTGATCAGTGGGGGGATTCTCTAACCACTCTAAAACTTATGTGATCAACGAGCAGGTTGTCTTCGTTAGTGGACCAGGTTGGTGTGGTGATTTACCTGCTCGCGCTACACGGGTTGATACACAGCTGCTCACACAATCTACTCACATCTGTTACTTAGATACCCACCCCACTGAGGGTGGGAGTGGTGTGTGTTCTTACACTCACGCTTAACTACACAAGCGGTCACATGTGTGTATTTATAGAAACTGTCCGTCTGTACCTCTCTCTCTCTCTCTCTCTCTCTCTCTCTCTCTCTCTCTCTCCTCTCTCTCTCTCTCTCTCTTTCTCTCTCTCTCTTTCTTTCTTTCTTTCTTCCTTTCTTTCTCTCTCTCTCTCTCTCTCTCTCTCTCTCTCTCTCTCTCTCTTTCTTTTCTTTCTTTCTTTCTTCCTTTCTTTCTCTCTCTCTCTCTCTCTCTCTCTCTCTCTCTCTCTCTCTCTCTCTCTCCATCTTTCTCACTCTCTCCCTCTTTCTGCTTGCCTGCCTGCCTATCTGTCTGATTGTCTGACTGTCAGTCTTCATGTATGATTTGCTAAACTATTTACACAATACCCCAGCCCTATCATTCCGATTGTATACCATATTTGATTAACGCCTTGAGAAGGTTTGAGTAAATGCTTCTAGCGCCATGTAGTTTGGACCAATCGACACTCGATGGGTGATATGATTAGTATCCCACCAGAGCCTTAACCTGCCATATAATTTTAAAGTACCAATTTTAAGTTTGCTTCCCTGTAATAGCAAGTCAGTTAAAAAGAATATATATCTTGCCTTTCTATGTAGGTATGTACTGTCATGTCTCCTCTGTCTATGTAGGTATGTACTGTCATGTCTCGTCTTTCTATGTAGGTATGTATTGTCATGTCTCGTCTTTCAATGTAGGTATGTACTGTCATGTCTCGTCTTTCTATGTAGGTATGTACTGTCATGTCTCGTATTTCTATGTAGGTCTGTACTGTCATGTCTCGTATTTCTATGTTTAACTTTATTACACTAGACTATTAAACTGTAGTGTTCTACACAATTCCATCCTTGCTCATCTCTTATTTTAATCATTTGATACTCAAGAAGGAGAGCATGGCACATAAGGAGAAGTTAATCACTTAATCCGTGGAAAAAAATCACCCTACAATTAGGTGAATGTATTGGTCTTTATCTCCCTGATATTCAATGGGGTCTGACCGTCCGGGTTATGACTCCCAAGTGTTCTCATCTGGTTACCATTCAGCTGATCATTTAACATCTCGTATTTTACTTAGACAAACTATTGCTGAACTCTAATCAGATGGCTGTCTGGCTGTACTACCATGCCCACTTGAGCGAGGCACCCCCGTCCATTTTAAATAAGGCATATTACTGTTGCGTGTGTGCCTTCTGGCTGGTTGCCTCCGTTAACGGCAGGTGATTTTAGTGAGGCTGTCTGTGGTTTTACTTGAGTCTAGTTATGTATGGATGTGCATGTCAAAAGTCTAACCTTATAGCACCAGCCCATGACTGTTGACCATTTGCCTTGTGGTTTAACGACTTGTGCCACATATAGGCCAGGAGCTGGACTTTGTTGTCGAAGGTGATGAATGTACACAGGTTTGAGTTATTTGGCTACGGTTGAGAATTCATTCACAATTCTGTCTACGGCTGTGGCAGCAGTTTGTAAACATCAGGGGTTAGGATACAGAGAAACAGCAGTGCAAGCTAAACTTTACGGACCACTAAGTGAACTTGAACAAAGACAGTGACATTTATACAAGAAAAAAAAATGCAGATATAGACAATTTATTTCAAAAATATGACAGAAAATGTTTAGATCAACACAGTGTACATTTGTTATTATTTCCTGAAATTTCTTTACAATATGTGTTATCCAACTTTGATTGTACGTCATTAATAACCGTTTTTTATGGTAACTATCATGTACATATTTTAAAGTACTCATCCTTATTATTTATTTGCTGTTTGATTTTCTTTATCTAGTCTCACACAATTACAGTGTCTTTTCTTACGGATATGTCTCCCTATAAAACATACATCAATGTTTGTCAAATTACCTAGGCATGGATAGGCCTAATAGCAGCTGGATCAGGGAAGTTAACTAAAGCTGGCATATAACTGAGCTTGTGCATTACAAATCATAACATAACATCGACCATTGAGACTTCCGGTCCCCAACATGAAGGATAGGCATTTAAATGGTTAAGACCTCTGGAGTGTTTATGCTTGTGGCTACAGTTTGTATTCCCATTTAAATGTTTAAGACCTCTGGAGTGTTTATGCTTGTGGCTACAGTTTGTATTCCCATTTAAATGGTTAAGACCTCTGGAGTGTTTATGCTTGTGGCTACAGTTTGTATTCCCATTTAAATGGTTAAGACCTCTGGAGTGTTTATGCTTGTGGCTACAGTTTGTATTCCCATTTAAATGGTTAAGACCTCTGGAGTGTTTATGCTTGTGGCTACAGTTTGTATTCCCATTTAAATGTTTAAGACCTCTGGAGTGTTTATGCTTGTGGCTACAGTTTGTATTCCCATTTAAATGGTTAAGACCTCTGGAGTGTTTATGCTTGTGGCTACAGTTTGTATTCCCATTTAAATGGTTAAGACCTCTGGAGTGTTTATGCTTGTGGCTACAGTTTGTATTCCCATTTAAATGGTTAAGACCTCTGGAGTGTTTATGCTTGTGGCTACAGTTTGTATTCCCATTTAAATGGTTAAGACCTCTGGAGTGTTTATGCTTGTGGCTACAGTTTGTATTCCCATTTTCCCCATGTTGGACTCGACGTGTCTGGTTCTGTCGCCCTGCTACTGAGTTGAGTGCGTGGCGCGACACTGTGAGCTGTGAATTTCGTGTGCAATTCTTCTACATCTGTCCGCTATTTTTTTGTAGCGTGGACTGCATGTTTAGAATAATGCGGCCGGCTTTGCTGCAGAACTGACTGGTTTGCTTTATGTAGAAATCTGTGGCTACTGGTTTTCTAGTGACAAGCCACTTCCATCAACGATGAACTGTATATTTCATGCAGGAATTTTGTGTTTGAATCCTGGCGGCGGCATTATGTACGGTGAAATGCTTTTACATCTGTCCACGGTTGTTTGTAGCGTGAACCGCATGTTCGGGAAAATGGCGGCTAGCTTTGTCGCCAAACGGGCTGGTTTGCCTTATGCAGTAATGTGTGGCTGCTGGTTTTCAAGTGACTGCCGCTTCCATCGACGATGAACTGTATTTTTCGTGGATGAATTTTGTGTTGGCAATCTAGTGGCGGTATTATGCACTGTGTACCCGTGCGGGCTATTGGTTTGTCGAGACTCTTATTTGTTCAACTTTTCACATGGGGCAGTGGGGAACATTTTGTGTGATATTCACTGGCACAGGAACGGAGCATAATAGGGACGACCCGTTGCCGTGAATTTGGAGCCGTGACTAATGACTAATGACTTTATGTAGGTTTTTCTGTCATGTCTCGTCTTTCCATGTAGGTAACTACTAACATGTTTCTTTGTTCTATAAAGGTCTGTAATAACATGTCTCGTCTTTCTGTTTAGATCTGTGCTGTCATGTCTCGTCTTTCTGTGAAGGTATGTACTGTCGTGTTTCGTCTCTATATGTAGGTATGTACCATCGTGTTTCGTCTCTATATGTAGGTATGTACTGTCATGTCTCGTCTTTCCATTTAGGTCGGTACTGTCATGTCTCGCCTTTCTATGTAGGTCAGTAGTATGTCAGGAGGTATTTACTTAGTAATTGTGGTTTCAAACCACCGATAAATCGTTCTTTACGGGTTTATCGGGTCATCTTGTTTCGTCGTAATTTACGACCACAATTGACCTCAATATTTTGAACTTGACGGTTATTTTCTTGGGTCTGGGTGACTACTTCCGGTTGTCCTACTGACTACTTCCGGTCTAGGGGTGGGGCGGGGCGGCGGCGGTGGTGGCGAGGCGGACAACGAGACAAGCCCCGGGTATGTGGAATACTTATATAGATAAGTAGACCAACTAGTTGTAGGGCGCCTGGGTTCGAGTCCCAGTGTGTGGGTGGGTGTGCGATGTGTGTGTGTGTGTAGGTGTGTACGGGGTAGGCCGATGTGAGGGCGCGAGGGAATAGGCCCCTACCCCGGATATTATCCTTTGCCCTCCGAGGAGGAGGGCCATCAAAATTCTCATTAAAATGTGAATAGTGACGGTCAAGTGAGGTCTTTGGATAGCCCAAAAGGAGTATTTTTTAAAAACTTTTATTGAGTGTTAAGAAACATTTGCATTTGTATTGTTAGTATTTTAACAGGCGTGCTGTGTGTATGGTATTCGTGAAGATCTGTTTAAACATGCGTTTGTGCGTGTCAAATTGGTGTACAAATGCGCTTCAACATCAAATTACAAAGTATACGTACCTAATATGCCTAAAGTATTAGCAATAAATTAAGACAAGAAAGTATGGCTGACCAGGATTATGGATTTTCCCATACTCTGCCAAACATCTCATTTTTACGTGATTGATGGTAAAAAGGTGGTGATAATGGTGGTGATTTCGATAATGGGGACAACAACGACTATAATGCGGTGATTATTTCTTCCCTTACTCGTTCTAAACCCATTCCTGCCTTTTCACTGGCAGAATACAGGTACCTAGTGTGGTCCTGTAGAAATGCAGCTTCATATAAATTTAAAACGTACAATTCACTTTTAATACTGCACATGTTTCAAAACAAAATTACACAAATATTCACAGACACACTGACATAATCTGCATCGCTTCCTAGGCTACTGACACCCACACCCGTGCGACGCGTGTGGACGGCGAGAGGTGAACTGTTTTGTGGCTCCACCTTAGACACCAACTTCTCATTTTATGGGTATATATTAGTATGAGGGTATGGTAAGATGTTAAGAGTGAGGGAAGAAATCATCAACTCACAAAAATTTGTTTGTTATCTATATCATCTTATTGGTATGTTCACGGATATACATATGTCAGTGTATATATATATATATATATGCATGCTCTGAAAGAGATGGATGCATGCCCTTTGTGAACGTGGTGGTCAAACGCAGCATTTTTGTGTTTTAATTGTAGTCACTGGGCGTGGCTACGTTCAACGGCGACATCAACAATTCAACTTATGTATATACCAAAAGGAGTATTTGGTAATAATACTCTTTGATCTGAGCCAACAAAATACCCAAAAGATACCTTTGGCATAGTCAGCGTTAGGAAAAAAGACTGAAGCCAGATTCCGGCTAATAATTCTATATATGGGTATATTGCCACACTTAATAAACACGTAATACCATATAGATAGTAATTAATTCTTGTAAAATGTACTGAAACACTGTAAAATGCACTGAAATACTGTAAAATAAAGAGGTATATAGATTATAATTACGGTTGGTTGTTGAATATTTAGTGTTTACGGTGTATATAGTTGTTGTCTTGACACATGCCGACGCATCTCGACTCCAAGACATAAAGTTGCTCGTACTCAATAACAAAATACTAAACAGCGCTCACCTTGATGAAACAGACGCAAACCAGCCGACGGCAATTTCAGGCATTTATTACATGCTCTCGCAGAACAACAAAGAACGCTACTCCATATGATAACCTGCCCCTGAAGACGGGGACGGGTGGTTATACAGTTATACAGACTCAGTTCCCGAATTCTGCCATTGCCTCCGGAAGGTCGCTCTTTTCCCAAGGATTTACCAGCAGCGTTTAACTCGTCTAAGGGTTATTCCTGTCCCGGTCCCATCACTGTATGAATGTGAGACAACAGACGATTTCCTCGCTCACTAAGAAGATTGCACCAAACCAGATCCTATCCTCTCCAACATGGAGCCCATAGAAAACACCGCTGTCCTGATGTCCTCTCCCGAAGCGTCCTCGTTGCCGTGTTATGACGTGGTCCACATCGGACTTAGTTTCTCATATGGTCATCTATTTTTGTGACTTGTCTGGGAATATCCCTTTCTATTTGGTGGCGCGTGGCCGCTGTGTGGCAGTTGTCATGCGATGAGAGAATGAAAGGCAAAAATCTCAATTAAGTAATAAAATGTGTTAGCCAAATGAGAACAATTTTTGGCTACATTTCAACCAGAAACATTCAAGTTGGAAACATAAAGAGAAATTTAATTGTTAATATTTTGTACAATTTTATTGTTGAAATTTTATTTTGTTCCTTCAATTATAGTGACTTATTACATAAGATATGTTTAATTTTCTGAAATATAACTGTTTGCATAGGGGACAGGCGAATATCTTATAAGTATTGTAGACAACAGGGCCATCAATCATCTGACTGTCGGGCACATCAAACATCTGGCTATTGGGCTCTTCACATAGCTGGTTGCTGGGGTCATCACACATCTGACTGTAGATGGGTTGGTAACTGGTGATGAATATAAGTATATTACAACCATCTTGTTTTTATGTAGGAGTTTTAATACTCGTCCGCTAGTGTGGTTTGACCTTTGTATTTTAAATATCAGTTACCACACGGGGATTAGACTATCTCGGCCTCTTTCACTGTTGTTCTCGATTTTATTTTTTTGCTCCAGGACTTTGACTCTGTGACTGTCCCCCAGGACTGGGGTCAGAATTTGGTCCAGTTACCATTGCGTTCTTCCGTGCCAACGATATGAACTGTTAAGAAGTGCGGTTCTGTTGCAGAATTAACCTGGAGAGGAGAGGAGAAAAAAAATAACATTGAAACTTATAAGACTTCAGCACCTAGTCGTTCATAGTGAAATAAAGAGTACCAGATAATAGAATGTACCAATAGACACCGGAGCTAACACACCTACTCTTGGAAACTATGATCATGACCTTTGTTATTTAAACATACCTTACTCGATAGGTGTTGTATTTCATCTGCTGTGACAGAGGAGCAACTTCGGAAACTAGCGGTAGGATAGTTTTCATTCCACAAAGCGTTGATTTTCTTGAGAAACTCAGAGTCTGGTTCATGAACGCTAGACAGAGGGTCAATATTTGCATCTGAAGAAGAATCGTCAAGCAGATCAAATGTTGTCTCATGCGGGTCTACGGCTGTCTGACTACAAGAAGTAGGTTTCTTGCAGAACAACATGTCTAATGACAGAGCTGAGATGAAGAAACAAGAATCACCAGTCTTCAAAACAGGCAACGGTGACGTTGTGCTACTTTTGTCAAAACTGGCATGCTCTGGTGAACTCTGGTAGAGATTATTTTGGAAACCAGTGTCTTTATTTCTCTGAGCGTGCACCAATACTAGTTTTTTTTTAGAATGAAGCTTTTGTTCTGTGTCACATGGATTGTGAGTGGAGTCGGTCATGTTCTTCGTTTGCAAGAGTTGTACTCCATGATTTCGTGTTTCTCTTTGACGTTTCTTTTGTTGTTTGGAAGAAGGGTGTCCTCTCTTGATCATTTTCTAGGTGTTGACAACACTGCTGGCAGATTTAAAATGCTTTGTAAGATCGACTGGGATGTAATCTCACCCATTGTGCGTTTGGGTTCCATGAATACTTCCGGTCGTAGTCAGTACCTGCGTGTCTCAGTTGTACCCTTACACAGGTGATCGAGTGCGATGCCATCTTTATCCGGCTTTAGTCATGTGATTAGATTGTATCCCTAAGTCAAATGACCGGAAGCACCGCCATATGTGAACGGCTGTGTCCCATAAGACACGTGACTGGTTACAGCGCCATCTTTTACCGGTTTTAGTCACGTGGTTGTACTCTTACACATGTGATCAAGTGAGACGCCATCTTTACCCGGTTTTAGTCACGTGTTTCGATTGTATACCTTAGACATATGACAGGAAGCATCGCCATATTTGAACGGCTGTATCGTTATGCTGTCAGTACGCTCTGAGTCAACCTCCAGTTTTCCCCAAAGACATGTCTGAACACGTTCATGTACGTTCACTCCGCTGACATAGCACTGTGGTGAGTCACCCGATCGGTCACCTTCAGGTGCTGACGAAGCTTATGCTGATGCTGATGATGCTGATGATAATGACTTTATTGGTGGTGCTGGGTGATGATGATGATGGAAATCCTGATTACAGACACTACAGACGATCATGGGTGCCGGTTGTTCAGAAAGACAACGGCAAGCTTGCCCAGGAAGCACGAATGTTTGAGGTTGACTGCGATGTCCTGTAATTGATAACACACACACACACACACACTCGGCTGTCATGATGGTACAAGTGCAACCAAACAATGTTGGCGTTGACGGCGACGTCCTGTAATTGATAGCACACACGCGAGCACGCACACACATACACACACACATGGATGTCATGATGGCACACAAGCACCAATCAATGTTGGGGCTGTCTGCAACGGCCTGTAAATGCATTGCATAAACAATGTTGGGGCTGACTGCGACAGTCCAGTAATAGATAGACAACTAGTTTTTGACACACCGTCTTCACACGCACATGACCTGGCTGGTGTTCATTCAAAATGACAATTGCAAACTTGCCTAGCGCACATGAAACTCCATGGAATATTGAGGTTGACTGCGACGTCCTGTAATTGATAGCACACCCGCGCGCACACACACACACTCGGCAGTACACCCACGCACGCACACACGCCTACATTCGCGCGCGCGCACACACACACACGGCTGTCATTATGGTACAAGGGAAACCAAACAATATTGGGGTTGACTGCGACGTCCTGTAATTGATAGCACACACACACACACATGCATGTGACATGACTACAGTTCATTCAATAAGACAGCAGTAATCTTACCCACCAAACACAACACTCCACAGAATGTTGGGACTGACTGCGCTGTCCTGTAATTGCTAGCACACCCACGCGCGCGCACGCACACATATACACACACAGACGCGCACACATCCCGCGTGACCAAGTCATCAAGGCAAGTACTGGGACAACCTACATGCAGCTGTAGAAATGCATTCATTTATAAATAAATAGATACATAAATACATAAATACACACACACACACACACACACACACACATACATATATATATATATATATATATATATATATATATATATATATATATATATATATATATATATATATATATATATATATATATATTCAAACCATTTG
This sequence comes from Cepaea nemoralis, assembly GCA_014155875.1. Lineage (NCBI taxonomy): Eukaryota > Metazoa > Mollusca > Gastropoda > Stylommatophora > Helicidae > Cepaea > Cepaea nemoralis. Next base: position 233,956 of record JACEFZ010006068.1, on the reverse strand, counting down.
TGTAACGGTTTCGTATAGCTATATTTTTATTTTATTTTTTTTCGGCGCAAATATTCCCTTCACAGTCCCGTTTGTATCACGTCTTCTGATCTCTAGCTGTGATAAGCATTGAAGTCCGTCGACGTTACTTGACATTTCCCTAGGCGTTCTGGTTGACCGGTATCGGATAATCTCAGTACGATGGTCGCTGGCCATTGTATTTCTCGCGGGGCGTGATGGGACAGCGCGTCGACCTTTACCTTGTGCGCAGGTAAACTTTCATTCAAGGGGAGCTTAGTATGCGAAAGGGGCAACAATTCTGGTTGAGCCAAGGGACCGATTAATCTCCCTTGGTTACTTTTATAATTAAGGGAGTACAAGGGAAGTAACCGGCGTAAAATTAAGAAATTATTATTTTAATGATTAATATGGAGATTTCACTGATTATGTTAAGTTAATTGAATGTGTACTATTGAGACTGGTCTCTAGTAGTATGTTCTCTAGAATTAATCACTATCTATATGGTATTACGTGTTTATTAAGTGTGGCAATATACCCATATATAGAATTATTAGCCGGAATCTGGCTTCAGTCTTTTTTCCTAACGCTGACTATGCCAAAGGTATCTTTTGGGTCTTTTTTTGGCTCAGATCAAAGAGTAGTATTACCAAATACTCCTTTTGGGCTATCCAAAGACCTCACTTGACCGTCACTATTCACATTTTAATGAGAATTTTGATGGCCCTCCTCCTCGGAGGGCAAAGGATAATATCCGGGGTAGGGGCCTATTCCCTCGCGCCCTCACATCGGCCTACCCCGTACACACCTACACACACACACGCGCACACCCACCCACACACTGGGAATCGAACCCAGGCGCCCTACAACTAGTTGGTCTACTTATCTATGTAAGTATTCCATATACCCGGGGCTTGTCTCTTTGTCCGCCCCGCCGCCGCCGCCGCTGCCCCGCCCCACCCCTAGACCGGAAGTAGTCAGCAGGACAACCGGAAGTAGTCACCCAGACACAAGAGAATAACCGCCAAGTTCAAAATATTGAGGTCAATTGTGGTCGTAAAATACAACGAAACAAGATGGCCGGATATCCCCGTATAGGACGATTTATCGGTGGTTTGAAACCACAAATACTAAGTAAATACCTCCTGACATACTACTTAGGTCTTTACTGTCGTGTCTTGTCTCTATATGTAGACCCGTACTGTCATGTCTCGTTCTCTTTAGGTATGTACTGACAAATCTCGTATTTCTATGTAGGTCTGTACTGTCATGTCTCGTCTGTCTATGTAGATCTGTACTGTCATGTCTGGTCTTTCTATGTCGATCTGTACTCATCACTGGGGAAGACATCTTATTGTTGTTTCTTCTCGTGTGAATGTTGTGTAGACTAGATTTATTAAATGTTGTGTAGACTAGATTTATTGAATGTTGTGTAGACTAGATTTATTGAATGTTGTGAAGACTAGATTTATTGAATGTTGTAGAGACCAGGTTTGCTGAATGTTGTAGAAACTAAGTTTGCGGAATATTGTAAAGACCGGGTTTGCTGAATGTTGTAAAGACCAGGTTTATTGAATGTTATAGAGACCAGGTTTGCTAGAGACACACACGAAACACGAGTCGTTGACTTGAAACCTCCTCATAATGTTCCATTGTCCTTGTCTTTACCATGTTCCCCAGTTTAAATTGCCATTAGGCAGAAAACTCTCAGAAATAACGAGAGCCCTCGAATAGCTTACGGGAATTTCTGCACTCCATCATTTCAATGGACTATGGAGCTGTCAGTTTTTGTCTTTCATGTCTGCGCATCGCGAGGCAACAGTTACACAATATAGGCCTCTCGTCGTGTGTTCTCTGCCCTGAGCTGGAGAGAGGGAAGGAAGCAGAATATAAATGAACGAGTTAGAGAGATGACTAGAAGGAAAATGTCAATAAGTGATCTGAGAAAGTGCAAACAGTCTCTGTGGCAGAGCTGCTCCTAAAGTTGCTTGTATCACATGTTCTGTCCGTTAAGTCTCAATCCAAGGGAGGAAATTGTTACTAAGTTTAAGAATCTAATTTAACGAGGAAAGTTTATTTCATGAGGATTTTGATAAACTGCTGCCATCAGTAACATTTACAAATGTGGTTTAGAAGGAATCTTCTAATTCAGTAAGTAGATTGTGTGAAATAAATGCAATATGTAATTACCAGGGGGTTCCAAGTGAAAACCTTAAAAGTGTGATAGAAATTACAATAACCATGGCATTGTCTTGTAACATGTCAATGTTGTTATATCAAGAGGGTTAAGCACGTGACATCACGTGCAGACGATAAGGGTCACGTCATATGTACAGTTTAAAGATGGCAGCCTCACTTTTGACATACACAGGGGAGGAGCAGCGGTCTGTTATCCGATTTTGCTTATCAGTGAAGCGGTGAAACCCGTAGATTTTCCTAGGAAAATAAAGGTGCAGTATGGTGATGTATGCATGTCAGTCCATCAAGTGTATGAGTGGAATAGAACGTGTCAACACGGCGTGACATCTGTGACAGACTGATCACGACCTGGTCAGGAACATCGAGTAGTGACCTCAGAGACATTTTTGTTTTATATGAATCCGAGTACTTTATCAGCATTGCAAGCAGTGGTGACTTCATCGAAAAATTATACATTTGTTCTTTAACTTTCTTCAGAATATATTAACAAAGTAAAAAATAATATTAATATATTAAAGGTTTTCATTTGTAGCTTCTCGCATAATCGTGGTAGGTATATAGAGAAAAATAAGTTTATAACTGCTCTTAACGCCACGATACCTGGCCAGGTCAGTTTATTGCTTGTTATTGGGTGAATATACTTATGTGTGTATGCATTCCCTGCGGTGTATGTGCGTAGATCATGCCACATCAACTAATCTACACAACCTCGCACTCATCACACCCTATCTACATTGTGTGTGTGGGTGTGTGTGTGTGTGTGTGTGTGTGTGTGTGTGTGTGTCTTTTCTCGCTTTGAACTCAAACATAGTCCATACACGTCCTGCTTCGTCTAGTAGCACTGGACTGGTTTTTACGGATGGATTAGCTTTCCATATTACAAGTGTCCGTCGTAATCAGGCGAACTTGCTGCGACCTTCTTAAGTACTTGTATTTGGCATCCCCAAGTCAAGGACGAGAAGTTAACATTTTAGTCCAACTAACCAGTTTAGGGGTTGAACCCGCCACCTCGGCACCAGTGCACCGGCTGTTTGAGAACGAGCGGTCTTATCCATTCGGCCATGCTGATCTCCAGGAAGAGCGATAATTAGAGAGAAGACTGAACAGTAACCACCCTTGAATTCATCATGAGCATGCGCTGTGCTGATAATCCCTGGCGGTCATGGCCGCCAGATCACGTGATCATTAGTCTGATATCAGGCGCGTGCATTTATCGTCACTATACCACGTGGTCTAACTATCAAAGTGTATATCTTTGTGTCTTCTTCATGCATGATCTTTCTCAATCAAATTTACCAATTGTCACCTAATGTTGAAGTTTACTTCTTTTTAAAACATGCCCCAAAAATGCCCCAGTGGTAATTAGGCCAATAAGGAAGTCAAAGAATAGTTATACTAAAACCAGCCATGCATGCCGTAAGTGGCGATTATGGAGGAATGACGTTGTTTCGGCTATCTCATCCCGTTAAAAATATTAGCTGCAAAATGTAAACAATCAATAGCAACTCAACACAATCCTTGATGTGAGTCGACAGAGGACCTAGGCAGGGCTTGATGTGAGTAGACTCAGGGCCTCGAAAGACCTTTATGTGGGTAGACTGAGGGCCTCGAAAGGCCTTGATGTGAGTAGACTCAGGGCCTATCTTCCACTGGGAGATGAAAGTCAGAAGAGGAAGGAGTGCAAAGTGAGAAGAGGAAGCTACAACATATTGGGGTGACAACATGAACATGAAGCATGCAGTAAGAATGTGTGTCAATGAGATAGATATACAGCACATCTTTTAACAATGTTTCATTTGTTCTTCATTGTTCTCGTTTTTCCCCATCTTTGGTTATTCACATCCCGTTCTTAGGCCTTAATTTTGCCACTGGAGTTTCTCCGTGATTATATGTTGTGTTTTGTGTATGTATTTGTTTGTTGATGAAGGCTAATAGCCACAACGTAATGTGTTTTCCGTGTTTTATTTTATATTGTTTACATGTCCACGAACCTGTGGAATAACAGCATCGAACAAGATAAAGTAACATGTTTGAAACCAATCAACTTTTCTGGGTCAGTACATGGTGAAAATTGGGACGTTTGTACATCAGCGTCACAGAAACATTGTTCGACGTCGTGGGTCATCATTCGCACTGCGAGCGCTAACAAGTCAAGTCGCATTATTCTGTCAAGAAGCCTGATCAGCGGGAAAATGTCACGTGGAAAATCTAACAACAAGAAACACGCTGTTGCCAAGATGTGCAGCGTGGTAGCCGACAAGAAGAAGAAGAACGTCGAGAGCCCACCTGCTAGCTGCATCAAAGAGCCTGATACTACAGCCATTACTGAAGCTACCACGAGGGAGAAGATTGACAGCCCAACACAGTCAAGAATCGAGACAGCAGAGAAGAAGGAGGAGAAAGACAATAGAGTCGGATACACCGACTCAAAAACAGTCCGATGGGTTGTCAAGCGGATTCCTGTGGAGCTGACAGATGAAGAAATCCTGAAGCATCTTCACATCCGAGTCTTGAAGGCTTCTCACTTACTCCAAGATACCTACAACCCTGGCAGTGGTGACATCGGAGGGCAGCGAAATGCCGACCACAGCATCACTCAACAAGAGACTGCAGCAACCAGAGAGATTCATACCAAGAATCACGCAGTGTTCAAAATGCCAGAGGGCCGGCCACAGCAGAGCAACGTGTCGCAGTAAGACGGAAATCTGTCGATACTGCGCCGATCACCACGCCTTCAAGGAGTGTCCGCTGGCCAAGCTGGGCACGGACTTCCGAGCTCCTAACAACAGAAGAAAGTGCGCCAACTGTCTGGGCAAACACGGAGCAAGATACCTGGGCTGTCCGTACCTGCAGAGACATAGAGACGTCTTAAAGATCGCCACCATCACAAAGACACCATTCAAGGAAGCAATGCAGAGGGGCGAGACAGCCACGGGTATAGCACAAGCTGAAAGAGATCAACTTCAAAAGCAGATAGACGAGTTGAAGAAACAAGTCAAGGCACTGCTGACGCCTAATCCGACCAGCGACAACGAGAATCTACTGGCGGAAATAAAGGAGATCCATGAAAACATTAAGCGAGAAGTGGAACAGATGACCGCATTGAAGCAAGAAAACGAAGAAATGCTACGTACTATAAAAGTGGAGAGAGAGCGACTAAAAGCTGAAATGAAATCAACTCAAAACAAATCAACAGAAGTCAGGCAAGTAACCACAAAGAAACAGCAAGAAACACAACAAAAAACCGACCCGGAGACGCAAGATAAAACCAACAGCCGAACCTCGACGCCCAAACCATCCAAGGGGAAACCAACATCCCACCAGACAGCCGAAGAAAGACAAGATAAGGTACCTTCCGACGGCATACCGTGGATTGGAGGGGAACCTACCCGGGAGGAAATGGAGGTGTACATAGAAGAAGGAAAGAAACGAGCAGAACAAGAGGAACTCAGACACGAGGAATACATAAGGAGACAGGAAGCAAAAGTAAAGAAGCCCAAGAAACTCAGGGGGAAACCGACAGAATACCCGGAATTACACTATGACGTCGATGCCGACTTCGAGTACTACATAGAAGACGGAGAGATCTTCCCATGGCTGACCACAGAGGAAGCAATCGAAAAACAGCAAAAACTTACACACGAAAGTGAAAGAAAGCGCAAGGATTTAAATAACATCGAAAAGCTTCTAGGGGCATTACACAGAACAGGAGGCAAAAGTACTAAATAAAAAGTCCTTTTAAGGACTGCAATCACTCAAGCCAGGAGCCTGCGCCAACAAAGAAAACAACAAGAGGAAACAAGCACTAAGGACGGCCGCCGACCGATCCCCCAGCTGGAGTGGGATAACGAAAAGTCCTTATAAGGACTGCAGCCAGACGAGCCAGGAGCCTACACCAACAAAGAAAACCACAAAAACAGACGAGCACAAAGGATAGCCGCCGACCACTGCTGACGTCACAGACACAAACGCTACATCACCAGTCCGAGATAGGACTCACAAGACAAGAATTAGGGTGAATAAACCAACAAAAACCCCGTACCTCAACAATAACCACAGCTGATGAAGCAGGTTAGACGAGGTCGAATTTGGAATTTTTGGTTTTGAATTGGAATTGGAATTGGAATTGTCAGAGCACTGCGGTCCAAGAAGACAACTCTGAAACTCTGTCAGATCTGAACGTGTAAAAAAACTGACATCATGTCTCAGAAACTGAAATACTTTGGCTATAGTGAAATGTCACTGCGGTTTGGAGACAACAGTAACAGATGGTATAGTCTAGTGGGGAAAGGGGCAGGGGTCGATCAGCACAAAGACGGAGATAGTACATTTTTTAAAAACAAAAACGTAGGCAGAGAACCCAGAGGAAAAAGATCGAGCATCATATTGATGGACGCTTGGGTTCAGAGCGAGCGAATCACGTTTACTTTGTGATCTTCTATGGCTTTTCCTCTATCCTCTTCCTTCCACATTAGTCTTTATCTGAATCTAAAACCATGGCCAGAGAACAGAAAATTAAAATACGGGTGGCCAAACAAGAACACTACGCAGGAAGCCAAAGAAGATTGATAAACCAACACAGATCTGGTGTCGTTAGCCGCTACACGCTGCGGGATTTGCTGAGGAGGGGATCCGAGCACTTATCGACTGAATGGTTCGATGTGCAACGAGGGTGATCTGTCGACTAACTAAATAACTAACTTTATCAAACGATTATTTTCCCTCACATCTCTCCAGTGTTTTATGTCCTTTATCTCTGCTATCTGGATCCTCCTCCTCCACACTAACTAACTCTGTTGTTTTCCATTCTTCCTTCTGTCCCATCTCTTCTTTCCAGTCTTCGTTTCTATCTGTCTGTCCATTCTTGTTAGTGAAAAATCCTTGATTACGGCTACATGTCGATTGAAAGAATATTAACAAAACATTCGATCTAGCAAAGTCACAAAACAGTGTGTATTTCTTTGTCGTGCGTTGATGGATTTCTATCTGCTTTCAAACTTGTTTCTTTCTCTTCTCCGTTTGAGGGAGAATAAATCTCTTCTGTCAATACACAGCCGTTTCGCGTACTCCTACTTGATGCTCAGTTTTTAAAATTAAAGCGATTTCTCTAGTTTCAGAAGTTTGCCATCAATTGTAACCCGACTGGATCAGTCACAAAATGTGATTTCCTCCCCCAGGTCCACTGGAGAAATCTACAACGGCTGATGTTTGTCGATAATAGAATAGACTTGGTCAGAGGGGTACGATCAATCCCCTATATTACTTTTGTTTCTGTACAGGACGTGGAAAAAAATGTTTTTATAATGAGAGTAAACAAAGTTATAGATTAGGACAATTTTAGTAAATTCTTGAAGCTATCAATCAATTAATCAGGTCACGTCTCCTTAGTCAAGGTTGGCTGCATTGGATATCCAGAACTGTCTGTCTCTCGCCTTGATTGTATCTTCTCTCAGACTGATGTTCGATCATCTCTTGATGTTATCTTTCTATTTGTATCGATGTCTACGTCTTGCTTGATTGCCTTGGACCTTGCCCTCCTTATCGCCGAAATACGATTCTGTTATTTAAAACATTGATTGATTGGGAGTCTTCGGGCTGTACAGGGAGTCTAGCTTGTCGTGTTGATTCATTGATTCAATTCCAGGATTGTCTTCGTGTCATTTAAAACGATCCATTAGTAATTCTACCTCTTCCGTTAAATGGCGCTAGCACACAAGGTCACTCATCCTAGAAAGGGACTTGTATCCCAGGGCACAACATCGTGACACTGGTAAACATCTTTAAGTGTATAAATGTATACCAGGTCGCCTATACGATAGACACTCTGTTGTGGGTGGATTTCGTTATTTTAAGCTTTTCTTCTAAAATCAGGGCAGCGGTTTTTCGACATGCTCAGAAGGTTTGTAGGGGCATGTTGTTTCACAAATCCGACACACGAGATTTGAGTTCAAACACGTGCGATTTGGGAGCATATCGCTTTGCGTTGATTTTCACAATAGTATTGGCGTTGACCGTCCAGAAAACATTAGAAAACATTTAAACGTAAAATTCTTTAGACAAATAAAAAGCGGTCAATAAATGATGAGGGTTGAATGCGACGTCATATACACGACACGAAACTAACGTTTGAAATTAGAATTTGTAGAACTTGGAGAGGGCACAGACGGCCTCATAGTTTTCTTTTCATGAAGACTGAACACTTGATAATGACTTCCGATGTACGATGCGATAAACAGTACAAAGAAAACAATGCCCACATCTAGAAGCCCATTTACTAACAGTTATTACCATATTCACAGATCCTTTTACTAACGGCAAATACCATATTCACCGATCCTTTTATAACGACAAATACCATATCCACAGATCCTTTTACTGACGGCAAATACCATATCCTCAGATCCTTTTACTAACGGCAAATACCATATCCAGAGATCCTTTTACTAACAGCAAAAACCATGTCCAGAGATTGTTTTACTAACAGCAAATAACATATACACAGATCCTTTAACTAACGGCAAGTACCATATCTAACCATATGTTCACGAGAAAGCTTAACATGAAAAATACATAACTCTCTGTCCAAAATATATAAATCAACTTACTGAGAAGTTGTGTGTGACCTTTTCTTCCGTTCGGATGTTATTCATTTACAATGAGTGATAGTAGGTTTGGAAACACTAGAGGATGTGAAAATATGGCCTTTCAGGTTAATCTTGCGAATACCCTGGGCAGAGAAGGGAACAAAGGCTGAGGTCTTGAGGTACTTCACAACAGCACTTGTAAAAGGCGTCAGAACAAAAATATGCAATAAAGAGAACAAGACAATAGACATGTTGGAACAGAGAAGTTAGGATTCTGTGGGGAAATATTAGACGAGTGACACAGAGTTAGACATGGCGTTAGAACAGTTGGATTAGATAAGTTATACTAGACAAATGACACAGAGACAGACAAGTCACTAGAAAAGTTGGAATAGAGAAGGTATACTAGACATTTGACGCAGAGACAGACTGACTAGACATGTCACTAGAAAATATGGAATAGAGAAGATAGTCTTCACTGTGGAGAAATACTAGAAAGAGATTATCTGGTTGTTTCCGAATTTGAAATTTAAATATTGAGCACAACCCACTACTGGCAACGCTGATCGTATTCTGGTATGAACCTAAGGCCCATCCAAGTCAATATGGAAGCACTATACTCGAGTTTCGCTCTCGTTTGAGCTCGTCAGTAGTGCATATCCTTGACCGGATCCGGAAACAAGCCCCGGATCACTGGCGTGTGAAGCGGGTGTGTAACCACGCGGCGCACGCTGGACATAGCCAAATTATCATAACAGAATATTACAACGTCACCCATTGTAGGCTATAGCTCAAAGATTGCCCGATCGCCGCGACTGACGCCCGTCAATCGATGTGGACCCGAACGATCAGGACTTCTCACTGGCAAGGCGCACCAGGCCGCCTAAATCCAGTGAGCAATAATCAGATTGATTATTTGGTTGTTTCGGGATTTGAAATTTAAATATTGAGCACAACCCACTATTGGCAACGCTGATCGTATTCTGGTATGAACCTAAGGCCCATCCACGTCAATATGGAAGCACTATACTCGAGTTTCGCTCTCGTATGAGCTCGTCAATAGTGCATATCCTTGACCGGATCCGGAAATAAGACAAGACAAGACGGAAACAAGGCTAGAAAGAGACCCAAACACAGGCAGAAAGTCAAGTGTTACTGTTATTCTCCATTTGTCACCTGCTCCATGCCGCACGCATTTTCATACCCGAGGTTCTGTAATGTCCTAAGTCCCGTTACATGAATTTTGACCCCTGCCTTGTCGTGCAGGAATCTTGCCTTCCATCGTTGCTCTTCACAAACCCCTTAGACGTCTGGTGTTGTCAAACTACTCCAGTTACTGAGCCAGGATGATATTCATGAGTCGCTTTTCTTCGTTGTTCAGATTTCGTAGTATATCAATATCTTTTATTCTTCGTGGTCCATGATATTCTTATTATTGGTCTGTAACATTTCAGCTGAATGCCTGAATCTTCATCTGCAATACTCGTGAGCGGTGTATGATTTACACTTGTGCGTTTCTACTGAAACAATGCATGTTCTCAAAATTGTTGCCTTTATTTATTTGATAGTGTTTATTAATATGTCCTCATGATGTTTAGCGTCTGCCTTTGTTTGACTCATGTCCTTCTCAGTTCTTTAGAACATTTCCAATAGTGATTATTTGGTTGTTTCGGGATTTGAAATTTAAATATTGAGCACAACCCACTACTGGCAACGCTGATCGCATTCTGGTATGAACCTAAGGCCTATCCACGTCAATATTCCACATTGACGTGGATAGGCCTTAGGTTCATACCGGAATACGATCAGCGTTGCCAGTAGTAGGTTGTGCTCAATATTTAAATTTCCAGTAGTGTCAATTATTGTGTCAGGATATTTACATGTGTGATATACTTTACATTTCTTTATTGTTGAATGTAATTGTTTCGTTGACGTATAGTTCTGTCCGTAAACATTAACTTTGCTATTTTGTGTTAAGAAACAAAATGCCAACTTTGTACGCAATGAGATCAATTCATCAATCAGGTGCCGTCTCCGCAATGAAGGTTGGCTGCAATGGATCTCCAACACTGTCTGTCTCTTGCCTTGACTGTACACTCTGTCAGGCTGATGTTCGTCCATCTCTTGATGTTATCATCCCACTTGTATCGTTGTCTACCTCTTGCCCTCAACCTTGCCTTTCAGTATGGTTTTTATTGGAGAATCATGTCTTTTAACTTGGCCAAAATATTTCACTTGTCTCAATTTTATTTCTTTAATCAACTCTCTCCTCATTCCCAGTTTTTCTAGGACCTCTGCATTTGATTGGTTTTGTTTCCATGAAATACGACCTATTCGTCTGTATATCCACAACTCCAGAGCTTCTATGCGACTTTCTAGTTGCTTGTTCAATGTCCAGCCTTCCGAGCCATAAAGTAGCGTTGAATATACGTAGCATTTTACAATTCTCATTTTTAATGCGTTATTAATCTCTCTAGATGTTAATACTGATTTCATGCCGTTGAAAGCATTTTTGGCCATTCCTATTCTCTTTTTGATTTCCATTTCACTTCTGCCATCATCTGTTATTATATGTCCAAGATAACAGATACTTGTTACTTGTTCTAGTATCTGCCCATTTACTGTGATGTTCATTGATGACCTTTCCTTTTCACTGCTAATTATCATATTTTTTTGTTTTTTGGATGTTATATTTAAGCCACATTCTGCACTGTGCCTCTTTTCTTCTTCCACTAGGCCTTGCAACTCTTGCTCACTTTCTGCTAGTAACACGGTATCGTCAGCATATCTAAGATTGTTTATGATTCTTCCATTGATGCTGAGTTCAGGCATTTCAACTTGTTTAAAAATTCTTTCTGTGTATAGGTTGAAGAGGCTTGGGGACAGTACACATCCCTGCCATACTCCTCTTTTTATCTCTATAGGCGAGGAACAGTTATTACCGCATCTAATAGACGCCACTTGTTCCCAGTACAAGTTACTAATAAGTCTGATGTCCTTTCCGTCTACTCCTATATATTGAAGGCACGTAATTAGTTATTCATGTTGTACTCTAATCAAAAGCTTTCTTGTAGTCTATAAAACAAACATATATACTTTTTTGAACTTCTATATATTTTTCAATTAACATCCTCAAATAGATAATTGTTTCTCTGGTGCCGCTGTCTTTGCGGAACCCAAATTGTTCTTCAGCTACTTCCTCATCTATTTTATGTTGAATTCTTTCTTGTATGACCTTGAGTAGTATCTTAGTTATGTGGATCATTAAGCTAATAGTTCTGTAATCCTCACACTCAATAGCTCTTGACTTCTTCGGTAGTGTGATGAAAATTGATGTTTTCAAGTCCTTGGGGATGTACCAAGTATTATATATATATATATATATATATATATATATATATATATATATATATATATATATATATATATATATATATATATATATATATATATATATATATATCATTACATAATTCTGTGATAGTTTCAATGCCAAAGCTGGATTAGGATTTTATCATCTCTGTTGTTATCCTGTCAGGGCCTGCAGCCTTTCCTTCTTTCATCTTTTTAATAACCTTTTCTACTTTAGCCGTTAATATTTTTGGTCCTTCTTGAGTATTATACAATATTGGTCTATTGACCCTGTTGTCCCAGAATAAATCTTCTGTGTACTCTGTCGATATTTTTATTATGTCAGTGTTATTAATTATAAATTCTCGCCAGATCAGGGTCGGAAGGTTGTGGGTTCGATTCTAGCCTACGACTTTCAGCTCACGAGTGCAATTTTGCCGGAGTCTCTTGGGTTTCGTCGCTGGAGCTGCACAATTGGTCGCTTTGTGCCAAGATTTCCATGCGGAAAGATACCGAACCATATGGGATAAAACATAGTGCAATGATGCCGATCCACATAACCCCTTTTTACAGATATGCCAGAGAAGTAGATATTAATTAATATATATATATATATATATATATATATATATATATATATATATATATATATATATATATATATATGAAAGAAAATCACAAACACTGAAGTATTGGAAAGATCAGGTTGTGTGACAGTTTATTCCATGCTCAGTCTTCGTAGACTTAGATGGATAGGACATCTTAGAAGGATGGATGATAGTAGAATACCAAAGGACATCTTTTTGGTGAATTACAGATGGGTACGAGAGCTCAGGGTCGGCCTCTACTACGATACAAAGATGTGTGTAAGCGGGACATGATTGATACAGGCATTGATAATGCACATTGGGAGCAAGTCGCCGCTGAACGTTTTGCATGGAGGGCAAATATCAGAAATGGAATAAAGACAAAGGAGAAAATTATTGCAGATAAGTCACACACCGAGCGTGTGAGACGTAAGATGGTGCATGATGGTGGAAATGATCATGTTTTCACATTCAACCACTGTGGACGAACATATACAGAGCGAATTGGCCTTATCAGTCACATTCACTACCATCATGGGTTGTAGTTATTATGCCTTTTTGAAGCACAAACTATCGTCTGTCAAGACGGCAAGGTGCCAATGGATGAATGAATGAATATGAGAGAAATATATTTTAGAGGACATATGGCAGGGAATACGGTATTGAAACCATGTGTCCGAAATAATAATTTTAACAATTGCAGACATTCTCAAATCAAATAATTTCGTTCCCGGACCACGCCGACTCGGTCCCGAAATCTGAACTGTCTCTTCACTCTGAAGTCTGAGTTAACAAGAAGGGCATGTGAATCTGTGAAGCTTTTTGGTGTGAATTCATGTGTTCCTCTGTGGTTAGAGTGTTTTCATGTGAGCCAGTTTCTGGTTAACTCGATCCGATGTTGGCCTTTGTCGGGCTCGTGTTTCTGCCGGCAAACTCGGAATTAATTATTGTTTTTTTGTTTTATTGTTTTTCTCGACAGAGTCAATTTTTTCATGTGCATGAGTTTGTTTGCGCGTGCGTGCTGTTGTCTGCTTGTTGTTTTTGTTTTCCGCTTGTGAGGCGGCTGAGCGGTCGCATTTAACATGCGAACATTCCAGGCATGTTGGTAGCATGTTTTAAGTTATTATTAGGTCGCGCTACCGAAGGTGGAACGAAACCTCTTTGGTAATGAAATTACGTTAACTGCTAAAGTGAAGGAAAGATTGTCCATTTATTTCTCCTTGTTCTAAGGTCTACAAAATGTAATGATGCTGTCACATCGCAGGCCCATAGCAAGAAATTATCTCTTGACTAATGTATGTTATTGTTAGCATGACTGTTTTGTTGTATACGTTTAGTTCTGTTGTGTTCATCGTCACAACTGTGTGTGTTCATCGTTATAACTCTGTGTGTTCATCGTCATAACTGTGTGTGTTCGTCGTCACAACTGTGTGTGTTCATCGTCATAACTGTGTGTGTTCGTCGTCACAACTGTGTGTGTTCATCGTCACAACTGTGTGTGTTCGTCGCCACAACTGTGCGTGTTCGTCGTCACAACTGTGTGTGTTCGTCGTCAGAACTGTGTGTGTGTTCGTTGTTATAACTGTGTGTGTTCGTTGTTATAACTGTGTGTGTTCGTTGTTATAACTGTGTGTGTTCGTCGCCACAACTGTGTGTGTTCGTCGTCACAACTATTATCTGCATTAGGAGTCAGCGTGGCTGACGCTCGTATTTAACCTATCTGTTTGCTGACGGCGGGGTTGTGAGTTCATTCCACACGCCAGTCATTTGGACTTATAACGTTGACTTCTTGTTAAGAAAGCATTGGTAAACTACTGGACGTACATTTTCCTAGTAAATCAACTTTGGATTGGTTGCAGTGCCATGTAAAAGGTCAAGCAACATTGTTTTTATCATCTCCCTCACTGTCACAACATTGCTCTTAAACTTCCGGTGTGCTGATGCCGAGATAGCAAGTTCAACCCCTACACCAGTTAGCGGGATTAAAATGTTGACTTCTAGTTCTTGACTTGGTAATGTAAATTAAAAGTACCTCAGAAGTCGGGGTGGTTTCGCCTTTTGGCGAGGGACCCTGCTAACAACAGTCCAGTGCATTCCACAGTAGTGGCAACTACTTGAATTTGTAGCATGCGTGTCGGCTATGCTTGAGTTCAAAGCGTGCGAACTCAAAGAAAATAATTCACTGTTACCTCTATTCTTTTCTTAATCGTTACCTCTGGCATCTCTAGCCTGATAATCATTATCATCACCCCCATTATTATCACCATTAAAATCATAACCACACCAACATCATCAACACCAACACTACCAACCTTATCGTCAGTATCACCAATATTACCAGCACCATCACCATCATCGCTGACATCATCAAAACCACCACCAGCACCATCGTCATCACCAAAACATCACAAAAACCACCACAACCAGCACCATCACCATCATGATCACAACCATCATCACCATTAGTATCATCATTACCATCATCATCATTGCCACCATTATTATCGTCATCATCATCACCACAACTATGATCAACACCAGTATCGTCACGGCCGGCGTAAACAGCATCCCTTAAAATTGGCACCATTAAATCTCAGGGGAAATAAAGGCACTCAGCGTAATATTAATTATACCACCCATAGAGTGCCGACTAGCTTAAAATATCTCACTCTCTATACTGCGGAGCGGTGAAGTTTTTTTTTTTCTTTTCTGTCGGGTCAAAAAGAAAACTCTAACCTACAACATTCGCGGATCTGGGCTTCCAGTCCGCCGCGGACTACATGGGTACCAGCACATATCCTTTATCTATTAAATTGTAGATCTCGCCCTGGAACAACAACCATTCATCCTCATCTAGCACGACTGATCTATTACACTGTAGGGCTAACCCTGGAACAACAACCATTCATCCCCATCTAGCACGACTGATCTATTACATTGTAGGGCTAACCCAGGAACAAAAACCATTCATCCCCACGACGCTTGAGGGCAACACTGGTAGATGATGATGAAAATGATGGTGATGATGATGATGGTGGTGGTGATGATGGTGATGATGGTGATGATGATGATCGTGATGATGATGATGATGATGCTGATAATGATGGTGATGGTGATGATGGTGTTGGTAATGATTGGTGATCATAATGAGGAGGAGGAGGAGGAGAATGATGATGATGATCATGGTGATGTTGATGAGAATGTTGATGATGATGATGATGATGATGATGATGATGATGATGATAATTATGATGATGATGTTAATAATAATAATGATGATGATAATGATGAGGAGGAGGAGGAGGCGGAGGAGGAGGGGGAAGAGGAGGAGAAGGAGGAGGCTGGTGATGAGGGTGGTGATGAGGGTGGTGATGATAGTGATGCTGATTGCTATGGTGATACTGATTGTGATGGTTGTGATGTTGTCGATGGTGATGATGAAAGTGAGTATTATAACTAAATGCCAAAAGCACCCTGGGACGTGTATAAAGGGGACCTTTACACCTCCTCTGTGGTGAAGGGGTTACAAATGCAAATGGCAATCCCGCAAAACGCGTTCGAAACATATCTACGGAGGATTTGGCAACAGATCGCCTTGCGTTGTTTTCCACACAAAGATATGCGTGTCGATCGTTCAGAAAACAATGGCAAACTACTCAACGTAAACTTGGCAAGAAATCACAAACGCTAGGGTTGAAAGCGACGTCATGTAAAGGATATGCAACTACCGTTTTAACATTGCTTTGCCGCCCCATATACCCAATACAATTCATTGCATGAAAGTGGCTTCTTCTCTTAGCTGTTTCTGTCGCCGGGAGTAGTCGGGATTCACAATCAACAGGCCAGATGACAACAGTTGTGGTGTAAACACACATTGATGACATAACCAACGTAGTATATCCATTTGGGATTTAGTTTCCAACTTAATTATACAGAGCCCTGAAGTCTTATTCCGGCATTAGCTTTGTCTGGTACGTTTAGGTCTGGTTAATGATTTGCGTTGGCTTTGTAATCTCTGCAAAATGAGAATTGTCTCTCTCTTTCTCTCTGTGTCTCTCTCTAAGAAGATAGCCTGTGGTTAGTGGGGAGTTCAATGCTATTAGAGAGTGCGGACTGCACATGCATCAGACAGGATGGCACCACATCTACGGTCTATGTATCATCGTGTGTCGTGCCATCTGGCGCAGGCGCTCACGTCTTCCACAAACCTAGGTCATTGGTGTTTCTGATCAGCTCTGTTGATGTTCTACCACGTCACCTTCTCAGTCCATCCAACATAATTGTTCGTGGGTATCTGATGATGTTCTACCACGCCATCTTCTCAGTCCATCCAACATAATTGTTCTTGGTTATCTGATGATGTTCTACCACGCCATCTTCTCAGTCCATCCAACATAATTGTTCGTGGGTATCCGATGATGTTCTACCACGCCATCTTCTCAGTCCATCCAACATAATTGTTCTTGGTTATTTAATGATGTTCTACCATACCATCTTCTCAGTCCATCCACCATAATTGTTCTTGGTTATTTAATGATGTTCTACCATGCCATCTTCTCAGTCCATCCACCATAATTGTTCGTGGGTATCCGATGATGTTCTACCACGCCATCTTCTTAGTCCATCCACCATAATTGTTCTTGGTTATTTAATGATGTTCTACCATGCCATCTTCTCAGTCCATCCAACATAATTGTTAGTGGGTATCTGATGATGTTCTACCACGCCATCTTCTCAGTCCATCCAACATAATTGTTCTTGGTTATTTAATGATGTTCTACCATGCCATCTTCTCAGTCCATCCAACATAATTGTTCTTGGTTATTTAATGATGTTCTACCATGCCATCTTCTCAGTCCATCCAACATAATTGTTCTTGGTTATTTAATGATGTTCTACCATGCCATCTTCTCAGTCCATCCACCATAATTGTTCTTGGTTATTTAATGATGTTCTACCATGCCATCTTCTCAGTCCATCCAACATAATTGTTCTTGGTTATTTAATGATGTTCTACCATTGTCACCGACCGTCAGGGTAATTCTATTGAAATAGACAGAAATCCCTATCCAAGAGTTTGCCGACAGTCTCTAGAAAGTATGGCTCGTTATCAGAATGTCTAAAGGGATGGTCCCGATAGGAGAGACTGGGATTCACTTGGTAGACAAAGGCAGAAGGTGAAGAACACTCGTGTATGTAGGAAGACCTAACACGAATGTCTAGTTTATCTGTCGGTGATCCTTCGTCATTTGATGAAGCCCCCTGTTTTAAATACTTTCACGCACTCACGCGCACGCCTTGCGTTCAAATGATCACGAGGGGAGTACGTTGGTACAAGTATAAAACAATAATACTCTTTAATAGTAAAAGAGATAATGAAAATTGTCGTTCAAGTGGTGAGCTATGACAGTTACAATTATGTTACAGGTACAAAAATAAAACAGTTTTCTGATGCTTAGCTAGATCGCATATCCTCATTCACACCATCCAGACAGTGACACACTCAGAAACACATGTAGACACAGAGTCACCTGAGATAATCTGATCTCGTTTAGGAATAGTGCTGGCTTTCGTTTGGATGTCTTGGAGTCGACCTGGCATTCGACAGGTGTACGATGCTCCTCTGGATTCCAGGTTCCGTCTCCACTAGTCTGTGGCTGTAAGTTTCGGTAACCGGACCAGTTAGGTGTCAGCAGTATCAGCAGCGAGGCTCCTTAAATCAAACAAATAGTTGCAGACTCCTTAGTGTCTTGACAATAGCAATGTGTCGGAGTGCTGGTGTTGTGTGTCTGTTGTGTATGTGTCAGATGCAGAATAGGAATAAAACATAGTTCCTATCTGCTATTCTGTATCAAAAGCAAAAGGCCAATAGCTCTTATCAGCTTGGCTATACATTGTATGACATGGTGATACAAAGTGACAAAGGGTCCAGAAGTGGACATATCCTAAGACCACATGGTCCATTGGGGTAAAACCAGTAGACAAATCTTTGTTTGAAAAAGGCGTTACACAATGTACATGGTTGTAAAACTTGAAGTGACTCATATGTAAGAATTACTGGTGCATTCCTTAACACCATGGTGAGGAAGTCCTGGGCAGCCAGGATGGTTCCCTAGATAGCTAAGGAAGGGCCAACAATAATTCAACCTAATCCCACATCAGTCATTAGGCATAAAGCAATCAAGTGTCGCCATGAAGTCGTGAGGTATACACCACAGAATATACGAGCTAAAAGATAAGAAGAAGGCCAGCAGGCAAGCAAGGGGGCTGAGATATTCCATGCATTGGGCTTTAGGATGTCTCAGTTATCCCTTGTTGAGTTATTTACTCCCCAATTTCTGATTCCTCACCACATGGTATTTGCTTTGAACTTATGACCGTCAGTGTCATGTAGTTCGGCATGGCGGTGAATCAGGGGTAAGCAAATTTATGTTTGAATATAAATCACCTAGTAATATTGCTGGCATGTGAGAATCATGTTCCACATGTCTCTTCTACTTCTGCCCACATGGCAAAATCATGTTATCATATTTTCAACAAAATATACACGTAAATACATTCACAAAATGCATATGAAAATAATCAGTAAGGTTTATACATTATATCTATATATTTTTATCTATAAATATATCTAGGCCTCACATGTTTTCTCTCAATGTCTCCCCTTTCAAATACCACGTTTCATAAATATACATGGTCGGGAAAGTTTTGTGTTTTCCCAATATCAGAATATAAATGTGTACACACTCCTTACTATAATCGTAACTATTATGTTATTACACTCACCCCCAGTCTTATTGCAGCAATAAAGATCTGTTTTGGTATAATCTACCAAGGATGCAATTGGATATGGCAGCTCACTTCATGTAAGGTCTGCCTAGCACAGCAGCTATGGTCGTTGTGAACTGGACGGAAGTTGTTAGTCACAATTTCCGGTGCCGCAGTACTAATAGCATATCGCCGTATTCCCGTTGCTAGGGAGTGATGGACCTATGTCCCCAGTCCTAGACTTGGTATTAATAAGAGTTGAAGACAGGGGATTTCCCTTGTGACATCATTTGAATAGATGACGTGAAAATACACGCTGTCCCCAATGCACTGTGTAGTTTTAGTGCAGACAATGTCTGCCTAGTCATTCTGACGTCAGTATTAGTAATTTAGCTGATGTACTGAATCCAGAATGTAAATAGTAATTCAGCTAACGTAATATTGGTGGTATTCACATAGTGATCTAGACTCATCCCGTCACAACCATGCCATCTTCTCAGTCCATCCAACATAATTTTTCTTGGTTATTTAATGATGTTCTACCATGCCATCTTCTCAGTCCATCCAACATAATTGTTCTTGGTTATTTAATGATGTTCTACCATGCCATCTTCTCAGTCCATCCAACATAATTGTTCTTGGTTATTTAATGATGTTCTACCACTGCCATCTTCTCAGTCCATCCAACATAATTGTTCTTGGTTATTTAATGATGTTCTACCATGCCATCTTCTCAGTCCATCCAACATAATTGTTCTTGGTTATTTAATGATGTTCTACCATGCCATCTTCTCAGTCCATCCAACATAATTGTTCTTGGTTATTTAATGATGTTCTACCATGCCATCTTCTCAGTCCATCCAACATAATTGTTCTTGGTTATTTAATGATGTTCTACCATGCCATCTTCTCAGTCCATCCAACATAATTGTTCTTGGTTATTTAATGATGTTCTACCATGCTATCTTCTCTGTCCATCCAACATAATTGTTCTTGGTTATTTAATGATGTTCTACCATGCCATCTTCTCAGTCCATCCACCATAATTGTTCTTGGTTATTTAATGATGTTCTACCATGCCATCTTCTCAGTCCATCCAACATAATTGTTCTTGGTTATTTAATGATGTTCTACCACGCCATCTCTCCATCCAACATAATTGTTCTTGGTTATTTAATGATGTTCTACCATGCTATCTTCTCAGTCCATCCAACATAATTGTTCTTGGTTATTTAATGATGTTCTACCATGCTATCTTCTCAGTTCATCCACCATAATTGTTCTTGGTTATTTAGTGATGTTCTACAATGCCATCTTCTCAGTCCATCCACCATAATTGTTCTTGGTTATTTAATGATGTTCTACCATGCCATCTTCTCAGTCCGTCCAACATAATTGTTCTTGGTTATTTAATGATGTTCTACCACGCCATCTTCTCAGTCCATCCAACATAATTGTTCTTGGTTATTTAATGATGTTCTACCACGACATCTTCTCAGTCCATCCAACATAATTGTTCTTAGTTATTTAATGATGTTCTACCATACCATCTTCTCAGTCCATCCACCATAATTGTTTTTGGTCATTTGATGATGTTCGACCATTTCTTCTCAGTTCATCCAGCCTCATTGTTCTTCGTCTGTCTCCGCATCTTCTGCCACAGAAATTTTCAGTTGTCATGATATTTATCAAAGCCACTCTTCTCATCAAATACGTCTTGTATTTTTAAAGTAATTATTAACGTTGGCTTACTATAGAATGTTCTAGTTTCATTATCCTCTACTAGACAGTCGTTCTTAGTTACTCTGGCAGTCCAAGTAATTCGCAACATTCATCTCAGGAACCACATCTCTGTTTCTTTCAAATTGTTCCTGATTTGTTCATTCTCGATCCATAATTCCTTCCCCTACAGCAGTTTAACACGTCAGCGCTCGCTTTCTAACATGTGATTATAGTGACCACCACTGTCATACTAACACGATCAGCATCATGATTACAACCCAAACACCATCATCAATATCACAGAGATATATATATATATGTATATATGGAGAGAGAGAGAGAGAGAGAGAGAGAGAGAGAGAGAGAGAGAGAGAGAGAGAGAGAGAGAGAGAGAAGAGCGCAAGCCAGATGGGAGAGAGAATGAGGAAGAGAGATAGTGGGTGAGAGAGATGGAGAGAGTGAATGAGAGAAACAGAGGGAGAGAGGTAGAGGGAAGAAATGGTGTTGGGGGATGGATCGATAGAAGGGTGTATGGATCTATGATAACGTGAACATAGAAACCTCCTTTTAACATTTACAAATATGATCATGCCTATCGGCACTGTGACCTATGGGCAGTGAATGCGTTCCACATTTCCCCGACACACAGAGTAGGGGGTTCCAAATTAGGTGCAGACGATTTGGAAGCTGACCGTCTTGCGTTGATTTTTTTGCTATGGGAGTCGGTCGTTCATAAGACAATGGCAAGATACGAAGGTTAGCTAGCCGTTAGTAGCGGTTCCATCTTCACGACAAGGGGTCACCCTATAATGCTCCGGTCCTGTGCTTGTGAATATGAAACACATATGCCTCTCACTGCCCTACTAGAAAAGTGGAACAGACAGCAGTTGCGACAAACTGACATCATGCACAGGCACTGCTGCACGTAATTATTCCCAAGTAAATCACACACGGTCACACAAATATGGGGTTGATTGCGACGTACTGTAAAGGTCACGCATGTAGCTAAGATAATACCTACAGGCAAAACGACACGTGAATAGAACAAACTACAGTCTACAGTGAAGTCTCCGTGGCGAAGTGGTCACGCTGTCTTCCTCCCGCTCCGAAGGTTGTGGGTTCGATTCCGGGCTACCTCCTTCGGTTCACGAGTTCATTTTTCTCGGAGACTCCGAGGAGTCGTCGCCGGAGCTACGGAGTTCATGATTTATGCGATGCTTTCGGCAGGTCATCCTGCTGAAAGATACCGAGCCATATGGGATAAAACCCGGGGCAATGAAGTCGATCCTCTCGACTTTTAAGACTTTTAAGACTAAGACTATATCACAAACGTGCTTGACTTGACTATTGATTAGCAACAACAGAGTGAGTACAACATGAACGAACCAACGAAAGAAACGAACGAACGAACGAACGAACGAACGAACGAACGAAGAAACGAACTTTATTTTTAAAAGGTCACATATTGGAAATCAGAAGAAGCCATAGACATAGAAATGCAAAGATTACATATAATAAAATAAATCTATGAATCCTGCACATATACACAAGTAAACATTTGGAGACAATGCATCTTTCCTGTGGCAACATAGAATGCTAATCCGGGATTATTTCATACAAAGCTACAGGAAAAAAAAAAACCGGATTTTGAACGTAAATGGTTGGAAAGAAAATTCTCAAGAAAAACATACACTGACAGTCTACACGATCGGAACATGGAAGAAGGCTAATTTATACACAGCATCAATAGCTGGAAAATTACGCTTCTGTGATACATCGTGTATTGATTTTAACTAAGTGACATGTGTGCTGCTTGAGGAGAGATGCCAACTTAACCATCCGAGACCGACTAAGAAATGATGTTACCAGACAGACAGTGAGATCAACACTTTGTGCCGCATATATTGAAAGACAGAAGATCAGATAGTTTGGACATCTTGCTAGAATACAACACCATCGAATACCAGACTGGCCCTACATCAAAGAGCATCTGCCACGAGAGCAAGAGGACGCCCGAGAAGAAAATGGATTGAAGACATCACAGACATTGCACAATCACACGGAATGACACTATCTAGTGCCACCCATCTGGCGTTGGTACCACAACTAAATTCTCTCTCTCTCTCTCTCTCTCTCTCTCTCTCTCTCTCTCTCTCTCTCTCTCTCTCCCCCCCCCCCCCTATACCTGACGGCAAATGTGGAAACAAATGATGATGATGATGATGATGATGATGATGATGATGATGATGATGATGATGATGATGATGATGATGATGACCCCAGTTTTCTATATGCTTGAATTTCTGTACTTGTTCCAAAATAATATATTTTAGTTTAATTGCATATAAAGGTATATTTCGTTCCTTTATTATTATTGCCGTTCATTCTGTGTTATTAATGTTCCAGATGGGGCAAATTTCTTTCTCTTTCTACATCCACAGTAACCCTTATTTTGCGCAATTTGTCTTGTTGCTATGGAGACGGCGTCATTAGCATAACTAACTGCTATCACTTGAGTATTCTCAATAGACTTCATTGTGTGCTCACTGTACAACTTAAACAATCAGGAAACTACACATCTTTGTTCGACAGCCTTCATGTTACACTATGATTCTTATATTTGCTCTGTACTGACAATATTACTGGCACCTTGTCGTCTTGACAGACGGCCTAAAAATAGTCATTATAACAGCAACCCATGGAGGGGGGAAGGGATGGAGATACACCTCACCATAGCACAAAACCTGGACTGAATTGTAAAGAGCATATGTTGCCCATACAGCTTGATCCCTTTCCCGCCTTCCCAGCTTACTCCAGAGGAAAGGTAACATCAATATATCTGGAACAAGACCAGCAGCAGAAGATGCCGGATCAACTAACTGTCCGCTTGTCGGAGCTTCGATCCTTGACCAGTTGCCGACCAAGGTTTAGGGTCGATGCCAATATATGATCTTTATTATTCACAAATTGTCCCCATTCATCACTATCTTTCAATGTCGCTGTCATGCGTCGATAGTTGATATCTCTGCGCCCGATGGATAGTACTCGATAGTGTCATTCCGTATGATTGTACAATTTCTTTGGGGGGTACGGGGTGTTAGGCGTTGGTTGTACTTTTGGTAAGGATGACTCTCATGTCCTCTTCAGGACCCATACCCCACTGGTCCAAGCCTGACATCCAGCTCATGCCTGTGGCTCCTAGTAGCTGTCACCATGCGACAGCGGCAACCCGCCCCCTCCCCCCCCCCCCGGGCAACAGCTGTGAGATGCTGGCAAAACCAGGCGTGAGTAGCCGGTTTGGTGTCAAACCAAGCCGTGAACTATGGTATGCCTACCCAGCATGTGAAGACAGGATTTGTCAAACTGCGCGGATGAAATCACTGATAATTAAATGGGCAAGACAGCGTTTACCTGCAAAGTGTTGTGGAACGTAATGAGCACTGCAAGGCACGTAGAGCGCCCTTGTCATCCACTGCACCTGTATTCGTCCTCCAGTCGTCTTGACTTGTCGTGCCACTGGACACAGACAGACTCAGGCGAGAGAGTGAGGTTGACGAAATGAGCAACTCTTCCTCACTTTAATCCAATTCTTCGTGCAAGTCATTCTTCATCCAACAGACCTTATCAGCCATCGTAGAACTCACGGCTCCATACTTTCAGCCCCACTGGATGAATTGAATGGTCATCATCATTCTTGATGGACAAACAACAACACAATTCCTTTGATGCCATCATCCATTTTCTTCTCAGGTGTCCTCTTGCTCTAGTATCAAACTATCTTTGGTGTAGCATTAGTGAAGCAGGCCGTATTGTGTTGATCTTCACAAATAGTATGAGCGTCGGTCGTTCAGAAATCAATAACAAACAAATGAACGTCAAATTGTCTAGTAAATCTCAAACAGCCTGAGTTGACTGCGATGTCCTCGAAAGGACTTGCAACTAACAATATACCCAGTGTCCTCTAAAGGATATGAAAACTAACAACATTATAGCCAGTGTTTTCTAAAGGACATGAAAACTAACAACATTATGCCCAGTCTTTTAAAGGACATGCAACTACCAACGTTATAGCTAGTGTCCTCTTAAGGACATGTAACTAACAAATTATACCCAAAATCCTCTAAAGGACATGAAAACTAACAACAATATACTCAGTGAGTCTTCTCGAAAGGACATGCAACTAACAGCATTATACCTAGTGTCCTCTAAAGGACATGAAATCCAAAAACATTATAGCCAGTGTCCTCTAAAGGACATGCAACTAACAACATTATACCCAGTGTCCTCTAAAGGACATGAAAACTAACAACATTATAGCCTGCGTCCTCTAAAGGACATGCAACTAACAACATATAACCAGTGTCCTTTAAAGGACATGCAACTAACTAACATATACCCAATGCCCCGCAAAGCGTAACGGGCTCATTCTGTCTACTTCCTGACACTGTTGAAAACTATAAGTCCCAACTATGCACACTCTCTGACCTACCATCAATAAATTTAGCACCAGCCAGCAATCGGTCCGAGATATTACAGCATAAATAAAATATTATCCCGTAAAGACGTGATGTTCCGCCATCTTATTGATTGCCTTTAGGCGTTGGGAACAGTAATGGGGGAGGGATTTTCTGGTAACTCTAGTGACCGGTTCCTGTGGCTGAGACCTAAAGATGAAGATGTTGCTATAATAAACAGCTAGCTCTAAGATGGGATCAGTAGGGGGTGGTTGTCGCGTCAGTGTTGTTTTGAGTTATTTGTTGGTGATGAAAGGTTCATCTTATTCTTCTTCCCCTCTGTGGATTTCCTTATCTTTGCCTGACCCGATACAGATATTTTCGATAGCTTCATTCTCTTTCTTCTTATTTATCTACTCCTCCCTCTACAAAAGCAACTACTACCGTTACTACTGCTAATACGACTATCTTTACTACATTACTATTTCTAAAACTAATACGCTACCACCACCACTACTGCTACAATCATTACTACTGCTGATGCTGCTGCTGCTGTTGCTGCTGCTGCTACTACTACTACTACTACTACTACTACTACTACTACTACTACTACTACTACTACTACTACTACTACGGCTGCTGCTGCTGCTGCTACTACTACTACTACTACTACTACTACTACTACTACTACTACTACTACTACTACTACTACTACTACTACTACTACTACTACTACTACTACTACTACTACTACTACTACTACTACTTGTACAACTACTACTAATACAATTACTACTACTACTACTACTACTACTACTACTACTACTACTACTACTACTACTACTACTACTACTACTACTGCTGCTGCTGCTACTACTACTACTACTGCTACTGCTACTACTACTACTACTACTACTACTACTACTACTACTTCCACTAACACTTCCACTATTACTACTACTACTACTACTACTACTACTACTACTACTACTACTACTACTACTACTACTACTATAACTACTATTACTACTATTCCTAGTATTATTACTATTACTACTACCACCACTACTACTACTACTACTACTACTACTAATACTATTACTATTATTACTACTACTACTACTATTACCACTACTGCTACTACTTTTACTACTACTACTACTGCTGCTGCTGCTGCTGCTGCTACTACTACTACTACTACTACTACTACTACTACTACTACTACTACTACTAGTGCTACTACTACTACTAGTACTACTACTACTACTACTACTATTAGCAGTACTCCTATTACTATTACCTCTACTATAAATACTTCTGCTATTACTATTACTATTACTATTACTATTACTATTACTACTACTACTAGTACTACTACTATTACTATTACTACTACTATAACTACTACTGCTATTACTATTACTGTTACTATTACTATTACTACTACTATTATTGCTACCACTTTTAATACTGTTTATTTATCCTCTTGTTCTTAGGAGGAGTGGTCAGGAGCAGTTATTGGTGAACATGACTCTCCCAACATCCGACCTCTTATGTTATCTATTGTGATATTGGTTTAGTTGCCTTCTTTTATCTATTATGTTATTGGTTTAGTTGCCTTGTTTTATCTATTGTGTTATTGGTTTAGTTGCCTTGTTTTATCTATTAGTGTTATTGGTTTAGTTGCCTTGTTTTATCTATTATGTTATTGGTTTAGTTGCCTTGTTTTATCTATTATGTTATTGGTTTAGTTGCCATGTTTTATTTATTGTGTTATTGGTTTAGTTGCCTTGTTTTATGTATTATGTTATTGGTTTAGTTGCCTTGTTTTATCTATTATGTTATTGGTTTAGTTGCCTTGTTTTATCTATTGTGTTATTGGTTTAGTTGCCTTGTTTTATCTATTATGTTATTGGTTTAGTTGCCTTGTTTTATCTATTGTGTTATTGGTTTAGTTGCAATGTTTTATCTATTATGTTATTGGTTTAGTTGCCTTGTTTTATCTGTTATGTTATTGGTTTAGTTGCCTTGTTTTATCTATTATGTTATTAGTTTAGTTGCCTTGTTTTATCTATTATGTTATTGGTTTAGTTGCTATGTTTTATGTATTGTGTTATTGGTTTAATTGCCTTGTTTTATCTATTATGTTATTGGTTTAGATGCCATGTTTTATCTATTATGTTATTGGTTTAGTTGCCTTGTTTTATCTATTGTGTTATTGGTTTAGTTGCCTTGTTTTATCTGTTATGTTGTTGGTTTAGTTGCCTTGTTTTATCTATTATGTTATTGGTTTAGTTGCCATGTTTTATCTATTGTGTTATTGGTTTAGTTGCCATGTTTTTATCTATTATGTTATTGTTTAGTTGCTATTTTTTGTCTATTGTGTTATTGGTTTAGTTGCCTTGTTTTATCTGTTATGTTATTGGTTTAGTTGCCATGTTTTATCTATTGTGTTATTGGTTTAGTTGCCATGTTTTATCTATTGTGTTATTGGTTTAGTTGCCATGTTTTATCTATTATGTTATTGGTTTAGTTGCTATGTTTTATCTATTGTGTTATTGGTTTAGTTGCCTTGTTTTATCTGTTATGTTATTGGTTTAGTTGCCATGTTTTATCTATTGTGTTATTGGTTTAGTTGCCATGTTTTATCTGTTATGTTGTTGGTTTAGTTGCCTTGTTTTATCTATTATGTTATTGGTTTAGTTGCCATGTTTTATCTATTATGTTATTGGTTTAGTTGCTATGTTTTGTCTATTGTGTTATTGGTTTAGTTGCCATGTTTTATCTATTATGTTATTGGTTTAGTTGCTATGTTTTATCTATTGTGTTATTGGTTTAGTTGCTATGTTTTATCTTTTATGTTATTGGTTTAGTTGCTATGTTTTGTCTATTGTGTTATTGGTTTAGTTGCCATGTTTTATCTATTATGTTATTGGTTTAGTTGCTATGTTTTATCTATTATGTTATTGGTTTAGTTGCCATGTTTTATCTATTGTGTTATTGGTTTAGTTGCTATGTTTTATCTATTATGTTATTGGTTTAGTTGCTATGTTTTATCTATTGTGTTATTGGTTTAGTTGCCATGTTTTATCTATTATGTTATTGGTTTAGTTGCTATGTTTTATCTATTGTGTTATTGGTTTAGTTGCCTTGTTTTATCTATTTATGTTATTGGTTTAGTTGCGTTAAAGAAAGAAAAAATAACAGAGGCGGGCACAAGGAGAAATCTAGACAAGTTACAATACATCAATGATGCTTTCTCTCCATCCCAGATAAAAGTGTCATTTATCCAATCTTCTAATGAGGGGTTACGGGCCCGTGATTATTATATCTCCTTGTGCGTGCCACAGTTACGATGCTCGTAGAGCAGATGTTGCGGTTGATGCCTGGCTGCCTGACTGTCTCTCTCATACAACCGTGAGGGCATTCAAACTGCCAGTTGCCGTTTTCGATGTGTATGTGCTCTCACGTCTTTATTGTATTCCTTTAGCGAAGTTTCTATTGCTTTTTTCTGTTTTCTCTTTCTTTCTTTCGCTCTCTTTCTGCTTCTTTCATCCACTCTTTCATTCTTTGCATTTACATGTTATTCTCTTTGTCGTTCTGTCCGTGATAATTTGTCAATTTCTGACTCTCTCTCTCCTCCCCCCCCCCCCTCTCTCTCTCTCTCTCTCTCTCTGTCTCTCTCTGTCTCTCTCATTCATTGTCTTTAATTTGTTCTTTTCATTGGCATCCTCTATTTCATAATTATCAATGTCATTATCTCCATTTCTCTCTTGCATTCTGTGTCTATGTGTATGCGTGTGTTTGTGTGTGTGTATGTGTGTGTGTGTGTGTCCCTCACTCTAATCTTTACTCTCGTTATCACTTCTTTCCTCCCACTTTGTCCTTCTTACTCTTGCCCGCTTCTATATTGTGATCTAACACCACTCTGCTAATTCATTTTACCTTCTTAATGTCCCCCACCTCTCTGTTCTCCTATGTATCCTCTTCTCTCTAATCTCACCCCGATCCCTACCCAACATCGCCTATATAGTCTCTCCCCCCCCCCCTCCCCCATCAGCTCCACTCTTTAACGGTCCTACTCACTCTACACTATCTGATCTAATTTCGCGTCTCTTTACTCACTCTTCTCCCCGAAGAGTGGACTGCACGTGATTTACTCTTCCAACCAGTCAGAACATTACCCCAATAAGTCTGTCTTCACCTTAACCTTGAACTTGTATCCGTTCCACTTTTGGTAAAATAAAGTCAATAAAAGGCAAGAAGTATAGGACCCCCTTCTGACACCATGAATTTACGTTCTCTCGCTGTGAGCTCAAACGTAGTCCAAATACATGCTACAACTTCTAGTACGCTGGACTGATTTTTGCGTGTGGATTAGCATTCCTTATTACCAGTGTCCCTCGCAATCAGGCGAACCCATCCCGACTTCAGATGTACTAGTAATTCTGTTCCCAAGTCAAAGACGAGAGTTCAACATGTTACTCCAACTGACCGGTGTAGGGGATCAACCTGCTACTTCGGCATCAGCACACCGGATGTTTAAGAACGAGCACTCTTATCCATTCGGCTCTCTGATTCACCTTGCCGCAATGTAATAACCACTGACGTCAGCTGTACATGTGATAAAGGCCAACCTATATAATCTGATGATCTAGGACAAGTTACGTCGATGCAGTCCGAGGATGTCCCCTCCCACAGTATAGCTATTGTCCTTAGCTTTGCTCTGTTATGTCCGTACCGCCTACATACCGAGTAACTCTACGTACGTTTCCAAGGAGCAACATTTATTAACCTTGTTTATTAATCAATTTGAAGTTGTCCCCAAGGGGCATTCTTGCCGTCATTAGAGTGTCACTTTTCTTGTGCATTGTTTCCCAACGTCGCATAATCACAGAGAGTCACATGGATCAAAGAAAAGCCAGGCAATTAACGTCTTGATTGTTTCTTCTGGGGTATTTTTCGCATTTCTGCCGTGGGTCGGGGAAAATTGTATGTGCGTGTTTAATGTATGTGTTTATGGAGAGGTGTGGGGGTTCCAACAGGGTGAATCGACACAGAGAGGATAGACACCGACTTAGAGGTGGGCGGACGGATGGACTGACAGGCATGCTTCATCTGGTAAAATTTGCGAATGAATGAAACATGAGTGAAAGTGTTACAGGCAGCTGCGGTAAGTGTAGTGGCTAGACGCTCGCCTGAGACCAAGTGGTCAAGGGTTCAACACTTCATCAAGGAGGATATTTGTAAATAGACCTGCGGTCCCAGTTCCACACAATCTAAACTGGGTTACAGGAAAAGTTGTCGGGAGTGCAGGCGGACGTGTGGTATTGACCGCTTCACCCACTGAGACCCTATTGGCCTATTATAATATAGGTCTTATACCACGTGTCCATTGATCCTTAAAGTGGGTAATCGGGTGCTGTTGTTTGGCTAAAAGTATGTTGTTGTTGTTGTTGTTGTTGCTTCTGTTGTTGTTGTTGTTACTGCTGTTGCTGCTGTTAATGTTGTTTGTTGTTGTTACTACTACTGCTGCCACTGCTGCAATTGTTGTTGTTGTTACCACCACTTTTACTGCTGCTGCTGCTGTTGTTGTTGTTGTTGTTGTTGTTACTACTACTGTTGCTGCTGCTGTTGATGTTGTTGTTGTTGTTGTTACCACCACTTTTACTGCTGCTGTTGTTGTTGTTGTTGTTGTTACTACTACTGCTGCCACTGCTACTGTTGTTGTTGTTGTTACCAACACTTTTACTGCTGTTGCTGCTGTTGTTGTTGTTGTTGTTGTTGTTGTTACTACTGTTGCTGCTGCTGTTGATGTTGTTGTTACCACCACTTTTACTGCTGCTGTTGTTGTTGTTGTTGTGTTACTACTACTGCTGCCACTGCTACTGTTGTTGTTGTTGTTACCACCACTTTTACTGCTGATGCTGCTGTTGTTGTTGTTGTTGTTGTTGTTGTTACTACTACTGTTGCTGCTGCTGTTGATGTTGTTGTTGTTGTTGTTGTTACCACCACTTTTACTGCTGCTGTTGTTGTTGTTGTTGTTGTTGTTACTACTACTGTTGCTGCTGCTGTTGATGTTGTTGTTGTTGTTACCACCACTTTTACTGCTGCTGTTGTTGTTGTTGTTGTTGTTACTACTACTGTTACTGCTGCTGTTGATGTTGTTGTTGTTGTTACCACTACTGTTGCTGCTGCTGTTGATGTTGTTGTTGATGTTGTTGTTGTTGTTGTTACTACTACTGTTGCTGCTGCTGTTGATGTTGTTGATGTTGTTGTTGTTACCACCACTTTTACTGCTGCTATTGTTGTTGTTGTTGTTGTTGTTACCACTACTGTTGCTGCTGCTGTTGATGTTGTTGTTGTTGCTACTACTGTTGTTGTTTTTACCACCACTGTTGCTGCTGCTGTTGATGTTGTTGTTGTTGTTGCTACTACTGTTGTTGTCGTTACCACCACTGTTGCTGCTGCTGTTGA
This sequence comes from Cepaea nemoralis, assembly GCA_014155875.1. NCBI lineage: Eukaryota > Metazoa > Mollusca > Gastropoda > Stylommatophora > Helicidae > Cepaea > Cepaea nemoralis. The sequence continues at coordinate 201,817 of JACEFZ010006068.1, read as the reverse complement.
TGTTGTTGTTGTTGCTACTACTGTTGTTGTTGTTACCACCACTGTTGCTGCTGCTGTTGATGTTGTTGTTGTTGCTACTACTGTTGCTGCTGCTGTTGATGTTGTTGTTGTTGTTACCACCACTTTTACTGCTGTTGTTGTTGTTGTTGTTATTACTACTACTGTTGCTGCTGTTGTTGTTGTTGTTGTTGTTGTTGTTACTACTGTTGCTGCTGCTGTTGATGTTGTTGTTATTACCTCCACTTTTACTGCTGCTGTTGTTGTTGTTGTTGTTGTTACTACTGTTGCTGTTGTTGTTGTTGTTGTTGTTACTACTGTTGCTGTTGCCGTTGATGTTGTTGTTGTTGTTACCACCACTTTTACTGCTGCTGTTGTTGTTGTTGTTGTTGTTACTACTACTGTTGCTGCTGCTGTTGATGTTGTTGTTGTTGTTGTTACTACTACTGTTGCTGCTGCTGTTGATGTTGTTGTTGTTGTGTTGTTACCACCACTTTTACTGCTGCTGTTGTTGTTGTTGTTACCACTACTGTTGCTGCTGCTGTTGATGTTGTTGTTGTTGTTGTTACCACCACTTTTACTGCTGCTGCTGCTGTTGTTGTTGTTGTTACTACTACTGTTGCTGCTGCTGTTGTTGTTGTTGTTGTTGTTGTTGTTAAAGTTGCTGCTGCTGTTGTTGTTGTTGTTACCACCACTTTTACTGCTGCTGTTGTTGTTGTTGTTGTTACTACTACTGTTGCTGCTGCTGTTGATGTTGTTGTTGTTGTTGTTACTACTACTGTTGCTGCTGCTGTTGTTGTTGTTGTTACTACTACTGTTGCTGTTGCTGTTGTTGTTGTTGTTGTTGTTGTTTTTGTTGTTGTTGTTACTACTACTGTTGCTGCTGCTGTTGATGATGTTGTTGTTGTTGTTGTTACCACCACTTTTACTGCTGCTGTTGTTGTTGTTGTTACTACTAATGTTGCTGCTGCTGTTGATGTTGTTGTTGTTGTTGTTGTTACTACTACTACTGTTGCTGCTGCTGTTGATGTTGTTGTTGTTGTTGTTGTTACCACTACTGTTGCTGCTGCTGTTGATGTTGTTGTTGATGTTGTTGCTTTGTTGTTGTTACTACTACTGTTGCTGCTGCTGTTGATGTTGTTGTTGTTGTTGTTGTTACCACCACTTTTACTGCTGCTGTTGTTGTTGTTGTTGTTGTTGTTTGTTACCACTACTGTTGCTGCTGCTGTTGATGTTGTTGTTGTTGTTGCTACTACTGTTGTTGTTTTTACCACCACTGTTGCTGCTGCTGATGATTGTTGTTGTTGTTGCTACTAATGTTGTTGTTGTTACCACCACTTTTGCTGCTGCTGTTGATGTTGTTGTTGTTGCTACTACTGTGTTGTTGTTGTTACCACCACTGTTGCTGCTGCTGTTGATGTTGTTGTTGTTGTTGCTACTACTGTTGCTGCTGCTGTTGATGTTGTTGTTGTTGTTGTTACCACCACTTTTACTGCTGCTGTTGTTGTTGTTGTTACTACTACTGTTGCTGCTGCTGCTGTTGTTGTTGTTGTTGTTACTACTGTTGCTGCTGCTGTTGATGATGTTGTTGTTGTTGTTACTACCACTTTTACTGCTGCTGTTGTTGTTGTTGTTGTTGTTGTTGTTACCACTACTGTTGCTGCTTTTGTTGATGTTGTTGTTGTTGTTGTTGTTACCACTACTATTGCTGCTGCTGTTGATGTTGTTGTTGTTGTTACCACCACTTTTACTGCTGCTGCTGTTGTTGTTGTTGTTGTTGTTGTTACTACTGTTGCTGTTGCTGTTGTTGTTGTTGTTGTTGTTGTTGTTACTACTGTTGCTGCTGCTGTTGATGTTGTTGTTGTTGTTACCACCACTTTTACTGCTGCTGTTGTTGTTGTTGTTACCACTACTGTTGCTGCTGCTGTTGATGTTGTTGTTGTTGTTGTTACCACCACTTTTACTGCTGCTGCTGCTGTTGTTGTTGTTGTTGTTGTTGTTGTGTTGTTACTACTACTGTTGCTGCTGTTGTTGCTGTTGTTGTTGCTGTTGTTGTTACTACTACTGTTGCTGCTGCTGTTGTTGTTGTTGTTGTTGTTGTTGTTGTTACTACTACTGTTGCTGCTGCTGTTGATGTTGTTGTTGTTACCACCACTTTTACTGCTGCTGTTGTTGTTGTTGTTACTACTACTGTTGCTGTTGATGTTGTTGTTGTTGTTGTTGTTGTTACTACTACTGTTGCTGCTGCTTTTGATGTTGTTGTTGTTACCACTACTGTTGCTGCTGCTGTTGATGTTGTTGTTGATGTTGTTGTTGTTACTACTACTGTTGCTGCTGCTGTTGATGTTGTTGTTGTTGTTGTTACCACCACTTTTACTGCTGCTGTTGTTGTTGTTGTTGTTGTTGTTGTTGTTACCACTACTGTTGCTGCTGTTGTTGATGTTGTTGTTGTTGTTGCTACTACTGTTGTTGTTGTTACCACCACTGTTGCTGCTGCTGTTGATGTTGTTGTTGTTGTTGCTACTACTGTTGTTGTTGTTACCACCACTGTTGCTGCTGCTGTTGATGTTGTTGTTGTTGTTGCTACTACTGTTGTTGTTGTTACCACCACTGTTGCTGCTGCTGTTGATGTTGTTATTGTTGTTGCTACTACTGTTGTTGTTGTTATCACCACTGTTGCCTGCTCTTATCCATTCGGAAAAGCTGAACTCCTACTAAAAGTATTATAAACATTAGTTGTCAAGTGAACCGTTATGAGGATGAGTGATCTTCTTCACACATAGTAGAACTGCGTGATTCGATAATTCACGTACGCACCTCTGGTGATCGTGCGAGATGGCGTACCATGGCCGTCCGTGCTTATCGGCATGATACATGAATATGATGGGGATGATGATGATGATGATGATGATGATGATGATGATGATGATGATGATGATGATGATGATGATGATGATGATGATGATGATGATGATGATGATGATGATGATGATGATGATGATGATGATGATGATATTTGTAGCCAGTTGTCCCTAGGGGGAAAGTGGAGTCAACAAGCACACTGTTTAAAATCCTTTTCCTTATTGTGGGCCTCGGCCAGACCTTTGTCTACATACCCCCTGTGAATCTTAGGTACCATGTCCCTCTCTTTCCTCTTCTTCTTCTTACCACTAAACAATACCCTTCATATTGTTTCGGAACATACCCACACAAGACTGTATTTTAACAAATGATAAAATAAAACATTTAATACAGAAAGTGTCACGTGTGTGTGTGTGCACTGTTTGCGTGTGGAAATATGTAGTATTTTCTATGGTGTATGCGAGAATAGATTAGTGAGCTCAGGATCGTTCTTCATCATGTTAGGCCATGCCACATCACACCACAGTAAGTTCAGAACAGGTCTCACCGAATGTCGACTCAATCCGGACAATGGTTGACTTCTTGGAGTTAATCCTATATATAGTCTGAGTGACTGTTCTCCCCCACTGAATATGGTATACCAAAGTCCACAAGTTCAGAACCCCCGATGTATTTAATGTGTCTATAACGATCCTGGCACCTAGGAATCTCGGCCAAGTTTAAAGAAAACTTTCTGTCCTATGGCAAAATGTTGCTGAATGAATGTCTTTACTCTGCAACCTCTCTACAACCCATAGTGATGGTCACTAGACATAGTCACAGTTACTTTAAAATCACTGTTATTTCACCTCTCTACCTAATATTGTCATTATCCTTGGAGGTGCTAATCGTTTCATAAAACCAACTGCCCTGAGCACTCAATCACTGCTACACTGGACCTTTCAGGGTAACACTCCTGATTTCTATGAGTTTATAATTTTTGGAACGTTATCCCATTTCCGAGGCCATTTCGTATAACTGCCCTCAGTGTGACTGCTATTTTTCTCCTCTCTCAGCTGTCCTTAATTTCTCGGGTACAGTAAAATATCACTCAGTGTGACTGGCATTGTCCACACCTCGTAGTAATACTTTCTTTCTGTTAAACAGTTGAACCTGTAGAGAATAGAACATTCTGTGAGAGAAAAACCCTATTCCAATCCACTATATGTGATTATAGGCCAAAGGCCACTTCAGACATGTATCCTAGTTAATCTAGAACTACCCTCTGGCATCAAGGCAGAGGCGTTCGTCACATTTGGGTGATAAGGGAAAAGAAAGACCAAACGGGAAAACACAGGAGCCCCAGTGGGCCTCACTACGGGAATATCCCACCCTGTACATTTCCTTTATCCCCCCAGCCATCTCAAATCTCAACGAATATCATCCCATTACACTGGTCTTACCCTGCCGAGTGAAATGATATATAACTCTACTTATAAATTAACTACCTTATGCTAGTGTTCCGAGTTTGAATTCACAATTCACAACATGAAAAACAATGTCCCTTGTTTCCAGACAACATGAGGACACTGTGAATCCATTCTCCATTCGAATTGGAACACACAAACACTCCCGTTATCTGTAATTCGTAAACAGACTGAACACAGATTCCGTAAATTCCTCCAACTAAAATGTTGCACGAGTGACGTTCTTTTGGTGTTAACAAAAGTGGTTCAAGGGCAGATTATCCATGTCTGAATAAATTCTCTTCCTTGGGTTTCATCAATGTCACAATAGTAGATTATCTCTCCTTTTGGACAATCCATGCACAAGTCGCCTCCCCCTTTTTTCAACATATGCCTACAATTTCCCGTCTTGTGGGGATTGTCAAAGACGATTTTCCTGTTTGATGCTGGAGAGCGGTGTCTTTGATCTAACTGGTAAACAACTGCAGCTGTGCAGTCAGACTTTATTGGTTTTTCTGTCCTGGTTAAAACCAAATGTGGCTTTGCACACAGGCTATGAATATGACCGTCTGTATTGTCATAATCTGGATCGAAATCCCTCAGTATTATGTGACATAGGCCCCCTCTTAAGAGAGTTGACCGCATCAACTCTTACTCACTGGAGGTTCGATCCAGATGATCCACAACAATCCACTCATCAAACGCATGTTCAGTTTCTGGGAGATGGCTCAGCACATCAATTGTTGATAGTCTGCCTGTATCCTCAAAGGTATTGCCTCTCCAGCAATTAGGCGATCTCACTGATAGCCTATATCTTCCTAATGCCATGCACTAAGTGTTGGCGTATCGCTCCTGTACGTTTAGTCGGCCAACTTCCGACTTGCGTAAGCGATGGCTCACAATACAGACGGATCGTTCCATCCTGACTGTAACAGTGTCTCCATATCCGCCTTGGTTTCCTCAAGTTTTACATCCTGGGATTTGCGGTATCGTCCTCGTTGGACAGAATCGTCTTCCCCAAAGCTCCTGGATTTTTGCTTCCAAGACCATCTCGGTCGATGTTGGATCCGGTCAGCCAATCCTTGGTTGGAGTCTCGGGTATTTCGCGCCGTTCCCGACGTTACCCACCCCTTCTGAACTGGGTTACTAGCGAATGGTTCACTATTGGCCTCTTCCTGACGTGTGATTTCCCTCCTCTCTTCGGCTGGAAAATCTGACCTACCTCGTACGTTCCCATAGGCCTTCCTATGTAGTACTTGGGATCTCTGGTCTCCGTCTGGACCTGTAACCTTTTTCCCAATGGCTGCCATTACCATAAGGTGAGGGGATTTGATATCGGATCTCTCCTCATACTTCTGCAGGAGATGCCTAGGAAGACTGTTCAGTTCTCCCCCGATCCGAATTTCGTAGGTGTTCCGGGACACAACCTTTACCACAGGATAAGGTCCATGCCATCCTGCTTGCATCATGTTGGTCTCTGCTGGTCCCCACACTACTACTTTCTCTCCCACCTTAAGAGCTCCTTTACTCTTCGTCCGATTTTTGGGTGGTGCCTTCTGGCACTCTGGACAAGACTTAACCAACCGGCGTACATCACCAGTCATTCCTGGCCAGCAATAATGGCCGGAAATCTGCTGCAACGTCTCTCTGACACCCATATGTCGAGTTCCGGATATCTGACTACCGGATATGGTATGCCCGCTCTGAAGAATGTGAGGACGGTGGGCTTCTGGGACCACCAACTGCTCATGCAGTTTGTCTCCCCTTCCAGCTCTCCGATAGAGTAGTCGATTCCTCAGAAAGTACTGCCCCCGTTCTGATGGGTCAGCACTTTTTTGCAGCTTCTTGTAACAAGGACGCAACGTTGTGTCCTTCCTCTGGGCAGTATGCAATTCCCCAGGCACTGGGTTGTGGCATAGCGTGTCTGCCCTCTTTTCCTTCCCTTGAGATCCAGTGGCTGATGTTCCCCGGTGGGCGGGTTGTTTGGGCATCCCCAAGAACACGTATTTCGTACCAAGGATCACGGGAAATAGGGAATCCGATAACACAGCTGCTGGAATGATGCCTGTGACGTACCTGGATTTAATCTCCACCTTGGCGATTGGCAGCGTCATGGCAACAGCACTCCTCATTGCAGGCTGTATCTCAATAGTCTCCCCTGTGAGTTGGTCTGGGCGTACCAAGCTGGCATCAATCACCGCTTCCCCGTCCAAACCAGAATCATAGAGACAGGTAACCTGCTGGCCATTGAGTTCAATCAGTTCGACCACAGGTGGCCTCTCTTGGTCCAGAGTTCCTTCAACAACCTCGACCTTTTCAGTGACACCCACCTTTGGAGCCACGCGGCAGGCTGCGAAGTGAGAGCTTTTCGATTTCGATTTGCAGTCTTTTGTGTTGTGAGAGGGTGACTTGCAGATCGAACACCACTTCTCAGACCACTGTCGTTTCGGTTGAGAGTTGGGTGGGCTCTGTCTCCCATCCTTTGTCTTCTCTGGACTCTTCTCTGAGTGTTCTGCATAAGGTTCAACTTTCTTTGTTTCTGAGCCCTTGAATTTCTTTCGGTCATGTTTCTCCTGACCTTTGTTGGTTGGTGTACAGGTTTCTTCCGCCTCCCCATGGACTTCAACGAATCTTTCCGCCAGCTTATTCACCACATCAAGCCGTTCCGCCCCTTGTTCTCCCAAGAATGTCTTCAGAGGTTCTGACATTTGCTGTCGCATCTGGTCGACAATCATGAGCTCTTCCAGACTCTCATAGTCATGCTTGAACCCTGCCAAATCCATCCATTTTTGGAGGTAGGATTTCAGGCGCAAACTGTAGGCGGTGAATAGCTCTCCTGGCTCTCGTTTCGCTGCTCGAAACTTCTTCCTATATGTACTTGATGTGATCTCGTAATGTTTCAGCAAAGCGGCTTTCAATTCGTCGTAATTGTTCTCGTGTCCTGGCGGCAGGCGAGAATAGACCTCGTAACCGGTTCCAAGCAATCCCTGGGATAGCTTAAGATTCCATTTTTCTCGGTCCAGACCCATAGCAACGGACATGGCCTCAAAGCGTTGAAGGTACTGGTCAATCTTCTCTTTGCCCTGATCATAGACCGCTAGAGGAAACTTCATAGCATGGTAACTATGTCCACCTGCTGAAGTTGAGCCTGGGACTGAGGAACCTCCAACTGCACCCTCAGTTTCCCCATTAGATTGTCTCTTCAACTCAAGTTCCCTCATCCTGTACTCGTGCTCCCTTTTCTGAGCCTCCTGCTCTGCTTCCCGTTTCCTAGCAGCTTCCTCCACTTCCAGTTTCTTGGCTGCCTGCTCAGCTTCAAGTTCCATCCTTCTCATGGCTTGCTCAGCCTCAAGTTGCCTAGCAGCTTGTTCTGCTTCCAATTTCTTAGCTGCTTGGTCTAACTCCATTCTTCTCAATTCCAACTCCACCTTTCGATCTTCCCTTTCTGCTTGACGATACTCCCTCTCCACTTCCTGTATGTAATCCGTTAAAGCTAAACCAGACAAACCCATTCCTTCCCCCTTTTCCCTTAGTTCTACAGTGGTTAATTTAGGGGTGGCCATATTTCAAAGAGGTAAGTCAGCAGGTTGAGTCTAAAACCCCAAGCAATATAGATAATTAATATCTAAAATTAATCTATATATAAGACACCACACAGTACACCACAACACAATCTCTCAACGACAAGAGTAGACTAGGACCAAGACCTATGTAGACTTGTAAAGTGTGAACAGGAAAGTTATGTGCCTTAACACCTATCCACATTCACTATAACTTGATCTTTAACTGTCCGGCCCTACCTCTATCACGGTAATTTCACCCACAATAATGTAATATCACCAACATTAAGGTAATGTCACCTTCCTGTGTGACGTGCCCATGTAAATGTCGCTATCCTTAATGTGATATCACCATCCCGCGCGAGCCCCCATAAATGTAGCCAGTTGTCCCTAGGGGGAAAGTGGAGTCAACAGGCACACTGTTTAAAATCCTTTTCCTTATTGTGGGCCTCGGCCAGACCTTTGTCTACATACCCCCTGTGAATCTTAGGTACCATGTCCCTCTCTTTCCTCTTCTTCTTCTTACCACTAAACAATACCCTTCATATTGTTTCGGAACATACCCACACAAGACTGTATTTTAACAAATGATAAAATAAAACATTTAATACAGAAATTGTCACGTGTGTGTGTGTGCACTGTTTGCGTGTGGAAATATGTAGTATTTTCTATGGTGTATGCGAGAATAGATTAGTGAGCTCAGGATCGTTCTTCATCATGTTAGGCCATGCCACATCACACCACAGTAAGTTCAGAACAGGTCTCACCGAATGTCGACTCAATCCGGACAATGGTTGACTTCTTGGAGTTAATCCTATATATAGTCTGAGTGACTGTTCTCCCCCACTGAATATGGTATACCAAAGTCCACAAGTTCAGAACCCCCGATGTATTTAATGTGTCTATAACGATCCTGGCACCTAGGAATCTCGGCCAAGTTTAAAGAAAACTTTCTGTCCTATGGCAAAATGTTGCTGAATGAATGTCTTTACTCTGCAACCTCTCTACAACCCATAGTGATGGTCACTAGACATAGTCACAGTTACTTTAAAATCACTGTTATTTCACCTCTCTACCTAATATTGTCATTATCCTTGGAGGTGCTAATCGTTTCATAAAACCAACTGCCCTGAGCACTCAATCACTGCTACACTGGACCTTTCAGGGTAACACTCCTGATTTCTATGAGTTTATAATTTTTGGAACGTTATCCCATTTTCGAGGCCATTTCGTATAACTGCCCTCAGTGTGACTGCTATTTTTCTCCTCTCTCAGCTGTCCTTAATTTCTCGGGTACAGTAAAATATCACTCAGTGTGACTGGCATTGTCCACACCTCGTAGTAATACTTTCTTTCTGTTAAACAGTTGAACCTGTAGAGAATAGAACATTCTGTGAGAGAAAAACCCTATTCCAATCCACTATATGTGATTATAGGCCAAAGGCCACTTCAGACATGTATCCTAGTTAATCTAGAACTACCCTCTGGCATCAAGGCAGAGGCGTTCGTCACATTTGGGTGATAAGGGAAAAGAAAGACCAAACGGGAAAACACAGGAGCCCCAGTGGGCCTCACTACGGGAATATCCCACCCTGTACATTTCCTTTATCCCCCCAGCCATCTCAAATCTCAACGAATATCATCCCATTACACTGGTCTTACCCTGCCGAGTGAAATGATATATAACTCTACTTATAAATTAACTACCTTATGCTAGTGTTCCGAGTTTGAATTCACAATTCACAACATGAAAAACAATGTCCCTTGTTTCCAGACAACATGAGGACACTGTGAATCCATTCTCCATTCGAATTGGAACACACAAACACTCCCGTTATCTGTAATTCGTAAACAGACTGAACACAGATTCCGTAAATTCCTCCAACTAAAATGTTGCACGAGTGACGTTCTTTTGGTGTTAACAAAAGTGGTTCAAGGGCAGATTATCCATGTCTGAATAAATTCTCTTCCTTGGGTTTCATCAATGTCACAATAGTAGATTATCTCTCCTTTTGGACAATCCATGCACAAGTCGCCTCCCCCTTTTTTCAACATATGCCTACAATTTCCCGTCTTGTGGGGATTGTCAAAGACGATTTTCCTGTTTGATGCTGGAGAGCGGTGTCTTTGATCTAACTGGTAAACAACTGCAGCTGTGCAGTCAGACTTTATTGGTTTTTCTGTCCTGGTTAAAACCAAATGTGGCTTTGCACACAGGCTATGAATATGACCGTCTGTATTGTCATAATCTGGATCGAAATCCCTCAGTATTATGTGACAATATTGATGATGATGATGATGATGATGATGATGATGATGATGATGATGATGATGATGATGATGATGATGATGACGACGACGACGACGACGACGACGATGATGATGATGATGATGATGATGATGATGATGATGATGATGATGATGATGATGATGATGATGATGATGATGATGGTGATGATGATGATGATGGTGATGATGATGATGATGATGATGATGATGATGATGATGATGATGATGATGATGATGATGATGATGGTGATGATGATGGTGATGATGATGATGATGATGGTGATGGTGATGGTGATGCTGATGCTGATGCTGATGCTGATGCTGAAGACGATGATGAAGACGATGATGATGCTAATGATGATGATGATGATGAGGTGGAGGAGAAGGGTAGTACGTTACTCATTGTTCTTTAGTAGTAAGAACTCCGACGTGGAGCGATCACGGCAGGGGGCTTCTGTCTTCAGAAGAGTTTCCCCTGTCATAAGATGTTTCGGCCCATTAAACTCCTTACATCCTCGAGTGGACGGGCCCCGCCCAGGTCATGACTCTGGGCGTCTGTCCCCTGCCGTGGAGACGTTCGGTCACATTTTAGTTATCCCTGATTTATATTGATGTTACGCTTTTCCCTTTTAGCTGATATACCTAGTCCGCTCTCTAGGCCTCTCCCCCTCCAGTAGGGGAAAGTCCGTGCAGCCTGTACCCGCCCCTCAGGTACATGTGGTCGTGGGGACTCAGCCACCTCCCCAGCCACTGCCTTGTCCCCTCCATTTGTCACCGTTCCTCGTACCCCGTTCACGGCGTGCACTCAGTCGGGGAGCCGGTTCTCCTCTTATTTTCGCATATGACTACTGGCAGGATCAACCAGATATCTATCGGACAGACGGACTATTCACGCACACGCAAGCCAAGAGTAGCATCGCTAAAGCGCGCCCTCCCGGTACAAGGTGATACATGCAAAACCACTGGACGCCTACCGACGAGCTTACAAGCTACGCCGGCAGGACTGACCGCCAAGACGTACTGACTGCGGCCCCACTACTCATCGAGAGAGAGTGGGCGCTTATCGAATCTTCTCTTTCTTCTGCTAGAACCACGCCATTGGTTTTTGCAGTCGACTTGAGTGCAGCTTTCGACTATCGCTATGGAGGTAAGACGTCGGCCAACATTTACACAATTAGACTGCGCTCGGACTCTCCTTTCCGCTCGGAGGAAAGGCCACAGAGCCGCCACGGGACAGTTGACAGTTCGATGGTCTTGGTTGAGAGATTGATTGGTTCTGCAGTTGCCAGCTTCTAACCACACTAGTCCCGAGACTTATTCCACTCTAGATTCCGTCGGTTCCATAGCCAGCACGACGCCCTTTCGGCGGCCTCACACAGTCGTTTCTGGGCCTTATTTCTTGCCTGGCCCTTCATTCCCATTCGCTTTAGCATGTCAAACACGGAGTGGGAGACCATCCCCCTCGCGCCTATCTCCACGGCGAAGAACCTGACTGTGTAACCTAGCCGCCTCAGGCCTGCCACCATGCCATCATACTTTGCAGTTTTGAATGTATGCTGCTCCTCCATATTGCTTTCGTATGGGACAGTCAGCTCAATCAGCGTTAGCTGCTTGGCTGCCGAGGAGCTGAGTACGATGTCTGGTCGCAGCCCGAAGCTGCAGATCACCTCAGGGTATTTGCCACGGCCCTTCAGGTCTACGGTCAGTTCCCAGTCCCTCGCACCATCGAAGACGGTAGCAAGCGGCAACTCGTCGGCTTTCGTCTTCCTTCTTCGCCCTTCCCGGACAAATGAAATCTCCATCGGCCTCGGTCTGTTCCCCTCTTTATTTGCTTTCGTCCTAGCCCCGTTCACTATGGCGGCCAACTCCTCAAGAACCTTGTTATGCCTCCACGTGAACCGACCTTGGGTCAGGGCTGTTTTACATCCAGACAGCACGTGCTCTGCTGTCTGGACTTTTGGTGCTTTCGTACAGAGGGGACAGAGCGGGTCATCGGTTTGATCCCACTTGACTAGGTTTGCAGCGGATGGCAGGACATCGTAAAGGGATCGGACGACGAAACTTAAGCGCAGTGGAGCCATGTGCCATATGTCATTCCAGGTGAGCGACCTCTGAACAACAGCGTCCCATGACATCCAATGCGCTTGCTGCGCCTGCTGGGCAGCCTTTCGGACTCTCTCATCGTCCTCTCCCTCGCGGATCTGCCTGACCACCATTTCTCTGCGTTGTTTGGGCTCCGCCTTAGACCACCTCGGCTCTTTTGCTAAGAATCCGAGACCCAGCCTACCGTGCTGAGTGTGGCCCATCACTTCCTTCAGCTGGAGTGAGGCTTGGGCTTTCTCGATTTCGTCGACGACATGCCACTTCCTTCCCGTCCTCAAGGCGGGAACTGCGGCTCTGACCATTGCGTCTGGAGACTCGCGCATCATCATCGCGAGTCTGGTCTTTCCGGCCTTGAACTCTTCCATGAGAGACGTGAACGGGAGGACGAGCTTACTTTGTTTGCAGTACAGTGCGACAGTCGTGAGGCAAGCTGGTGCTCCAAGCCACATTCGTATGTGCCTGCTTATTTTTGACTCCATCGTGCTTACTGCGTAAACGCCGATATCGTATATCAGCAGCGGCCACAGCAGTTTCGGGATTAGCACGAAATGGAGGCACCATATCTTGAATTTGCCTATCAGTCTGGTTTTGTCAATGGTAGCCAGACCGTTCGTCAGCATTGCATGCATCTCGGCCACCGCGTTCCTGTCCGTCAGGGTTGAGTCGTACACACGACCAAGACTCTTCACGGGTTCCTCTGTCACCGTGGGAATCACTTGTCCTGCCACTCTAAATCGCCGCTCCACCACCTTGCCCCCCACGATCGACAGACTTCTCGACTTTTTGGGCTTAAAACTCATCCTGGACCAGCGAACTAGCTCGTCCAGTCTGCGGAGGATGCTGCACGCATCGCTCTCCCACGGTGTCAAGATAGTCGTGTCGTCCATGAAGGCCTTCAGTGGCGGAGAACGGTTGATATTATCTTCGCTGAGTCTCGGACCGTGCGCGTAACCGGATGCCGCATCCAATATGACCTGCATCGCCATGACAAATAGTATTGGCGAAATCGTACACCCCATGGCAATACCCACTTGCAAGTCGATCCATCTCGTCGTGAACGTTTTGGTCGAGAACCGAAGAGAGAAGCCCGAGAAGTATTGCACAAGCATTTCCTTGATGTTCTCGGGCACGTGATAAGCCTTGAGTGCATGCCACAACAGCTGGTGGGGCACTGACCCATAGGCGTTGGCCAGGTCCAACCATATCACGTGGAGTTCCTCCTTCTTCGTCTTCGCTCTCTGGATAGCATCCCAGATCATGGTACTATGTTCGAGACATCCGGGGACTCCGGGAAGCCCCCCCTTTTGAACCGCTGTCTCGATGTACTTGTTCGCCATCAAGTACTTAGTGAGCCGACTAGCCATGATCGAAAAGAATATTTTCCCCTCAACGTTCAGAAGAGAGATCGGCCTGAACTGGCCAATACCAGTTGAGTTTTGCTCTTTGGGAATGTAGATTCCGTTGGCGGTCTTCCACTCCGTGCTCACACACCTCTTCGTCCACGCCGACATCAATAACCAGTGTAACCTGGATAAGACTTTCGGGCATCTCTTATAGACCGTGTAAGGCACACCGTTGGGACCCGGTGCTGACTTACATCTTGCTTTCTTTACCACCGCAACCACCTCGTACCACATCGGCGGCCCGGCATTGAACTTCACCGTTGGTACTGCCGGGCTTTTAAGCCCTTCCATCTCTCCGAGTGGGACGTTCCGCTGGGCATCGGAGTACGTCGCCACGAGGTGGTTCTCCAGCTCTTCTCTGCTCACATCGAGTACGCCGGACCGCGGCTGCTCGAACAAGTCCCGTGCAAACTTGTATGGTTCCCGGAAGAACCTCTCTCGTTCCTTCCGGGTTTTCCGCCGGTTCCTGCAGAACCTTTCGGCTCGAGATAGGGCATTGTGCTTGGCTTTCAGGTGTTGCCAAACCTGGCGCAAGCCCTCCTTCTGGTGTTCTGCGGCATTTTTCCACCGTTTCCGAGCCGCATTTTTCTCTTGCCTCACTGCCTCCATCAGCCTCTGCCGCCTGGTCTTTTGCGGCAGAGCTGCTACCTTCCCCTCGCTGATGCAACCAAACTTATTCAGCGAGTGGCGGTAGATTATCTCTCCGAACTGTGTCAACTTCTCTTCAAGGGACTTGTGCTTTAGTTCTGCATCTAAAGCACGGGATAACGTAACGTCAAACATTGCCCACTCTTCCCTCCTGATGGCACTAGGGAACTTGATCTTCAACCTGGTTTCAGAAGGTTCCTCGGGAGTGTCACAGGTGACAGCGGCTTGAGTATTGTCAGCGGAAGAAAACTGGACTTCTTCACTGTGGGGTTCAACCCGTCTGACATCCTCTAACGTCTCATCGTCCCTTTCAGGACTGCGCTGCCGTGCCTCCTGTAGCACTCTCTCACACTTCATCTTTCCATTATGAATTCTCATTCCCCGGAGGGTCGGAAAGCTCCTACCACAGACGCATGCATAGCCCAACGTCCGTTGAGCAATACTCGTAGTCCGTGGGTCGGTCCTGTCCGAAACCGTAAGTAATCTTTTGCACCTAGTAGCCTGCTGACGGTCGGGAGTCACCTGGTGCTCATGACTATCCCTACCGGGCGAGGCTGCTCCTATGGAGCACCCATTTACGCCGTAAATAATTCTTGCTCCTCAACGTCACGTTTGCGTCTTATATTAGGCAATTAACTATTCCTCGGGGATGTGTGTTTAATCAGCAAGGAGATCATGTTACATTAGATTTCAAATGTTGAATACTGACTGCCAGGCTGCTTCCACCAGTTACTGTGTGTCAGAATAAGTGTTCTGATGTGTTCTATAGAACCTGTTTTGTTGTATGGCAGGGAATCATGGATACCATCTCATTTCATCTTAATTCTCGTGTAGTTTGTGGTGTCTAGGTGAAGTATAAACAGCTGTATATGGACCGTTTATGGACTTCATGCATCGAGATTACCATGGACACGGTTAATCTCTCTATCCACCGTTTACAAGGCCGGTCTCATCTTCTGGTTCCATTTGGTCGGTACATTATTGCCTGTTGTGATAGACTGTTAGTTGGTAGCCTTGTTATATGGCCAGCTAACCATTTCACTTCCCAATTTATCATGAAATGAAGCGCTGCTATGACCCATACTTTAGTTCTGATTTCATCATTTCAGATTTTCTCTCTTCTTCATACATTGGGTATTCTTCTCAGGAATGTAATTTCCGTTGTTATAATTTTTATTTTCTCCTATTCTATCATTGTCCATGTTTGGGATTTGTAGAAATTAATATAGAATCCCTTCTAGGGATGACAGTTTAATATTATATTAATATTATATTATATTATGTCGTCGTGCTATGAGAAGGGGGACATTAATTTCTTGCATTATACAGCGATTCTTCTTGCGATTCGAGGAGACTGGAACACGTATGGTTGTATATGTGGACAATGAAAACCATCATTAGCTGAAAGCCAACAAAATGCTCTTGTTTAAAAACTATAATTTCCGAGACAGATTCCTTCTTTTCAAACTGGGCACGACCATTTCTGGAGATTGTTGACGCCATCTTGTAAAAATTGAAGTAGATGGCGGCTAAAAATAAGCTGACATAAAAATTAATGACATCTAAGCAAAATTCCCTTTAACGTAGATATATTAAAAGGATAGGCAGAAAGTAACAACACAACAAGACATAATAGACAATAATGGATCTTGAGAAAACATCAACAATGAATGCAGATTCACATTGTTTGGGAAAAACAGAGTACGCTAATAATAAAACTAATTGAGTTAACATTTTTTTTTTCCATTAAAAAAAAATAAACGATCTGAAATGGCTGAATACATGGGCACAATGTTGAAAACATTTTAGATTATGTGAGATGGTAAATACGGAGGAGGGGGAGGTGTTGTTTTGGGGAAACTAATCACGAGAGACGGAGTAGAGATATTTTGGAGAGACTGGTCACAGGAGGTGGTTTTTTTTCCATTTTGATGATACCATTACCACTACCCTATTTCTCGGCTCCATGGCGAAGAGGTTGCGGAGGCAGTTCAGTTCGTAATCCCGCATACCCGCGTTCGAAACACAGCTGTGGGCGATTTGGCAGCACGCCACCTTACGTTGGTTTTTTTATGAAGTGGTATGGGTGCCGGTCATTCAGAAGTAAATTGCAAACTACTGAACTTAAACTTTCCAAGAGATCACAGCAGTAAAAACAAAATGCTGGTATTGACTGCGACGTCCTGTAAAAGGATATGCAACTAACTGTTTTGTAACCTACTCTATTTAACCTCAAAGAGAAGTTATATGAGGGTCTATCCCTGGCTCAGATTAATAATCCGTTGATGTAATCAGCCACAAATGGTGGCTGACTATGGTTTCACCCACACCTGAGATTAATTTGTAGGTGATTTGTTTAGTTTAGTTTAGTCGTACGGATCAACATCCACGGCACATGGGTGCAACCCATAAGTGCTCCATTCTAGCTCCTAACTCAAGCCTGAGCCCGGAGAATCTCGGCTTAGTGCACGAACTCCGTAGCACCGGCGATGATCCAGGCGTACTTTGGGCAGATTTTTGACTCCTATATTTTGCCCAGGCAGCGCCGTTATGCTACTCTTTTTCGATTTCCATCTGCCAACGGATATTTTACGTGCGCAACAATACACACGGGCGTCCGATCTCACTACCCAGAGACCAGGGGAAATTTAATCACTAGAAGTCCACATGCAAAAAAAAATCCCGGCCTTGAACCCGGGACCTCCAGCACTCGAGGCAGACACCTACTTCGAGACCAATCATCTCCCCTTAGGTGATCGTTGTACAAGTGGATAATGATCTTTGACGAGGTGGTCGAGTGGGCGTGTTAGATTTGGAGACACAAAATGGAAGCGAAAGTGCGGTGGTGCTTGACAGTTGACAGTTGTAAAAATGGATAATGATCTTTGACGAGTTGATTTTCGTAGAGTGGGAGTGTTAGATTTGGAGACACAAAAAATAAAGCGAGAGTGTGGGGGTAATTTTGAGAATATTGTCGCGTTTGTGTGAGAAAGTAGACTAGGTTACAGCCAAACATCTCTCAGATGGAGATGCAGTATTACACTGTCAGTACGCTAGTCTGCGTGTGTGGTTTATGGGTTAGCTAATGCAGTTCTTGCGATTTCCGGACACACCGAGTTGAGGGTTGAACCTCAGCTTCCAGTGATTCGGAAGCAGGTAACTTTGCAGTTATATTAATGGATGAATTCATGATACACATGAGTGAATGTTGGGATAGCGGACTAAATAAGTGATGCTTGAAGATATGGCACAGATGGGTGAGTTTAATGTTAGATGACATATTTATGTCAGCGTTGAGAAAGAGACACAAATGAGAATGTACTCTGATATATGTCTAAAATTGGGTGGAACTGCGGTGAGTGGCACCTTGCAGTCTTGACAGACCAAAGTATGTGAATGGAATGTGGCCAATATTCCATCACAATGCCTGGGCAGAGCTTCAGAGAAACATGTGGTGCCCAAACGACATGTTCCCTCTCTCGGCCTAGAATTGTGTTTTCCAGAGGAATGGGTAACCAATACGTCTAGCACAAGGAAGGCTGCAGACGCTGGTGGCTCAGGGTCAAACCTCCGAGACCTCACCACCACGAGCAGGTGGCGAGTGATTGCCAGACCCTGGAACCCAAGGGACCCGGATTAGTACTGCGGTAAAGCTGTGAAAATGTAAACAATATAAAATGACACAAAGTAGTGCAGCTTTACATAACAGATTTAAGACACATGCATTATGTTATGTAAAGCTGCACTACTTTGTGTCATTTTATATTGTTCTGATATATTTTATAAATTAGTCAGTCTTCTAATGAGTTATAAGAACCAGTGATAGATGCCATAAATGTGTGAGCGTTGTCATCAGCATCCAGCATCTAGTTGTCACCAAGTTCTCCAATTTATTTCTTCTCATAACGGGTACACAATTTTTTTTATCTGTATAGTCTTATTTCTCTCTATCAAGGAAGTCAAACAAAATAATCTAAATGACTAGGAAATTAAGGAGTAATGGTAGAATAAGATGCACAAGGCGCCAGAAGGAGGAATGATTAACACACTTATAATTTAATGTTCTGTGACACCAAAGCTGTGACGAAGAAGTTAGAACGCAGTTCGTAATCCCGTATACCGCGTTCGAAACACAGCTGTGGAATATTTGGCAGTAGATCGCCTCACGTTGATGTTTCATACAATGGTATGAGTGCCAGTCGTTCAGAAAGCAATGACAAACTAATGAACTTAAACTTGCCAAGAGATCACAAACAGCCAAAGAATGCTGACTTGATTGCGACGTCCTGTAACGGATATGCAACTAACTAATACCAAAGCTGGGGAAACCATGGTGGCGCAGTGGCTAACGTGCTTGCCTGTAATCCCTGGGGTCTTACGTTCGGATCTCCATCGAGACGGGGATATTTTTGAACAAATTTAAAACTCTTTCACTACCAAACAAAAACTGGGCTGTGACCAAACAGAAATTTATGGCAGAAAATTGGAACTAGGGGTGTGTTACAATAATGCTTTTAAAATGGTTAAGATGGTAGCAGATCTATTGTATTACATATCAAATTAAAGAGGATTGCACAAGGAACATGACAGTGTTAATAATTAATTGATAGGTTACAAATATTATGACAATAATGAGAGGTTTAATAATAACAACTGAAATTAAAGAGGTAAAAATTATTTAAAAAACTGCACTTATAAGGTGTTTTCTACACTCCTATACTGCTAATCATGTTTAATATACTGAATAATCAAACAAACACCACTTGTCTTCAAGAATATAAACAGTATTGCTCATTAAAGTAACCCAAAAAGAAGTTCTGGTGCATATTCTGAACCATGTATTTTTCAAAAAAATGACAAAAAATAATGGCTGAAATCTTGAAGGTGGGGTCTGTCACAGTAAAGTTATGAAAATGGTTAAAATTGTAGCAGAAATGTTGTATTATATATCAAAATAAAGGGGATTGCACAAGGAATATGTTGGTAGGAGAATTTTTGCTTTAGGTTGTAAATAAAAATAAAAATAATAATATAATTTGTAAAATAATTGGACAAAAGTAGGTAAAAATAATGTAAACATTGCACTTAGAATGTGTTTTTCTACACTCCTATACTGCTAATAATGTTTTAATTTACTGAATAATCAAACAAACACCACTTTTCTTCAAGAATATAAACAGTATTGCTCATTTAATCATCCAAAAGGAAGTTTTGGTGCATATTCTGAACCATGTCTTTTTCACAAAAATGAAAAAAAACTAATGGCCGAAATCTGGAAGTTGGTGTATGTCGCAATAATGTTATGAAAATGGTTAATATTGTAGCAGAAATGTTGTATTATATATCAAAATAAAGGGGATTGCACAAGGAATAATGTTGGTAGGAGAATGTTTGCTGTATGTTGTAAATAAAATAAAATAATAATATAACTTCTAAAATAATTTGTTAAAAAGAGGTAAAAATAATGTAAACATTGTATTTACCAAGGGGGCGTTGTTATCCAATATCCTGATCACTGCTAATCCTGTTGAATTTACTGCACAAACAACACTTTTCTAAACTATAAATACAATTGCTCCGAATCAATCATCCGAAAAGAAGTTTTGACGCAGATTCTGAATCATGTATTTTTCTTTTTTCAGACAAAAATTAGGAAAACACTTGGCAGATTTACATTTAATTGTCATGTCTGTTTGTTTTTTATTTACTATATGTGGCAGTCTATTTGTGATAGGCTGCAAAAGCAAACTTTGGCGCACAAGTCTGGTCTATTAGTGCAGCCGGAGCAAACAAAAGATGATATGTGTCGTTTAGTTCGAGTGCTGCAAAAAACACAGTCTCTATTGACACCGACAAATTCTATTAAATGCTTGGCTCACGTAAATCTTTCGGCATAATTTCCTGCAACAGACTGAAATTCTTCGGCAGGCAGAGTGTCAAACTTTCAGGAATACTCTGAGCTACTTCACGATGAGCACTTTCCTTTACTTGAAATCCTTCTATGACAATTTTTATCCTCCTTTCTCTGTTTGCCATATGGAATGTAGGATGTGAGCATTGATCTGTGCAATTTGAAAGATCTAGTAGTAGATCTTCTTCCACCACTTAATGGTTTTCCTATCATGGATATTATAATATCCAACCATTTGGTCCATTCTGTCGCAGCCATTCATCGCCGTGTTATTTTCATGGAGACCATCTTCGGCTTGCGTTGCGGTTTTCGCAATCCGATCTCAACAGTTCTAACTACAGACTTGGTAGAGACAACAATGCATGGTTTTTTTAGCTTTATTTAGCCCTTCCACCAAATAATAATTTCATCAATGGACACATTTTCAAATGGGTAAAATCAATTTTTTTTTTTTTTTTTTTTTTTTTTTTTTTTTTTGGGTACCCTCAGGTTCACATACATGAAACATGGTGTGATAAATATATTCTAATTTTCTAATTGATTACTGGGAAACGTAGTGGCAGTGGCATACCAAGGAGTATATAAATGTGCACTTGTACACCAGTAGTCTTTGATACATGGTCTTGGATCAAGTCCCATAGCAATAATGACAGACGTAAACTTCAGCCATTCGTGCTTCGTTGTCAGACACTCAGCTGTTGACGAACATTCACTGGTTTTTCTTTATCACCACGTGCTAAAACTTTAGACACAACTAAAAATTCTTTCTAAATATTCACTGATAAGGAATCACTATTGTTTAAGACAGTTATAAACAATAATCTAGCTTGATCTCAAGTCATACTACGTGGACGCAAACTGGTGGGCGTTTCCATTGTGAAAAAACAAATTAACACTACCTTAAAACTGAAAATTCACAAGAATCCAATATTAGAAAACGTTTGACCTCATAAACATGGCGTAGAAATCTTTCGGCTGTACGACTTTTCAGTTTACTGTAACTTAAAATTCCGAAACGGAGCAGAAATATATGAAATAAACCACTGATAATTTTGTGGGACTAAAAGGACGGACTGCCATCACAGGAAATCCATCGTGTCCCAAGATGGGCTCACGGTAGCGAAAGAGTTAACTGAGCTCCCCGGTCGACTCATCCTGAAATGGATACCAGGAAATATTATGGGATGTCCCACGGCCGATATGATAGTGGCCACACCACTCATCGAATGTCCATTGGTCTTTAATAATTAGCAGCATATACTCAATGCATCTCAAGGCGAGGACATCGGTCCTTTACGTTTAACAACAGTTAGTTGATGTCCTTTACGTTTAACACAAGTTAGATACGTAACACGTTACGTTTAACAATAGTTAGTTGATGTCCTTTACGTCTAACAAAAGTTAGTTGATGTCAATGTAGTTTAACAACAGTTAGTTGATGTCCTTTACGTCTAACAAAAGGTAGTTGATGTCCTTTAGTTTAACAACAGTTAGTTGATGTCCTTTACGTCTAACAAAAGGTAGTTGATGTCCTTTACGTCTAACGAAAGTTAGTTGATGTCCTTTACGTCTAAAAAATGTTAGTTGATGTAATTTACATTTAACAAATGTTAGTTGATGTAATTTACGTTTAACAAAAGTTAGTAGGTGTCCTTTACGTTTAACAAAGGTTAGTTGATGTAATTTACGTTTAAGAAAAGTTAGTTGATGTTCTTTACGTTTAACAAAAGTTATTTGAAATCCTTTACATTTAACAAAATCTAGTTGGTGTCCAGTACATTTAACAAAACCTGGTTGATTTCCTGTACATTTAACACAACCTAGTTGATGTGCTGTACATTTAACGCAACCTAGTTGATGTCCTGTACATTTAACACAACCTAGTTGATGTCCTGTATATTTAACAAAATCTAGTTGATGTCCTGTTCATTTAACAAAACCTGGTTGATTTCCTGTACATTTATACCAATATACCTGATGTCCTGTTCATTTAACACAACCTAGTTGATGTCCTGTACATTTAAGACAGCCTAGTTGATGTCCTGTACATTTAACAAAACCTACTTGATGTCCTGTTCATTTAACAAAACCTAGTTGATGTGCTGTACATTTAACACAACCTAGTTGATGTCCTGTACATTTAACACAACCTAGTTTATGTCCTGTACATTTAACACAACCTAGTTTATGTCCTGTACATTTAACACAACCTAGTTAATGTCCTGTACATTTAACACAACCTAGTTGATGTGCTGTACATTTAACACAACCTAGTTGATGTGCTGTACATTTAACACAACCTAGTTGATGTGCTGTACATTTAACACAACCTAGTTGATGTCCTGTACATTTAACACAACCTAGTTGATGTCCTGTACGTTTAACACAACCTAGTTGATGTCCTGTACATTTAACACAACCTAGTTGATGTCCTGTACATTTAACACAACCTAGTTGATGTCCTGTACATTTAACACAACCTAGTCCACGCTCTCTACGGGAAGTTGGGATCAATCTCAGCATGTTTTGATTGTTCGTGATTTACTAAACAATTTTAACACTCAGTAGTGTGGCATGGCTTTCTGAACGGCCGTCACTCATACCATTGAATTCAACGCAAGGCTATCTGCTTGCATGTCGTCTGCTTCCTGATTTCTCAACCTTCGGTTTTGTATGTATGGGAGTTGTAAAACGCATTCATCGAGATAATATTTCATACCAAAACAGAGTTTAAAATGGGAATCATGATGTGGCACTATATAAGAGACAACAACCGTAATAAACAGATAACCCAAAAGGGTTTTGGCGCCACGACCCGTCATTGGTGCACTTCTGACATCATTAAGTCAGAAATACGTGACCCACCCAGAAATTCCATCCCTCCCCGTGCACACAGAGTGCTCGTCAATTTTCTGTCTGCCAGCCAGTTCTCTAACCACTATCTGAAATACGCATCCCTTCATCTTGGACGCACAAGTCCCATGGATCAATGCCCCGTTTCTCCTACCTACGGCCGTAATGACTGATTGAATTCTTCAAACTAGTAGTTTCTTCTTTCTTACCAGGGCACTTAAAGTGCAGATGAGGTCAGATCTGTATTAGTGGTTTACAATCCCCTTTTTTGGCTAGGATTCTGCATATCCTTTACAGTTACAGGACATCACAACCAACATCAACATTTTTTTTTTTGGGGTGGAGTTCGTGATCTCTTGGCAAGTTTACTTTCAGTAGTTAGCCATTGCTTTCTGAAAGACAGAAACCCATAAGATTTCGTAGAAAACCAAACGCAAGGCGGTCTACGTTCAAAACGTCCGCAGCTGTGTTTCGAACGCTGTATGCGGGATTACGAACGGCGCCCGTAACTCCTATGCCACGATGCCTGCGGGAATATTGGAATATATATATATATATATATATATATATATATATATATATATATATATATATATATATATATATATATATATATATATATTGATGTTGATATTGATATTGTCAACATCTTGTATCACACACAGGCACTCTCGCTTCTTCATCCACACCCAACGAAACATCCGTTGTGTAGATGGTACATCACGTCTTTTATTTCAGGCGAACCTGAGATAGTTACACATTGTACCCAGGCGGTGGCTGCCTATACAAATATACAAATGCCGCCTTCTCTACAGTAATCATACACAGTCAATTGCTCACACTCCACACTTGCTATCTTCAACTAGCGCTCTCGCAAACTAAGCATTTGGACTCCGAAATACACAAGTGTCCACCTCTGATAACTGTCGAGTCCCGTCTGACATTTTCCAGCCGGTTGGCTGGCCTTGTCGCCCTAAACCCCGTGCTGTCTGTAAAACCTCGTGCTGTCCGTCAAACCCCGTGCTGTCCTAGCCGTCTCGTAGTACAGCAGTCTGTCCGTGCTAAGCTGGGTTGTACTAACGTCTAGCCTGTTCAGGGTGGTATCCCGTGAACTGGCGTCCCCTACTATCCTCTGGTATGGTCCTGCTGGTGTCCTGGTTCTGACACGTCTGTGTCCCCACCTAAGTCCTGTCTCCTGTTTATCTACTGTCCTGTAGATGTCCTGTCTTATGACCATTCTATGTTCTGACTTATGCTCTGTCTCTACTCTGACTACTACCCTGTAGATGTCCTTCTCTGTGTCCTGTATGTCATTACCTCTATTCTGCCCCTTGTCCTCATATATATATATATTTGAATAACGAAGACACAAACCATATATAGTACGATTTATTACCTGGCACATTTCGCTTCATCTCGTCAGTTACTTACTGCAGATGTCACACAACATAGAGCAAAATAATTAGAATCATCGTTCAAGCTGAAATATACACATGTTCACACAGCAATATCAGTTGTTTACCATGGTAATTTTAAACCGACTATCATGTCTTTCTGTTTGCACAAAATTGGCTTGTGCAGGTGGATCATTATCGCTTCTACAAACTTTAGCAAACAACTATTTTGTTTATGATCCACCTGCACAAGCCAATTTTGTGCTAACAGAAAGACATGACAGTCAATTTAAGATTACCATGGTAAATACCTGATATTACTGTGGTAAATAACTGATATTACTATATATATATATATATATATATATATATATATATATATATATATATATAGTGTGTGTTTGTGTGTGCTGTGTGTGTGTATATATATATATTTATATATATATATATATATATATATATATATATATTATATATAGATATATATATATATATATACTAGCTGACCCGGCCCGGCTTCGCCCAGTCCCCTGGTGGGGAGCATCTCATTTAATTCATATAAGTAGTCATATAAGTTCCCGTTCCCGTTACCGACTGTCTGTCTGTCTGTCTGTCTGTCTGTCTGTCTGACCCGGCCCGGCATCGCCCAGCTCCTGGTGTGGAGCATCTCATTTAATTCATATAAGTAGTCATATAAGCTCACTTTCCCGTTCCCGACTATCTATCTGTCTGTCTGTCTATCTGTCTGTCTATCTGTCTGATCCGGCCCGGCTTCGCCCAGCCCCTGATGGGGAGCATCTCATTTAATTCATATGAGTAGTCATATAAGTTCCCGTTCCCGACTGTCTGTCTGTCTGTCTGTCTCTGTCTGTCTGTCTGTCTTGTCTGTCTGTCTGTCTGTCTGTCTGTCTGTCTGTCTGTCTGTCTGTCTAATCATTTATTGGTTGCAGTTAGAACAACCTTAGATAAACGAAGACCAACTTACAAAAAGCATTAGAAAGAGCACTTGAAAGATCTTTACATCTTCCCCAAAAATTAACTTGGGTAAATGGAGCAGCTGCAGCAGCAGCAGAAGAAAATGAAGAAAAAGGATGAGTAGGAGCTGGGAGGAGGAAGAGGGAGGAGGAGGGAGGAGGAGGAGAAAGAGAGTAGAGGAGGATGGAGGAGGGAGAGGGAGGAGGGGGAGGAGAAGAGGAAGAGGGTAGGAGGTGGAGGAGGGGAGAGGAGGAGGAGGAGGAATATAACGCATATGCCTGTAGATTTCTTCTTCTTCTTTTCGTTCATCCGGAGTGTTTTTTCAGATGTGATTGCGGTGTGTCTGTTATGCGCCTTTGGGCCGAAACCCATAGGCCAACACATCGAATTTAGCGTGCTTTTTTGACCAGGTAGCATTCCTGGGCCTGTAGATTTAATAATGGCTGAAGTTGTTCCATGTCTTCTTAGAGTTGGCGACAGTGTAAAGAAATATAAAATCTTCAAACTTGATAGAGATAAGGTAACTATTATTTATTCATTCTTTAAGCAAAAAAAGATGAGTTACAATGTTATGCATTATGCATTATTTTTATGAAAACTTTGAAAATGCCTTACAGATTGTATCATTATTTATTATAACTCATATGCCGGTACATAACTATGGACAAATAGTTTATAAATCTTTGAAAACGATGCCACAATATGACTATAAGTTATACAGAAAAGTTATGCCCCTTGAAATAACTTTTACAGAGTTAAGTCCCCTGAGATATATGAAATTATAATGGAAAATTGAAAATTAAATAATATTGGGTAAGCAGCCGATTTCACACTAAAAATATATGACAGTGGGCTGCGCTGGAATGAAAGGAAGACGTGTAGAAGATTTCATCTCAATCAGATGGGCCGTTCGCGAGCGCATAAAGGACATAGGGACATACAGACAGACAGACAGACAGACAGACAGACAGACAGACAGACAGACAGACAGACGGAGATCGCCTTTTATATATAAAATACTAGCTGACCCGGCCCGGCTTCGCCCAGTCCTTGGTGGGGAGCATCTCATTTAATTCATATAAGTAGTCATATAAGTTCCCGTTCCCGTTACCGACTGTCTGTCTGTCTGTCTGTCTGTCTGTCTGTCTGTCTGTCTGTCTGACCCGGCCCGGCATCGCCCAGTTCTTGGTGGGGAGCATCTCATTTAATTCATATAAGTAGTCATATAAGTTCCCGTTCCCGTTACCGACTATCTGTCTGTCTGTCTGTCTGTCTGTCTGACCCGGCCCGGCTTCGCCCAGTCCTTGGTGGGGAGCATCTCATTTAATTCATATAAGTAGTCATATAAGTTCCCGTTCCCGATTGTCTGTCTGTCTGTCTGTCTGTCTGTCCGTCCCTCCCTCTCTGTCTGTCTGTCTGCCTGTCTGTCTAATCATTTATTGGTTGCAGTTAGAACAACCTTAGATAAACGAAGACCAACTTACAAAAAGCATTAGAAAGAGCACTTGAAAGATCTTTACATCTTCCCCAACAATTAACTTGGGTAAATGGAGCGGCGGCAGCAGCATCAGCAGAAGAAGGAAAAGGAGGAGTAGACAACTGCAGCGAAAAGGTGGGTCTGTCTATCTATCTGACCCGGCGTGGCTTCGCCCAGCTCCTGGCGGGTAGCGTCTCATTAAATTCATACAACAAAAAAAGTAACTTAAAAGAATGTCCTTCCACACACCATCCATTATTTTTAATGAAAACTCTTTATAATCACATGCATGACTACAGTAACTTCTTAAGCATAAAAAGATGAGTTACAATGTTATGCATTGTGCATTATTTTATGAAAACTTTGAAAATGCCTTAAAGATTGTATCATTATTTATTAATACTCATATGCCGGTACATAACTATAGGACACAGAGTTTATAAATCTTTGAAAACGATGCCACAATATGACTATAAGGTATACAGAAAAGTTATTCCCCTTGAAATAACTTTTACAGAGTTAGGTCCCCTGAGATATATGAAATTATAATGAAAAATGAAAATTAAATAATATTGGGTAAGCAGCCGATTTCACACTAAAAAAATATGACAGTGGGCTGCGCTGGAATGAAAGGAAGGCGTGTAGAAAATTTCATCTCAATCGGATGGGCCGTTCGCGAGCGCATAAAGGACATAGGGACATACAGACAGACAGACAGACAGACGGAGATCGCCTTTTATATATAAGATCAGCATAGAACTGCGTGCTCTGTTGTCTAAACCACGTTTTCGCTTCACATTCAACTTCGGCGTCACTCGCGAAATGTCTCCCGCCAAGGAGAGTTTTCAGTGGACTTAGCCCCTAGCGATTTCCCGTAAAGCGGTGCATAGCTGGGTAGAAAAAGCAACGAGTGTTGGTCAATATGTAAGTCATACAGTTCTGTCGGATGGCAGGTAAATGAAAACAAAGCACGCAGTTCTATGCAGCCGGTTTGGGATGACTGATAAAACTATGGGATAAGTGCATCAATGTTGGTGGAAATTATGTTGAAAAATAAAGCGACAAGATATGTATAAAAATAAACTGGTTTCAAGTTGTTATCATAGTTAGTTATTTTTCAACACCCATTTGTGACTTATTTATTGGCTTACCGTTGTAAAATATATGTTATATGTATAAATGTGTGTGTAAATTTGTTCCGCATGTTTGTTTGATTGTATGTTTTATATATGAGTGTGTATGAATCATCACCACCATTATGTGTCATGCCAATAGACGTGGGGGAAGGGGGTGTCAGGGTTGGCCATCTCACACGATCAAGTTCTGAATGAGGTCTGTGTTCGTGTTCCCATTACGGCAAGCTGTCCAGGTGTATGTCTCTCAGCACTATTTTTGTTTAGCTCCTTTCCCATAAATTTTGCCAGTTATCACTAAGTATTCTAGTGTATTCCTTGTCACATCGTGTCCGAAAGGATCTTGAAAATTGTAATGTCTCTAATAAATTTATAGTTTCCATTTGTTTCTTGTAGGGCTAGCAAATTCGTTGTTATGTCTGTCCATGGTATTCTTTACATTTAGTTCAGAAACATTTTCACTGCCAGAGCTGTGTCTCAGCTTGCCTTTTCTGTTTGTGAGAATGTATGTGTAGAGTGATTTACATGTATATTCTATAAATGAGAACGTATGTGTAGAGATTTACATTTATATTCTAAATATGGGAATGCTAGTTTAGAGTTTAGTTCATCGCCATTCTGAAGCTTCATTCGCAGACGAAATTATACTGGTTTCACTCCTTCACTGATCAAAAAACGAACACAGAACGCTGCCCCTTTTTGGTGCATGTTAAAAGTACGGCGACCATTTTTAAAACGTCCTTATGACGTCACCGTCTTCGACTGCACCGTGATGTCACGTGCTTGTAACTATTAACATCCTTAACAACAATAGTGACATGTTACACAACAAAAAATTGGTTATTGTAATTTGTATTACGCCTTTAAGATTTTCATTTGAAGCCAACTCGTATATATATATATATATATATATATATATATATATATATATATATATATATATATATATATATATATATATATATATATGTCCAATTATTAAGCGGGAAGTTGATTCCAAATAAGCAGATTATACTCCGCTGCTCCTTGGGTGTTGCCCCTGTGTTGCAAACATCGTGCCCAGTACACACACAAGGAACGTGTTGCCGGGACGCTTATGAATATGTACGTTAAACACACAATCCGCTTGTAATTATGTGATGTAGCATTGATTGGCCTGTTTGCCCGTGCAACATAAAGGCTGGAATGACTCGAGTATACAATAACGCGAGACAACAGGCGAGTTTGTAAATGAGAGAGTTGTCATGTGTGAATAAAGAATCGGATCGTGAAGCGGGGTCGGCGAAATTTACTCCGCATTTTCGTTAATTTTTGTGTGTGCAGTTTTCTTGGTATCGGCTGTAATGTTTAACCGTGCTATATATCCTTGTACATTTCTATGGTTAGGATCAGTTTTGGATCAGTTTGTGGATTTCAGGAAGTTAACTTCTGTGGTATGTGAAACAAGATAATGTCTGTGGTATGTTAAACAATAAATATAATGTTGTAATTTTAATAATTTGTTTGGATGGTTAATAACTACCTCGAAGAAGGTGAGTGTGTACTCTTTTTAAGTTGTGTTAAGTTAAGAACATAAATCACAGCACTCGCGATATTCCTTCGCCATTTTCAATATCCAGCGACGAGTCCATTACTGATTGTATGTCGGTCTGGCCTTTCCTGGGGGTATTGAGTGTCGGCCAGATCCAATGGTCACTCTTTACCATTAAGTCTGATGCACTGATGATAAGATTGTCGAAACCCTGACAATGAATTGCATGTTTAGGTTAAGAACATTATTAAATGAACTGTTTTTCCGGGATCACTGCCTTATCCAAGTTGAGAATCTATAGATTTTGCGAGAAAGGTACGTGAACTTGTAATCTATGCTGTGGCATGAACTGATGAAGACGTTAGTAAGACTGTGAATCCAGTCTGTGGATCCAGTCTGTGGATCCATCCTGTGGATCCATTCTGTGGATCGGCCAACCATGAAGTGGTACTCCAACGTTAAGGCCAGTATGATAGCTTTCCTTCGAACCACAAAAGCCCATAAAGCTTGATGAAGGTCATACGATATGCACAGACACCTATACACACAGATATGCAGCCACACAGAAACAGCCACACGCACATATATGCACACACACTGGCACACACAACCACTAACTGAACACACATACAGTCATATATTCATGTAGACGTATATCATCATGTGCCTTGCCGACTGCCGTGAGCGGTCATACTTCTCCTTATCTTTCCGCCATCAACGGCATGTATTAATTTGTGTGTTGACTCTTTCCGTGCCATGACACATGGCGGGTTCAACTCCTGCATCGGTCAGTTGGACTAAAATTGGTTACTTCTCGTCCTTGACTTGGCGACGTAAATTGCAAGCAACTTAGAAGTAGGAGTAGGCTCGCCCCACAAACTGTCATCTGTAACTCGTAGTGCCACATATATGAACTACGCTTGATTCTCACTGATAAACAGACATGTGATCAAAGAAATGGAAGGAAGCGTACAGAAGAAAACAAAGGTGCATGCAGGTCGACAACATCAAGGAATACAATGTAAGAAACACTGTGTACAGTGAAGACACAGCCAAGCGTTGCCCTATACCCGGTACAGCCGATCTTCAATGCTAAGATACAAATAAAACAAATTCTAGTTAATTGATGCAGAGATTGAGCACCAACTTCCCCGTCCCTTCACACCTACACATTGTGATGGCCTCATAACATGACAGAACAATATTAGATCCCAGCTTCGGGCCCTGTAAGTTGTATGGCAGTTTTGTTTTTTCCCTATTGCTGTAATCAGTTTTCTATTTCAGTTTGCTTTCTTCCATAATAAGTTCATGACTTTCTTGTTTTTTAATGTTAAAATTCCAGCTGATTGTTTACATTCCACGACAGAGACACATCTTAAACTCCCCCAGGCGTTTCTCATCATTGGTGTTTATTCTCCTTGAGAAATCATCGCTATGTTGACAGTATCTGAATACGGTGGGGAAATCGGCTTGTCGATAATGAAATATGTAAACTCGGTGGTAAAATCGTATTGTCGATAATGAAAATTAAACAAGGAAATGCCTTGCTTACAGGCAAAAAGGCTGCAAATGCACTAATGGAACACTATGCAAATGCAAACCACATTGATATTACAGCCGAACAGAAGAAAGCAATCAAAGACAAACAGATACATCATAGAAATACAGAGACAGCAGCAGAATATATGATGGCAAATCTAACAATGGAAGAAATGGAACAGGCAATGAATACCCTAAAAAAGAAGAAATCACCAGGAAAGGATGGAATCACAAATGAAATGCTAATAGGACTAGGCACCAAGGCAAAGAAGAAACTACTAGCAGTCCTAAATAACAGCTGGAAGAGAGGAATAGTCCCACAGGCATGGAAGGAAGCTATACTAATACCAGTCCCAAAGAAAGGAAAAGACCTGGAAGAACCAAATGGCTATCGACCTATCAGTCTACTTAGCTGTGTAGGAAAATTAATGGAACGCATTATCAATGGCAGGCTAACATGGCATCTGGAAGAAAACAAACTCTTAACACCACACCAAGCAGGATTTAGAAAATACAGATCCACTGAAGATCAAATAACCTATATAGCTCAGGAAATAGAGGATGCCTTCCAAGAGAAAAAGCACACACTAGCAGTCTGGATAGATTTAGAAAAAGCATTTGATAAAGTATGGAAGGAAGGACTGAAAGTAAAACTGCAAAACATGCATGTTTGTGGAAAAATGTATAAATGGATCAGCCACTACCTTGAGAACAGAACTGCCAGGACAAAAGTACAAGGACAAACAAGCAAAATATTGCTGCTGGAGCAAGGTGTCCCCCAAGGAGGAGTTCTTTCACCAACATTATTCCTAGCATATATAAATGACATCACAGAAAATTTTCCAGCCAGAGTACACACATCCTCCTTTGCAGATGACCTAGCCATATGGACATCTGAAGAATATATTAGTACAGGCTAACAGCAGAATACAGCAAGCCTTATTAGCGCTAGAGGACTGGTCAAAATCATGGCTAGTGAAGATAAGTGAGGAGAAAACAACATGCACAGTGTTCTCCCTCTCAAATAAAACTCAGCAACCTAAGCTGGTATTGAATGGAAAAATATTGCGCCATGAAGAAAATCCAAACTATCTAGGAGTCACCTTTGATCGTCGCCTGACATGGGAAGACACAGGTTGAGAAAAATCGAACAAGAGCAAGGCAGAGAATGGCAATCATGAAAAAGCTTGCTGGTGCAACGTGGGGAGCAGATGAGAAAGTTCTCAAGAAGTTATATACTGGACGGGTGAGGCCAGGTACTGGAATATGGCATTGCAGCTTGGGCAACAGCAGCTAAGTCAAACTTTAACCAAAATAAGTAGAGTCCACAAACCAAGGAATGGCGAATCATAATCTGGAAGCCTGAAGACAACGCCTATTAATGACTAGAAAAGATCACTTGTTTACAACCAATGCAGGATAGAAGAGATAGCAGAGCCCAGCAACAAGCAGAAAAATTTAGAAGATTGACAGACCACCCTATGTACACAGATTTAATGGTTTTGGGAAAGGGAAGACTGAAGCGTAGCAACTTTGTAGAAACTGCAAAACGAAGGATTAGGGCAGATCCTATACTTAACATATCAACAGTCAAGCCCATACACAATGCACACAAGTTCCCAGCTTGGAGACAGCAGCAACTGCCTGAGATGATAGAAAACATTCTGGTATCTTGAGAAAAAGAACACTCAGCATGAAACCGAAAGAAGAGAAATAACCCTAAACTACATAAAAGAACATTACCCAAGCAGGAATTGGACCCATGCATATACAGATGGATCAGCCAAAAATTCAATAGAGAATGGAGGAGGAGGAATTCTCCTAAATTTAAAAAAATGGAGTGAAAAAACACATTCAATGGCAACTGGAAAATTTTCAAGTAACTTCAAAGCGGAGGTAGAGGCTTTAAAAAACTGCAGCAGAAATGCTCCTGATGGAGGAAAATAAAGAGAAGCAAATAGCTATCTTCACAGATGCAAAGTCAGCTGTCTCAATACTCAAAAAGCAATAACAGCACAGAACTAACTGACCTAGAGCAGCACTCCATGGTCTATGCCAGAAATCCAAAAAAGTTGTAATACAGTGGATCCCATCACATTGCAGTATACCTGGAAACGAAGAGGCTGACAGACTGGCAAAAGAGGGCGGACGACTACCACAGCCTGACATAGACATAACCTATAATGAGGCAAAGAGGTTGATAAAAAGCACTTATAGAACCAAATGGGAATCTGAGCATCCAGGCCATCAGAAGGGATGATGCATATTACAAACTCGACCGAAGAGAACAAGTAGCAATCTTCAGACTCCGCACAGGACATAACAGGCTGAAATACCACTTGTTCAATAAACTAAAGATAGGAGATACCGATGAATGTAATTGTAGAACTGGAAAAATGACAGCAAAACATTTGCTGCAGGATTGCACAACGTATGCAGAACAGAGAAAGATATTTTGGCCCACACCTGCTTCATTTGAGGAACAAGCTCTATGGAGATATCAACAAGCTCAAGTTGACCGCAGCTTACTTTAACTACATACAGGTTGACATTTAAAGGTGCATGAAGACCCAGAGGCATGAAATGGAATATTGCTTGGATAGCAAATCCATTATGTGGAAAGTCCAAATCGAAAGCTCGCTGTGTGGGCTTCATAAAAGGTGAAAAGTGTCATAGTGGCACGAAATGGAATATTGCTTGGATAGCAAATCCATTACGTGGAAAGTCCGAATCAAAAGCCATTGTGTGGGCTTCATAAAAGGTGGAAAAGTGTCCTAGTGGCATGAAATGGAATATTGCTTGGATAGCAAATCCATTACGTGGAAAGTCCGTATCTAAAGCCCACTGTGTGGACTTCATAAAAGGTGGAAAAGTGTCCCTAGTGGCACGAAATGGAATATTGCTTGGATAGCAAATCCATTACATGGAAAAGTCCGAATCGAAAGCTCACTGTGTGGATGTCATCTGCAGACTGCATACTTCTGGTTTCCGGAAGAACAGCCTATGGTGAACGGAAGGCCCAATATACGGAAGTGAGGCTAAGCAGCCATGTGCAGGACGTGACGATTCCTTGGGTGAGCCCAGTACCAGAGCGCTATGTATCGGCTCTGCAATTATGGAAGCCTCCTTGGATGGCGGGGAATGCCCATGGTCTGCCCCTGCCTTCCCTTGAGGGCTGACCAGGATCTTTGGCTGTTCTATATGGACCAGCTGGGATGGGGGATAACACCACAACAGTGAGAGTCAAACGTCCTAAGAAACCCCCGGGAAGGTTAACCCGGTCAACAAATGCCCGCAGAAGTCGGATGTGTCGGCCTAACGGTGCAAGAACGCAGCTCTGCTGTAAACAGGCACAACGCAATCACATCCGAAAAAAAACTCCGGATGAACGAAGAAGAAGAAATACGTAAACCCCGTGGAGACAGCGTAATGTCTATAATACAATACTCAAACCCCGTTGAGAAATCGTAGGGTCTATAATAAAATATGTAAACCCCATGGAAAACTCGTAATGTCTATAATGAAATACGTAAAGCCCGTGGATAAATCGTAATATCGATAATGAAATACGTAACCACCTTGGAGAAAACATCACAATGTTGAGAATATCAATGTCCTTGATGTTTCTTGACACGTCTGCTTATTATTCACGTTTCACATCAAGATTATCAAGTGCCGTGCCGACTTGCGAGGGCGACCATGCCTGTCCACACATTTTGATCGTCAACGGCAAGAATCAATACATGCGGTGACTACCATCCTTGCCATGAGACAAGACTCTCTTGTCGTGACGAGATACTACTTTTGGTACACTGGATTGATTATTGCGTGTGAAATAGCTTTCCCTATTACCAATGATCTCACTCTGACTTCTGAGGTTCTTGTAGTTTACGTCCTCTAGTCAAGGACGAGAAGTCAACATTTCAGCCACACTAACCGGTGTAAGGGTTGAACCAGCTACCTCGGCAACAGCATACTGGAAGTTTAAAAGCGAACGCTCTGATCCATTAGGAAATGCTGATCTCTACCCGACTGTCTTCCTCTGTCTCTCTTTCCACAAACCGTTTCCAATTATCACATGCATACAAGCATATACTTTCCCATTAATAGCAACGTAACGCTCTTGTACGCACGCATTTTTCGCTGTTCACATGTTTGTCGAGTAATTTGCAGTCTTCCACAATTCCACTTTTCTAATGGCGATTCTTGTTCAGATGCCTGCAAGACATCGTCCATGATATGTTATGACTGTTCCAAAATAGTTGTACCCGCTTATCGTGTAAGAATTTTCCCATTTACTTGTATGCTACAATGTGGTATGTCTGTACCAATTTACCCGTATAAGAATATTCCCATTTATGTGAATGCTAAATTGCAGTAAGCCAAGTCCCACGGTTATGAGGGTCTGGCCACCACTCACCTCCTGCTCTTGGGGGTGAGACTCACCTCCTGCTCTTGGAGGTTTGACGATGAGCCGCCAGCGTCTGCAGCCTATCCTGTTCCAGACGTACTGGTTATCCTTTCCTCTGCAGTAAACAAGGCAAGGCCGCGAGAGGGAACATGCTGCAAGGGCAACACATGTTCTCTGAATCCAAACCCAGGCATTGTGCGATTCGATTTTGGCCAAATTCCAATCCACATACGTTCCTCTGTCAAGACGGCCAGGTGCCACTCACATTGTAGTAGTAGATCTGTGCCAATGTTCCAGTATAAGAATATTCCCATTTACTTGAATGCTACAAAGTGGTAGTTATGTGGCAATGTACCCGTATAAGAATATTCCCATTTACTTTGATGCTACAAAGTGGTAGTTCTGTGCCGATGTACGCGTGTAAGAATATGCTAGGATGCCACATTGTGAATTCTAACCCTAGTTGCTCACTCTGTAATACGAGCATCTATTTAAGGTGACACTGTAGAGGGTGTTCATGGTTGGCAATCAAAACTGTGTCACTAATTCGACTATCTGTCAGAAGCAGTTGAAAGCCAACTTGTCGTGTCAATTTAGAGCTTAAAGAGCATGACAAGTCCACGGCACAACTCCAGCAGCAAACAAATGAAGCATCTTGAGAACATACAACTGTCCCGCGGCAACATTTTAATGGGAGTCATAGAACATGACGGAGTGACCAAACAAGGCAGTCTGTTTGGAACTTAATAATTACAGAAAGAATTCTTAGTACGCCAGGGATCAAGAAAGATAAATATTTTGACATTCTATACGATCTAAGAGAAGAAGAGAAAGGGCCCATAAATAGTGCCGAGAATGCTGGCATACTTTGACCATATTAAACATCACTGTTTTTTTTTTTCTGTATAAAAGAGAACAGTGATGGACGCTATTGTTTCTGGAAAAGGACGAAGAGGTTTGTTAGCACGAAGGTAAACACAAGACATTACAGACACGGGCATGAATATGTATGTGACGGCGAAGCTAGCAAGCGTTGGAGAGTCTGTCTGTCAGACTGTGACCAGAGCGAAGATTTGTAAAGCACCAGCTGTATGAAGACATCATGTTTTGTGAGGTGTGCCTGTATGCCAGGCTACCCGGATGTAACGGAGGTGAACAGGTGGATTGGCTTTCAAGTCAGGCTACTGTGGAAAGCAGACGAGCAATGGACCAAGCTGATATAGTGAATGTTCAGAGAGAGGCGGGGCAATGAAACGAATCAAGAGACGAAGGTGACACTGCATCCTTGACCAGGCTGCAAGAACATCAAGTCAAAAGGTGTGAAACCAAACAAGAACGCTATGCAGGTGGACTAATGAATAATAATCAAAGAACACAGAACTGGAGTCGTCGACAGCTCTTCACGCTTAGGGATATACTGATGAGTGCATCTGAATACTGATGAACTGAATAGTTCGATATGCAATGGGGATAATCACTCCTCAAGCCTGTACTTCTTTCTTCTAAGTCTATGAGCGCAAATCAATGCATGTGGGTTTATTAGTGATGACAATTTGTCGACTAACTATGTAAATGTAACATGCACACAGATGAACAAAAGATGAGTGATTGGAAAGGCCGAATGTAAGACGCGCCTGTGTGCCCAATTTGTGAGCCTTTGAAAACAAAGTTCTTTCGTTATTTCTTCTTCCTCTTAGTTCCTCTTTCTACAGGACTGCGTCACACACCTAATTATACACCAGAAAGGTCCGTGTGTCAGACTTGGCCATGTATCTCTGTCAGGTTTGCTACCTCTAGACAGGATATTTTATAACGATGATGTTATGTCACCGATGGCCGTTTTTCTAATATCTTTTACATTTCTCAGAACTTGTTCTGTATCCAGAGAAACCTGTCTGAATTATGGAGTCACCAGCAATTGTACAATTTTAAACCAGTGACTATAGTATTTTCCCTAACGTATGTTCGGTGCTATGATACATTAGGTAAACAAAGCCAGGATCTATAGCGATACATGCAGACGAACATTACCTCATATTTCATCATACATGCTAGAATATTGCATCAAATGCAGCTCTGAAACATCTATTCTATGGCCAGATAATTCTGTTGCCAATCCCTATGGAAGCTTGCAGTACACGGAGAAGGCAATATAGTTCATGCTGGACACAATATTGCGTACAAATGCCGATTTTAGATGGGCAACAAGACGATGAACAATATGTTTAAGCAACAGCAAAGGAGGATGAAAAAAGAAGGTTAGAGGTGGGAGTATCGACTGCATTTCACCAGGGTTCACCCAACGAGAGCACAAGAGAGCTTGAACATGTTGCAAGGTGATCGCGTAAAAAAAAGGCGAGGAGGAAGAGGAAGAAGGAGGAGGAGGGAAACGAAGGAGGAGGAAAGAAGAAAGAAGAGGAAAGAGAAAGAAGAAGCAGAAGAGGAGGAATAAGAGGTAAAAGGATAATCCCCCTTTTGAAACAAGAAAGAAGGGGAAGGAGGTGTAAGAAGAATATAGAGGGAGAAGGAAGAGGCAGAAGGAAAAAGTAGAAGGAAGAGGCAGAAGGAAAAAGCAGAAGGAAGAGGCAGAAGGAAGAGGAAAATCGAATAAGGAAAAGGCAGAAGGAAAAAGTAGAAGGAAGAGGCAGAAGGAAAAAGCAGAAGGAAGAGGCAGAAGGAAAAAGTAGAAGGAAGAGTCAGAAGGAAGAGGAAAATCGAATAAGGAAAAGGCAGAAGGGAGACGAAAAGGACGAACGAATTAAAACAAGGAAGAAGACAGAAGAAGGAGAAAAAAGAGGAAGAGGACGAAGAAAGAAGAAGCGGAAGAAGGCTGAAGAAGACGAAGAAGAAATTGGGGAGAAGAAAGAATAAATGGAAAAAAGAAGAAGATCGAAGGGTGAAGCGATAATGGGAAAGCAAGCAGTTAGAAGGGAGAAGACAGAAGGATGAAGGGACATGGAAGAAAAGAGAAAGGACTAGAAGAAGATCCCCCCACTTGTGTTCATGTTTGATACACCTATCCACTAACTAATCCTGCTGGATAGGTCGCAATCAAGCAACAAGCTTCCGGTCTCTGTATCTGATGGCTACGCCAGGTATTGATTTCTTGGTTGCGTCATTGTTATTACGTCGTGTCCGTGTAATTTCTCGTAGCGTTTACTGTCAATGGTAATTTCCTGTATTCCCTAGATCGGTGGTATCAGTTCTTTGTGACGCGACCCCTAAAGAGATCACCGAGTGATCCCTTTTAGTTGGGTTTCTTGCGGTAGATTTTAGTTTAGTCAACCAATTAATGGATCCTTCTCATATGTGATGTTATACAGGTACCTAGATACTTGAATTTATGTGCGTGTTCCAAATTAATATATTTAACCGTGAGTGTACACGCAGAAGGTTTCGAAATGCGTTAGCAATCGCAAAACAGTTCCCAATGCTGACTGTTACAGTGATCACAGATTGATTACAGGAATACTGAGAGTAATGTTAAAGACAGTATTCACCAGGAAACACTAAATATGATCTGTTTACATTGAAAAATGACAAGGTAATACCAGACAATTTTAACATAGAAGTAAAGAAAAGATCTGATATATTGTCTGATCTAGAGATCCTATTTCAAGATGTGGATGATCAATGGGAAATGTTGAAGAATTCAATCAGTTTGGCTGCAAAAACAATTATTCCAGAATTAAAGAAAGTGGGTCGTATGAAATGGAAGACTGGAGACATTTTTACAACTAATGGAAACAAGAAGACTGAACAAAAATAATTCTGTAAAATATGAAGAAATTACAGAAAAATCAGAAAGTTATGTAGGAGGCAAAAGAAGCACGGTTCGAAAACAATTGCATAGAAATTGAAAAACAACACAACAGTAAAAGTACCAAGTTAATGCACACAAGCATTCAAGAGCTTACTAACAAAAGAATACGTACATCAGCAGGCGGCCTAATACCAAAAGATGGAACAATCATAATAGAAAAAGATCAGATTATGTTTTTAAATAAAACCTTTATGGTGATAACATAGAAGAACAGTATGATATAATAAATACTAATGACGGGCCTTCGATTTTGAAGATGAAGGTTCGGAATGTTCTTAACCATATGAAAACTGGCAAGACTCCCGGGTCAGACATCACAACTTAAATTATTGATACTTTAGAAGAATATGGAATAGATTAAGTAACCAGACTGCTGAACACAATATATGATACTGGAAATATTTTTTTTTTTTTTAGCATATCCTTTAAAGGACTTAGCTGTCAACACCAGCATCTTTCAGCTGTATGTTGATCTCTTGGCAAGATTACGCTCAGTAGTTTGCCATTGCTTTCTGAGCGGCCGGCTCAGTATCTCGCAAGTCACGAGCGGGGGTCGAACCGCCTCAGCTCTCGCTCCGCTACGAGACTCTGCGTGATAAACGGGATTACAGAGAGAAAGTGTTCTAACCCCACAGCCAGAGAGACCGGCACTGGAGATATACCTCATGAATTATGTAATTCTATATTTATTGCAATCCCAAAGAAATCAGGAGCCTTGGAATGTGATCAACATAGAACAGTTAGTATAACGAGCCATATCACGAAGATTTTACCAAGAATTTTCATGCAAAGAGTTAGGAAGAAAATACAAGCCGAAATAGGAGAATAATAATGTGGGTTTGTAGAAGGCAGAGGTACAGTAAATGATATGTACATGCTGAGAACAGTAATTGAACGTACTATAGAAGTAAATAAAAATATAAATCTTTGCTTTATTGACTTCGCAAAGGTTTTCGATAGAATAAGACATGTCAACATGAAAGATATGATAGAAATGCTTGCAGATCTACACATTGATGGTAAAGATCTTAGATTTGTAAAAAACATACATTGTAAACAACAAACTGCCATCAGAATTAATAGTGAAGTAGGTCAATATCAGCCTATTGTGAGAGGTGTGAGACAGGGATGTGTAATGTCTCCAGATCTGTTTTCCCTGCATAGTGAAAATATTTTCAGAAATGTGCAAGATATGAAAGGAGTCATCATTGGAGGAACAAACATCAATAACATTAGATATGCGGATGATGCAGTATTGATTGCAGACAATGAGCAGGATCTGCAACATTTAGCAGATGCGGTTTTGCACACAGTGGACAACTAGGGTTAGAATAAAATTGTAAGAAGACAAGGCTTATGGTCGTCTCTAGGAGGAACGAAATACCACAATGTAATATACAAGTAAATGGGAATATTCTTCAACAAGTGAATCGGTACAATTATCTCGGAACAGTCATAACATCTGATGGGAGATGCTTTTAAGAGATTAGAACTAGAATTACTATGGCAATGGCAGCCTTTTGCAAGATGAAAAACATATTGACCAATACAAAGTTGTCAATTGCTACGAGAAAAAGAGTGTTGAGAGGATAAATTTTTTTCCGCATATCCTTTACAGGACATCGCTGTCAACATCAGCATCTTTCAGCTGTCTGTTGATTTCTTGGCAAGATTACGCTCAGTAGTTTGCCATTGCTTTCTGAGCGGCCGGCTCAGTTATCCCGCAAGTCACCAGCGGGGGTCGAACCGATTCCAGCTCTCGTCCGCTACGAGACTCTGCGTGATAAACGGTATTACGGAGAAAGTGTTGTAACCCCTCGGCCAGAGAGACCGGCGAGGGGATATATAGAGCCTGTATTTTTCTATGGATGTGAAGCGTAGACAATGAGCAGTCAAGCTGAAAAACAGCCGATGGCTGTGGAAATGTGGTTTCTGAGAAGAATGAAAAGAATACCATGGACACACAGCAAAACCAGCGACCAAGTTCTATAAGAAGCAAATGAAAATCGTAAACTGATTAGAGAAATTAGACGCAGACAGTCGAAATGTTTTGGACATGTTATGAGAAGAAATAAATTAGACAACTTGGCGACAACTGGCAAGATCGAGGGGAAAAGAACAGGGGAAGACAGATAAGTAAATACCCGGATGGCTTAACCATGTGGCATGGTCGAGACAAGAACAGATAGCTGATCCACGACTCTGGAGATCGAGTGAAATGGGGAGTTATGACCGCCCACCCTTACCAGCATGGCACATGATAGATGGATGGTACACGCATACTCTACGTATTTGTTCATCATCATCATCATCATCATCATCATCATGAACCCTGCCGGCTGGCGTAGACGTTCATGTCTCTCCACAGGCATCGCTCCCTGGTATTCTGGATCAACTCTGTTGATGATATTCTTCCATGCCACTGTCTCAGTCCAACGAGCATCGATTCTCTTGATCTGCCTCTGCTTCTTTTCTCAGTGATCTTTCCAGTCTTTATGATGTTCTCCAGTACCTCTCATCTCCTCACATGACCAAACAAACCTTTGACTCTTTCTTATTGTTGTATACAACGGTATGGTTTCATTAGGTGTTAGTTACTCTGCAGTCCAAGGTGTTCCCAAAAGTCGGTCAAGAAATTCATCTATGTTGCTTCCATGTTCATCCTAATTTGTTCATTTACGTTCCAAGATTCACAGTCATATAGCAAAATTGTTATATATACTAATTCAGCACGCTCTTTCAACATTTAATGATAGTGACTTGTTGCATACTTTTCATTTTCTGCTCTTAATTCCTATTGTGAATCTTCCTTCTAATGTTATAATCTCACCTATATATTTACATTGATAAACTTGGTTTAGTATTCCCCCTCCTATTGTTATCTCGCTTTTAGGTGTATCCGTGTGCTGTGATGTAAAAGAAAGTGGGATGTTTATTTGATATCACCATTAATTCTGTATTGATATTATTCATGCTAGGATTCGGGCTCCCCCCCCTTTCTACAGCCACTGAATCTATCATTGTCTAAAGATCATTCTAAGTTGCTTTCAGTGCTGCATTATTCATTAAGCATAGCAGGTGTTTAGGGCATCGAGAAGAAGGGCACCTCGCGAATTCAAACACAGATGCAACAAACAATAGATTGCAAGATTCTTTGCCTGACATATGTCGCTGCAACTCGTAGAGTGCATACTGCAGAGTTATAAATCATATGAAGTGGATAAATGAATAATACTTTGGCTGATATATACACTGATTTCGTTCGAATCTGGAGCATGTTATCTATGTATTGTTATTCATATAGTGATATCTTTATATTGTTATCCCTAAATTGTTATCCATATATTGTTTATGGCTGCTGTGTTTACATTCACTAAGGGAATGCATTGTTTTGAATCTTAGCAAATGACCCATATCGGATTTACCATGGGCTAGATGGTATACACATTCATTAATTGCTGCTAGCGCAAAATAGAATGAAGGACTGGGGTGGTGTGACAGAATAGCCAATGTGGAGCTCTTGAGGACAGAACACATATCAACGAATCAAGACGTGAAGAAAGGATGATTTCGCTGGAGAGGACACACACCGAGAAAACCTGAGAATAGAAATAGACAGGCCTTAGTGTAGAATCCACCGAATAAAATAAACAGAGGAATATCTAAAACAACTGAAGAAGACAAGTAGAAACAGAAAAGGCAAATATGTGGAGGTTAGTTACGGAAGTGCAATGGAGTTGAGTTGGATTAAGTTAAGAACCGACATCGCAACACTCGGGACATTTCCGTACATGCTTCGTCCTTGTCTGCAACAGCAAGGGAAGTGTCCCAATACTAATGGTACCAGTTGCAGTCTAATTATCTGTATATCTGGCCTTTCCTCGGAGTTTAGAGTGTTGGAACATTTCTCTGGTCACTCCCTGCAGCGCCATTCTCTCCGAGCCGTGACGATGTACCTGTTCGTCTGCACCATGCACAAGATTCCAAAGGGTCCTGACCAAGTCTGTCTTATCCTGCACTAACACCCCACCCATCGCTGCAGACACGGCCAGTCTGTCCACCTGCTCAGGGTAGAAGGCATGGAGTGAGTTGATTAAAGCCCCATGTCCCGATGGGATCTATAGAGCGAAAGAAGAACGTGATGGGAAACTACAAATGGTGCCCCTGAACCAGATTACACAAAAACAAAAAAATAAATAAATAAATAAAAAATCGTACGATAAACAATTTTCAGATAAAAACAAAGTGAAAGTATACAAATACAAACATTGTCTTCTATCATAATGAAAGATTTGTTTGATTACGATACGTAATACATGGCGTATTTTTTTTTGTTAATACTGCCGTTCCAAGATTTGTATTCACCGTCTGTGGAGTTCATGCAACTCATATAGCGTGCCTTATTTTCGGCAAAGTTGTCAACATTACAACTCTATTCACAAAAAGTGTTGAAAATATCCACCACCGTTTAGTTGGTGAGTATGGATACGTTTTTTCATGTTGTCAAAGACCTTGTGCAGTTCGGGCAGTGTAATGTTAATAATGTTGTTGACGACTGAAACATGAAGTTCATTGATTGTATGAGGATTATTTTCGTACACCTTTCCTTTCCTGCACCCCAGAGGTAGTAAACCAGGGCACTATGATCCTGAGAGCGTGCAGGCCAAATTCCGCGAGAGATTGTGCGATTTGCAAATATGTCATCTATGAATTCTAGTGATTTTACAGCTGTGTGAGCAGTTGCACCATTTGGTTGAAACCAGGCTTGTTCAATTTCCCGCTCAGAAAGTTGGGCTACGAATAGTCCCAGAATATTAGTCTGGTATCTTTAAGAATTTACAGTGTCGTTAAAGACAATTGGACAAGTTATACGCACACTACACTCCTATTTTCTGATCGTGGAGAGGCACTGGGTGCAACGCATGGAGGATTTTATCAATGCAAAGACAATCATTCTTACTATTAATCTACCCAGAAATATTAAACCACGCTTCGCCTATGAAGAAAGTGACATCAAGGATTTTCTCACCTTTTTCAGCAAGAAAATTTGTAACCACCTGCAATAGTTAACTCTGCATTGATGATCTCATTCTTTTAGTTGAGATACACGGAAAAATGTGTATAGTCGTAACTCCAATTTCTTCTTCTGGATTTTGTGGACAGTACTACTTGACTTGTGTACTTGTTGAGTCAACTCTCTTACTGATTTATCTGGACTCGTTATTTAGCCGCTGTCCTAAATGTTGAGGGATGTTTCTTCAAAAACAGATGGTCTACGAGGGCGGCGCACATCATGAACGCTGCCAGTGCTGAGAAATTTCTTAATTAAATTGCTAACAGCATTAGG
Source organism: Cepaea nemoralis (assembly GCA_014155875.1). Classification (NCBI taxonomy): domain Eukaryota; kingdom Metazoa; phylum Mollusca; class Gastropoda; order Stylommatophora; family Helicidae; genus Cepaea; species Cepaea nemoralis. The sequence continues at coordinate 157,116 of JACEFZ010006068.1, read as the reverse complement.
ATGAGGCACTTAAGCATGAGGAAATGGCATCATAAATTGTTGAACAACCATATTCGAATACCTGCCACCGTTAAGAACCACATGCTCGACCAAAAATACTCTTTCTTCAATGATTAGCACTATTGTAGCTGTGATAAATTATTAAAACATCTGCATGCAGCAGTGATGTTCTGAACTAGCATTTAACTGGAGCTTGAACCATGACGTAATATACAACTTAACTTACGGTGCGCAAGTACCTGATTTCACAAGTACACAATCATTAAAAATACACCCTGTATTTCATTTTACGGTGTATTAGTATTTATGTTATCAATTATGTATATATAGGGGGAGGGAGAGAGCGAGAGCGAGAGAGGGAGAGACACAGCGACAGAGCGAGACAGAAGCACACAGAGAGACACAGACACAGCGAGACAGAGAGAGGCAGACAGAGAGAGAGAGAGAGAGAGAGAGAGAGAGAGAGAGAGAGAGAGAGAGAGATGGGACAGAAAGAAAGAGACAGGGATGGAGACAGAGATATAGAGAGAGACAGAGAGACAGAGAAAGAGAGAGAGACAGAGAGAGTCACAGTGACAGAAAGAGAGAGACATTGACAGAAAGAGAGATACAAAGAGATAGTGACAGAGAAAGAGAGACAAGGGGCGCGTCAATCTTGTAAGTACATAGGGCCTAACAAGTTAAAAATATTATTATACTTGTTGTTATAATCAACGGGCAACTGCCTTAATGGAAAGGTAACTCGATGGACGTGATGGGTCTTCACATATTATAGACAACCACAAACGATGTCTGGTGGACAATTCCCTTCACATATTACAGACCACCACATACGATGTCTGGTGGACAGTTCCCTTCACATATTATAGACCACCACATGTGATGTCTGGTGGACAGTTCCCTTCACATATTTTAAACCACCACATGTGATGTCTGGTGGACAGTTCCCTTCACATATTATAGACCACCACATGTGATGTCTGGTGGACAGTTCCCTTCACATATTATAGACCACCACATGTGATGTCTGGTGGACAGTTCCCTTCACATATTATAGACCACCACATACGATGTATGGTGGACAGTTCCCTTCACATATTACAGACCACCACATACGATGTCTGGTGGACAGTTCCCTTCACATATTTTAGACCACCACATGTGATGTCTGGTGGACAGTTCCCTTCACATATTATAGACCACACCATACTATATCTGGTGAACAGTTCTTTACACATATTATAGACCACCACATATGATGTCTGGTGGACAGTTCCCTTCACATATTTTAGACCACCACATGTGATGTCTGGTGGACAGTTCCCTTCACATATTATAGACCACACCATACTATATCCGGTGAACAGTTCCCTTCACATATTATAGACCACCACATATGATGTCCGGTTAACAGTTCCCTTCACAGTGGACAGTTCCCTTCACATATTATAGACCACCACATATGATTTCTGGTGAACAGTTCCCTTCACGTATTATAGGCCACCACATGTGATGTCTGGTGAACAGTTCCCTTCACATATTATAGACCACCACATGTGATGTCTGGTGGACAGTTCCCTTCACATATTATAGACCACCACATGTGATGTCTGGTGGACAGTTCCCTTCACATATTATAGACCACCACATATGATGTCTGGTGAACAGTTCCCTTCATGTATTATAGGCCACCACATGTGATGTCTGGGGAACAGTTTCCTTCACATATTATAGACCACCACATGTGATGTCTGGTGGACAGTTCCCTTCACATATTATAGACCACCACATGTGATGTCTGGTGGACAGTTCCCTTCACATATTATAGACCACCACATATGATATCTGGTGAACAGTTCTTTACACATATTATAGACCACCACATGTGATGTCTGGTGGACAGTTCCCTTCACATAATATAGACCACCACATATGATGTCTGATGGACAGTTCCCTTCACATATTATAGACAACCACATGTGATGTCCGGTGGACAGTTCCCTTCACATATTATAGACCACCACATGTGATGTCTGGTGGACAGTTCCCTTCACATATTATAGACCACCACATATGATGTCTGGTGGACAGTTCCCTTCACTCATTATAGACCACCACAATGTGATGTCTGGTGGACAGTTCCCTTCACATATTATAGACCACCACATGTGATGTCTGGTGGACAGTTCCCTTCACATATTATAGACCACCACATATGATGTCTGGTGGAAAGTTCCCTTCACATATTATAGACTACCACATGTGATGTCTGGTGGACAGTTCCCTTCACATATTATAGACCACCACACGTGATGTCTGGTGGACAGTTCCTTCACATATTATAGACCACCACATGTGATGTCTGGTGGACAGTTCCCTTCACATATTATAGACCACCACATATGATGTCTGGTGGAAAGTTCCCTTCACATATTATAGACCACCACATATGATGTCTGGTGGAAAGTTCCCTTCACATATTATAGACTACCACATGTGATGTCTGGTGGACAGTTCCCTTCACATAGTATAGACCACCACATGTGATGTCTGGCGGACAGTTCCCTTCACATATTATAGACCACCACACGTGATGTCTGGTGGACAGTTCCTTTCACATATTATAGACCACCACACGTGATGTCTGGTGGACAGTTCCCTTCACATATTATAGACCACCACACGTGATGTCTGGTGGACAGTTCCCTTCACATATTATAGACCACCACACGTGATGTCTGGTGGACAATTCCCTTCACATATTATAGACCACCACACGTGATGTCTGGTGGACAGTTCCCTTCACATATTATAGACCAGCACATGTGATGTCTGGTGAACAGTTCCTTACACATATTATAGACCACCACATGTGATGTCTGGTGGACAGTTCCCTTCACATATTATAGACCAGCACATGTGATGTCTGGTGAACAGTTCCTTACACATATTATAGATCACCACATGTGATGTCTGGTGAATAGTTCCTTACACATATTATAGATCACCACATGTGATGTCTGGTGAATAGTTCCTTACACATATTATAGACCACCACATGTGATGTCTGGTGAACAGTTCCTTACACATATTATAGACCACCACATGTGATGTCTGGTGAATAGTTCCTTACACATATTATAGACCACCACATGTGATGTCTGGTGAACAGTTCCTTACACATATTATAGACCACCACATGTGATGTCTGGTGAATAGTTCCTTACACATATTATAGACCACCACATGTGATGTCTGGTGGACAGTTCCCTTCACATATTATAGACCACCACAAATGTGATCTGGTGGACAGTTCCTTTTCTCATCGCCTTAACTTTTGAGACACTTTCAGGAGAATCCTAAACTTGTCTGGTACCCAATTTTACACTATATAGCTCTTTCTGTTGAGGTTTGAACCCAGATTACTAACTTCTCATCTTCGTGCACTAACATGGATGCCACTGCTAGTACTTTTTGTCATAACTGTTTAAGTTTCAGAAGCCTTGCGAACATATTCCAACGGAGAATATTAACCATAATAAAACGTGTGAGCATTTTTGTTTCAAAGAGTCTCCTTGGCGAAATGGTTTCTCGACTTCCTCGCACTCCTAAGGTCGTTGGTTCGATTCCGGACTACGTCGTTTGTTTCAGGAGTGCAATTTTCTCGGAAACTTCTGGGGGTCGTCACTGCCAAGTTTGTACTTTGTGCGACGCTTTCGACAGGCCGTCCTGCCGAAAGAGATCGAGCCACAGGGAGTAAAGCCTGGTGCAATGGAATCGATGATGTTGCCTTTTAAACCTCTTTTTAAACTGACAAAGAGGCAACTTGTATCCCGCTTGTTTGTGGCATTTATTGTGTTGCAAGTTAAAGTAACTAGCCAGCCTTCTTCAATATGCTCAGACGAAACGTTAAACAATTACGTGGATAGGCCTTAGGTTCACACCAGAATACGATCAGCGTTGCCAGTAATGGGTTGTGCTCAATATTTAAATCTCAAATCCCGAAACAACCAAATAAATCAATAAAACAATTACATTAATACACCGTGCGTTGTTCGGTAAAGGCGGACAATACTGACCACACACAATACGTTGTTAAGGACATAAAGAATTAATATGCTCTCGGGATCTCGTTTTCCTGTGGTAACTACAACTAGTGTCTGTTGCGGAATTCTATGATATTATCCCAGTCGCGTATTTAATTTCCTTCATATTTTATTATTTGTGATTAACTTTTTAACGTTCAGTCATCCGTGTAATTAGGGAATTATTTTTCCATTTACATCTTTAGTCCGAGAAATTAGGCTATTTAATGTGTCTTTGTTTGGGTGGGTGTGTTGTTTCAGTGAGACATTTAATGGTCTGGTATTCTTTTGTAGCGTTCATATTTGAAGGGTGATTTAAATATTTGACTTCTGTAGATAGCGAGTGGTCTGTGATTTCTGGTAATTAGACTAGTTTTCATTACACCAGTTGTCCATCTTGTTGATTATTCTGTCATCATTTAATACGATACATCTAGTCGATAGCCACCTGCGCGCGTAGCCTGGGACGACTGACAGGTGACAGAATGACCATTTCCATCAACGACGGGTAAATAAGAAAACTCATGCAGGATTACTGCTACAGATGACATTATATATCTCTTTCTCGTCGATTTTGGGTGGAGGAGGGGAGAGATGACGGATTCAAGATGACGGCTGCAGAAGACAAGATGGCTCTCTTTGTCAATTTTGAAGGAAACAAAAACCTGCAGGATCTTCGCTGTAGACATCGTGGCTTTCTTCGTCTACAAGGGGAAACGTAAGAGTCGCCATTGAAATGACATGCCATCTGTAATTCTTAATTTAATTATTCAAATTATGCTGCATACAATGTGGTTTGTTAAATCTTAACATTAAAAGGGCGAAAGGCCAGTATTTAAGAATGACTGCCTAGCTAAATCCGAGTATTCCCTTGCGCAGATTTGAAGTTTCAGCAACGGTCTAACACACCCCGGGGTTTCTGAGTTTGGGGAGGGGAAGCTGAGGTCTACAAGGCTGTCCACGTGGGGATGGCACTTCAGAGCCGGGATGATAGAAAGATCTCCGGGTTGATAGAAAGGTCTCCGGGTTGATAGAAAGGTCTCCGGGTTGAAAGGTCTCCGGGTTGATAGAAAGGTCTCCGGGTTGATAGAAAGGTCTCCGGGTTGATAGAAAGGTCTCCGGGTTGATACAAAGGTCTTCGGGTTGACATAAATAAAGGTCTCCGGGTTGATATAAAGTCTCCGGATTGATAGAAAGGTCTCAACACCCGTCTTTCTCCGAATTGTGCAGGTCCATTCCGTGGTTCAAACGACCTGATCGGACTTAGAGCTAACACTTAGTTTTCAAGGCGACTGATATATCAACCACCCAGTTAGCCAATCAACCAGCCACACAGCAAACAAGCCTGCCAGTTAATCAACCAACTAACCAAGCAGCCACGCAACCAGAAAGACAGCCAGTCGGCCAACCAACTAATCAACCAGCCATCCAATTCGCTAACCACCCAGCCAACCAACGAACCAACCACCCAGCCAACCAACGAACCAACCACCCAAGATCTATATTTCTATTGTGCCCATCAGGATTCGTTTCTGTTATCGTGAACCCATATGGTACTATGCACCCATGTGTACTATTTCTCAATTACTAAAGAAGAAAATTGAGATTTCCTTTCACCTCAAATGATTAGAACAATTCTTAAAATATCGAGGACCAAGCAGATGAGAAATACAGAAATTCTACAAGATGTTACCAATGACGAAAATGGATCATAAACTGTCTCGAATACTAAAATACTTTGGCAATTTCAAATGACGACATGACATTGCTTTGGAAAGAACAATGATGGGAGGTACGGTTTCAGAAAGAGGGGGCAGGGGGTCAACCATCACAAAGATGGTGACACAGAAAATTACAGACACCGTGACCATGAGGGGCAATATATCGAGAATTACTTCGGCGTAAAGTGATTTTTGTTTAACGCTTACTCGCTTTGAACTCAAGCGTAGTCCATACATACTACTTCTAGTAGCACTGGGCTGATTTATGCATGTGAGTTAGCTTTCCATATTAACAGTGCCCCTCGCCATCAGGCGTACCTACTCCGACTTCATAGGTACATGTAATATACGTCCCCAAGAAAAGGAATGAGGGGTCAACATTTTAGTGCATGTGACCGGTGTAGGGGTTGAACCCCTTACCGCGGCATCAGGACATCGGATGTACAAGAACGCGCTTTCTTATCCAATCAGCCACGCTGGCCTCGTAGATATGCTATATAATGATGGGCGCTTATCCAACATTGCATCCTTTTGGCCCGGTTCAAAGTTGTAAACAGCTCCTTCACATCATCACATCACATCATTACAGTTGTGAACATAATTTACACGTAAACGTTAACACTCTGTGAACACTCAAAGAAAGAGCACAACAGCACCGGAGATCTTTGCGTCCACGAAGAGTTCAAGGTTCAGATATAATTATTTCCGGGTCAATATTTAAAGCGGTTATGATGTGGTAACATTTTTACTAAATCTTTTGTTTCGCTTGTTGCCTGGTTCTCATTTTTTTTTTTTTTTTAAATATCGCTTTATTATAATTCTCGCGTAGCAGGTCCTTTGCGGATCTGAATGTTTCAAATTGACAGGACTTCCAGGTCGACCCCGCCTACAATTCGTACCAGAAACATCTTGGGTTGTAAATGCGATCACGTGATAGTGGATACGTCACACATCGAGTACCAGTTGGTTCCTTACACACATGGGTCTAGTGTAAGGTGTATTTTTAATGACTGTGTAGTGTTTGAAAATATTGCCGGTCCATGTTTTGTATTCACCCTCTGTAAAGTCCATGTAACATAATAGGTAAATATAAAGCTTGGACCGGCAATATTTTCAAAAACTGCACCGTCATTAAAAACCACCCTGTACAAAGCACCATGTGGTCCTTAAGGTGTGTAAAGTTTGCTTTATTTACTTGAATAGCAGATCTTTTACCGACGTCGCTCTCGTCGCCACCCGATGGAAAGACTCCCGTTCACTTGCACGAAGTGGCTGGGGGTTCATAGCCAAAGCTAATGGTCGATGTTTGGGGCAGGAGAGCCTGGCATATGATACCACAACGTCCAGCTTAAGAATGGAGATGGAGGCAGTCACTGCGGCTCTCCGCTGGATGGAGAATACGACACACACACACACACACACACACACACACACACACACACACATCGTGATTGTAACTGACTCAGAAAACATGCTGACGAGGGTGAGGACGGGCAGACTTCGTGCGGAGTGGCTTGCTTCGCTTCGGAGGTCACGGGTGACAAGCGTCGCCTGGATCTTTTCTCCGGGGCATGCCGGTGTGCTGGGAAATGAACAGGCGGACAGATTGGCTGGCTATGCAGAACTTGGTGGAGTATTGATACATGACAAGGCAGACGTGGGTGTGGCCTTGTGGGAGCACGTGCACACCTCGGAGGAGCAAATGGATTACCATGGTCTGGCAAGAATGAGACAGCGAGGGGTGACGAGGGGATCTGACCGACGCTCAACGCTCTGAGGAAAGGCGAGACGGACTTATAATCGGATTGCTACTGATACTATTAGTGTTGGAACTCTTCGCTGGCTGCTGAGGATGGGGACGGAGCACTTATGGGAATGCCCCGAATGCTGTCATGTCGATTCCTAAATCAATCAATCAATCAATCAATCAATCACTTGCACGTTCCTCTGCATCGTTCATTTATGTGCTCAACGTGTCTGTGGTGTTGCGTGCCCACATTTGTGATACATCCTCATACGGTGCCTTGCCGGCTGGCATGGGCGATCATGCTCCTCCTCAAATTAAGGTCTCCGACGGCATTGACCAATTCGTTTGTTGACTCCTTTCAGTGCCATGACACAAGATTTTCCAGAATCTGTTCACACTGTCTTCCTCTATCTCTTTTTCCACAAATATATCCGGTTGTCATAACATGTTCGACTTTTTGTGTGCTTATAATGTGGCCCAAATATTATGACTGTTTCTTTCTGATGTTTGTGATAAGTTGTTGTTGCGACTCAACTTCCATTAACACGGCCTGATTGCTCATTTTGGCTGTCTAATTAATTTTCACCATTCCTCTATGAAACCACATTTCCAAGGCTTAAAGGGATTTTTCGCCAGGATTCGCAGTCATATGCTAAAATTGGTTCTATGTAACATGCAGGAACTCTTTTTCTAACATTGAAGGAAAATGATTTATTGCACAAAGCGTTCTTCTTTTTATAAAATGCAGGTTTTGCTTCTCCTATTCTGGTCTTTATCTCTGTGATGCATCTTCCATCTAATGTTATCCATGTGACTAGATATTGAATTTCTGCGCTTGCCCCAAAATAGCATCATTTACTTTAATTGCACATTTAGGCACAATTTGTTTCTTTGATATTACTATGACTTCTGCCTTTCTATTATTCAAATTAAGTTCCAGTTTTCACTTTCTGCAACCACTCTATATATCATTTCCTGTAGATCTCAGTATATGTTCACTGTACAAGGAGAGAAAAATCAGCAAGACAATATACAACCTTGTCTGACACCGTTCTTTATACTCTGAAATGTTCCTACCAGGTTCTTGATTATTGTCAGAGTTCTAATGAGGACCTAGACGGACCGTACTGAGCTGACAGGACAGACATAGAGAAAGACAGCCAGCCAACAGGGATTGACTACGATACAGGTGTGAAAGAGTGAGGACAGGTCAGAACTGTTGATAGATACCTAACCCCGAGGTCATGGACAGTTAGAGTTCGATGCAGTACGAACCCGACACAGACTGACTAAAGGAAGTTCAGACGAGAAACACGTGACCAGGGGACACGGGATGGAAAAGATTGTACAGGGGTTACCCTTTGAAAATAAAGTTCGTTCGTTCGTTCGTTCGTTCGTTCGTTCGTTCAGTCATATGCGCCGGTTATGTCCTGTACAGAACGTTACGATCAACCCTAACACCAGATAATTTTCTACGCAATATTTACCTTCAGTAGTTTGCCATTGCCGGTCTCTCTGGCTGAGGGGTTACAACACTTTCTCCGTAATCTCGTTTATCACGCAGAGTCTCGTAGCGGGAGAGAACTGGAAGCGGTTCGACCCCCGCTGGTGACTTGCGGGATAACTGAGCCGGCCGCTCAGAAAGCAATGGCAAACTACTGAGCGTAATCTTGCCAAGAATCAACAGACAGCTGAAAGATGCTGCTGTTGACAGCGATGTCCTGTAAAGGATATGCGAAAAAAAAAATAAAGTTTGCCATTGCCGGTCACCCTGATATACATGTGAGGAACACAGCTGCGCGAGAATTGGTAGCTGATCGTGTCGCTTTGATTACTAACGGGGTATGTGAGCCGATCGCTAAGACAGCAATATCAAACTACTGAGTGTAATCTTGTCAAGAACATCAACAACAGCTGAAAAATGCTGGTGTTGACTGCCACGTCCTGTAAGGGATATGCAACTTAAGAAGACAAAAAGAAAAGTTTGTCATTGCCTTCTGAATGAGAACTCCGTGTTGAAGTTCAACTGACGGGTGTAGGGGATGATCCGGCTATCCTGTCGTTGGCGCAACGGAAGTCTCAGCGCAAAACCATGTAGGGGATGATCCGGCTATCCTGTCGTTGGCGCAACGGAAGTCTCAGCGCAAAACCATGTAGGGGATGATCCGGCTATCCTGTCGTTGGCGCAACGGAAGTGTAAGCGCAAGAGCATGTAAACCCCGCGTACCTCTTTATATTCCATTAAGCAAGCAATTTGATAAAGATATGAGTGCCAGCTTGACTAGAATACATTAAAACATGAATCAGGACTTTGGGGCACAAAACCTTCATCAGCAAACAACGAAAACACACCACAATACTTCCTTTTTGTTGAATCAGTCTTTATTTTATGTTGTTATTTGTTCTTTGTGTTTTTTCTGCTCTTAACTGATGAAGTCTTGTAGCTGCAAATTTCTTTGTTCATATACTTTTGTCAGTGAGTTTGAGGTTGTGATTAAGTATGTGTGTATGCGAGGGAGTGTGCATTTGTGTGTTATTAAGTGCGTGCATAACTGTGAGCTTGTGAAAATGATGTAACTATGTATGTGGGTATATTTGTGGGTATGTGTGTTTTAATGAATGTGCGTGTCTATGTGTGTCTGTGTCTCTCATAACATGCTAGTATGCATTGTTTATGTTTACAACATTCATTTGACAATGTTTTTCCCTATGCGAATGTAACATGCACTGCTGATGAACGAAAGATGTGTCATTGGAACAGCCGATTGTAAGACGGGCCTGCGTGTCCAATTTGTGACTCTTTGAAAATAAAGTTCGGTCTTTCGTTCGTTTGGTCTCACAGCTCTACAGCAGGAAAACACATTTCGTTTTTACGAGGGGAAGTCAATAATAAAGTCAGAAATGGCTGTAGAAAAATAAGTATACATGATAACAACTTACAAACCAGGTTATTATTATACATACTTTGTCCCTTTATTTCTCATCATAATTTCAACCAACATTGATGCACTTATCCCATTGTTTTATCAGTCCCCCCAAACCCGCTGCATAGACCTGCGTGCTCTGTTTTCTAAACCACGTTTTCACTTCACGTTCAACATCGGCGTAATTTGCGAAATGTCTCCCGCGAAGGTTGGTTTTCAATGTCTATGCTGACAAATGGTTGTCCTGTAAAGTGGTGCATAGCTGGGTAGAAAAAGTTACGAGGGAGAGCCAATAAGTAAGTCACACAGTTCGGTGGGATGGCAGGCAAATGAGAACAGGGTACACTTTTCTATGCAGCGGGTTTGGGAGGACTGATAAAACGATGGGATAAGTGCATCATTGTTGGTGGAAATTATGTTGAAAAATAAAGGGACAATGTAGGCATAAAAATAAACTGGTTTCAAGTTTTTATCAAATTTAGTTATTTTTCTACAGCCATTGGTGGCTTACATATTAACTTACCCTCGTATATCCCATTCGCGATTGTCTTTGTTTTGCCTAGTTCTTACACTTGAGTCAATAATGTTGTTTCTATGTTACGTCGATTTTCTGCTGGCTTAAGAAGGATGAGCAGGAATGGGACATATGACATTCACACAGGTAAACAGCTATGCCATGTTCTTTGGGCCAGAATGAAAGGTGACAGAACAGATTAATCCAGGGATAGCAGGGATATCGTAATCCCCAGTCTGTTACTTGTCATATTCTGCGTACATCCGGTCACATGTTTCATAAGATGTTCATGAAGATGTTGGACATTCCTTTCGCTAAACACATATGTGTATGTGTTATTATTAATTATTATTATTATTATTATTATTATTATTATTATTATTATTATTATTATTATTATTATTATATTTATGCCTTTGAATCTTCTTCCTCTTCTTGCTTTTATTCTTGTTGTTATTGTTGTTGTTGTTGTTGGTGTTCTTCTTCTTCTTCTTCTTCTTCTTCTGCTTCTTCTTCTTCTTCTTCTTCTTCTTCTTCTTCTTCTTCTTCTCCTCCTCCTCCTCCTCCTCCTTCTTCTTCTTCTTCTTCTTCTTCTTCTTCTTCTTCTTCTTCTTCTTCTTCTTCTTCTTCTTCTTCTTCTTCTTCTTCTTCTTCTTCTTCTTCTTCTTCTTCTTTCTCTTCTTCTTCTTCTTCTTTCCTTATTCATTTTTCCTCTTCTTACTTATGTCTTCTTCTTCTAACTTCTCCTTCGTCCTTGTCTTCCTTCTCCCCATGTCCCTCTCCATTTCCCTCCTTTTTCCCGTTCTTCTCTTTGGGATCTTTGGTAACTACACGTTTAAGCTAGTTCTCACGGTTTGCTTGGGGCTGCTCTTATTTTCCACCCAGCCTTGGATTTGTGTTGATTGAGTGGGCCAGTATATCTCTCGCAACTTGTTGTACAGGAGACAGCCCGCAGAACACCATCGGCAGTTGCTCTACTGAGTCCATGCATACACAGAGGCTATGCGATGTATAACATTAAGGTAGTCTCTGTACAGATATACTAGAGCTGAATGTGGAATGTTAGTCCGTCACGAATTCTAGACCACAATTTTATTAGGTTAGTTGACAGTCCCCTTCATCAAAGCCTTTTCTTCAGAAGAATCTCAAAAGATCACCAGCGCGGGTCGGCCCTGGAGAAGTAACTGTCAGGGAAAAAGAAGAATCATGATATAGCAGGTGGTGGAACCCGAGCCAATCTCAAGTCTCCCTAGCCAAGTAGTTACGCCCGCCTGCCTCGCGCTCCGAAGGTTGTTGGTTCGAAACCGAGTTACTACGTTCGGTTCACGAGTGCAATTTTCTTGGAGTCGACGCTTGAGCTACGGATTTCGTGCTTGGTGCGTCGCTTGCAGCAGATCACCCTGTGGAAAGAAAACGAGCCATACGGAATAAACCCCGGTGCAATGAAGTCGATCCTCTTGGTTTTTTTTTAATCCATGATTTAACCCGGACGAATGCGTTGGTAATGAAGCATACTCACCACTATGCTGTCGGACTCTATAGCATGCAAATCAGAAAGAAATCTGCTGCCTGCATTGTTTGCTCCGAACCATATAACGCAGTATACAAGTTGGAGTTTAACATTGGATTCACGTTCAGCAAGCAATGGCAGTCTACTAAACGTAAAGTTGCCTTATATAACCAACCTGGGGTAGATCGCAACCTTCTGCAAAGGACATACACCATTTTGTTTACATTGTTGAACTATTTGATAGCATTGCTTTAGTCGAATTGTCTATCCCTTGGTCTCAATTTTGTATGTATTTTTTATGATTAATTTCCCTGGAGGCATTCTGTCCTAAATAAGCATGGATGTTTGAGTGTTTTTGTGTGTAAATGTTCACAGTCATCACGTTTTGATGATGTCATTATGTTTATTGGACGAGACAGGAACACTGAGCTGATCCACGACACTGGTGATCGAGTGAAATGGCGAGTCATGACCGCCCACGCTTTCCGGCATGGCACATGATTGATTGATTGATACCAGAAACATCTGGGTAACTTTTGGTCGCATCTCTCAGGTACACATAGAGGGTTTATTAATTAATAGACTTATCAAATTCGACCCAATTTCTAGATTTCTAATAAATCTGACACAACTGGACAGAATAATTATAATTCTGTTGACTTTTTTCGCATGCATTGTTTGTTACAAGTTTGTTATGGTATTCCTAGTTGACATTTTAGTTTGTTTCCTTTTTGGCGTAAGAATGTTTCACAACTTGCTGTGTTCACAAAATCCTTCAACTTAGTGCGACAAAGAAACCAGCAAATATTTCTTTTCGAGAATTAATCGGAAAAAGTAAAGTGATCGTTTGTGGATTTTGTATCAGTTGTGGTCCTTTGGAGGAGAGTAGATACGAATTATTGTGGTTGTGGTTCTTTGAATGACAGCAGACAGTTGCTATTGTGGTGGTGGTTCTTGATGGTCAGTAGACATTAGAACAGTGGTTCTCAACCATTTTTGATCCTGGCACCCCTTCACCATAATGTTCAGAACGTCAATCCCCCTTTTATATTTCCCGCTATAAATCCCCCCCCCCCCCTCTCGCCCTACACAGTATGCGTAAAAATAGAAGCTACATTCAATAGCACATACTAGGACAAGTCTAGACGCCTATATAACACGTGATTTGCGGATCTACTTACTTTATAAAACGATACTTTATAAAACGAATTTCCGAAGGGCGAGATGTACAGATCTGTAAAGCATGGAGGGAAAAACACTATCAAGTAATCGGTTCTTGTATTAACGCGATCTTGAAATAATCTTAAATCTCCCCCCCCCCCCCCCCCTGGAAACCCAAAATCCCCACCGTTTGAGAACCACTGCATCAGACAGTAGACATGATGTGCCCATGCTAGTGTGGTTGATAGGGTGCTATGTCGATAATGCCTTGAACTCGGTCGGGCGAGGTTTCGACGCCTGCATTCGTCGTCCGCTAACAGAGTAATATGCTGGTCAGCTCTTCCCTTCGTGCAGTAAGGGCTAACAATGTGACGACTTAACAACAGCACTGATCAAAAGCAGGTTCTTGTCCTGGGGTATATTACACATGACGTTCTGTCGTTGTAGCAGTTTAAGGCCATATTTCTATAAACCAGTTGGCGCTACAAGGCGGTGTGGTCACTATAACACTGGTCATCGTTTTACAGACCAATGGACACTATCACACCAGCTATGTTTCTATAGGCAAATGGACGTCATCAGACGGCGTGGTCACTATCACTCGGTCCATATTTCTATAGACCAATGGGCGCTATTAGGTGGTGTGTTCACTATCACACCGGCCATATTTCTATAGACCAATGGGCGCTATCAGGCGGTGTGTTCACTATCACACCGGCCATATTTCTATAGACCAATAGGCGCTATCAGGCGCTGTGGTCACTATCACCGGCCATATTTCTATAGACCAATGGGCGCTATTAGGTGGTGTGTTCACTATCACACCGGCCATATTTCTATAGACCAATGGGCGCTATTAGGTGGTGTGTTCACTATCACACCGGCCATATTTGTATAGACCAATGGGCGCTATTAGGTGGTGTGTTCACTATCACACCGGCCATATTTCTATAGACTAATGGGCGCTATTAGGTGGTGTGTTCACTATCACACCGGCCATATTTCTATAGACCAATGGGCGCTATCAGGCGCTGTGGTCACTATCACACCGGCCATATTTCTATAGACCAATGGGCGCTATTAGGTGGTGTGTTCACTATCACACCGGCCATATTTCTATAGACCAATGGGCGCTATTAGGTGGTGTGTTCACTATCACACCGGCCATATTTCTATAGACCAATGGGCGCTATCAGGCGCTGTGGTCACTATCACCGGCCATATTTCTATAGACCAATGGGCGCTATCAGGCGGTGTGGTCACTATCACACCGGCCATATTTCGCTTTCTTGGTCCTCATATTGTGGATCGGACCGACTGGGAGCCCAGGTCATATTTTTTTTAAAAATCCGTTTTCATTGTGATTGGAACACAGGACCTTCAGACTGGCAGACCAGCGTGCTAGTCACTGAGCTGAATCCACTTCTGTGATTATGGCGCTAGTGTATGTGTTTATATGAGTCGAAACCTGATGATGTTTGAGGTTAATCTCACGTCTCCCTCCTCTACTTCTAAAGAGCACAGTTTAGGGTGGGTTGCCCAGGTCAGTGAAAATAATGCCGGCTTTACAGGGAATTCGAACAGGTGACCTCTGGGTCGACAGGTCATCGTGCTAGACAGGTCGCATTGACGGCTACCTGTATGAAATAAATTGGTGGAACTGCCGTAAATCTGTGGACATGTAAACACTGTACAATAAAACACCGTAATGCAGCTTTACAAAACATTATTACGGATGGTCGTTTCATTGTTCTCATTTGATTTTCATCTTTCCATCTTTTATGGTTTAATGTAGTCACTGTAGTGCCTTCCCTTGTGTATATGTTAAGATGTTGTGTTTCCGTGTATTTGTTGCTGATGGAGGCATTGCCTCAACGTTCTTTGGTTTTCGTAATTGTGTTCTGTTAAGGTGCGTTACTTTGTGCTATACACAATATCTATTCTGTTTACGACTTCCTATATGATGTTTATTTTAGAATAATTTTAAGAACCGTTACATTCTTTGAATTGTGCATCATTTAGTTTGAATGGTGTATTAATTTTTCCATAATTAAATTCCATTGTGACAACGTGTCTATGTAAGTTTGTCTGGGTGTGTCTGTGTATATTCAGAATTATTAAGGTTTTTTTTTGATGACGTCATTAAGTTCATTTATTCCCCGCAACTGTATATATAGGTCACTTTTAAGTGTATTACTCGGGTACAAACAAGTTCATTAAATCAACATCGAGCGCCTTCTAACATTTTGATCAATCTAACCCTAAAGTACACACACATCTTACTAGTTGTCGCTCTTTTCATTTCAACTATTTTTGACTTTGTTGTTACAATATTTTTTTTTTTTTATATACGAGGCGGGAAATTTTGTTGAGTGCAATTTTGGTGCATGAACTTTCCTACAGCTGGCTATGGGAGCAAAAGTATTTCAACGTTGTAGGATTATATGATTCAATGCTGAAGGATAATATTTCGCCACATGTGACCTCCTATTTCCACAGAAGGATTATATATCGCCATACTAGTGTCATCGTGTTATTGATTTAGTTTCGTGGTATCTTCTTCAATTTCAATGCTCGGTGAATGGACATTTACATGATAATATTTGATCATTTGATTGGGTGCCATGTTTGGTCCGATCCTACATTTTGTTTACTAATTAGTTAAAATGACAGAAAACCTCTATTCGGAGCATTAACCGGGCAAAAGATATTGTGTTTGTTTATGGGTGTAGTTTTGTTTTTTCTTTTTCTGAAGGACGGTACATATGATATTATGTAATTGTAGCAGCTGTGACTCTTTTAAGGACAGTGCGGGTGATGCGTTGTTGTTGTAGCAGATGTGGTACTTTGAAGATGACAACATGATGTGTTGTGGTTAATGTATCAGCGATGGTAATTTGAAGGACAGTGCACATTATGTATTGTGAATGTTGGTGTATTACCTGTGGTGCCGAGAAGGAGAGTAAACATGATGTAGTTTAGTTGTTTCAGTGGTGGTCTTTGTAGCTTGCGTGCATGCTTCTTTCTTCCATCGCCATCGCAATTTGTCACGAAGATAACCGTGGATGATCACTGTTCGCCATCTGATAAGATCTTGTCAGAATTCGCCAATTTGGTCAACAAATTCATAAATGCTTCCATTAACTTTTCACACATCAATTATGCCAGTTGTATGTCGTTTTCAAGATTAGCTCTCTTTATAACATTCCCCTAAAATCTTGTAAGCAATATAAAATACACAAAGTAATGCAGCTTTACAGAGCTGAATTACGACCACTAGCCTTCATCAGTAAATACATGCACGAAACACACCATATTGTACAGGAAAAGATCCTCAGTTGACTACATTAAGGCATAAGGTTGGGATGAGAAGAATAAAATGACGACAAAAATGTGAGAGCAATGAAGAGAAAATTAAAATATGAAAAAAAAATTGTGCCTGGTGGCTGATTTCTGAGCGCGGCTCACGCAAATGGAGCGCTGCTGTTTTTCCTACTGATATATTTCCACATTGGTCGAGGTCTATATTATCAAAGTTTCTCTTTGCAATCGCGAACGTAACTTATTGGTGTGACTATCTTCTTACTGAGGATAGCAACTGGGTTTTTTTTTTTTAATTGCTACTGATCTCAGAGTCCGGGGCTGTGCGCTTGAGGGTGTAGACGATGTCCATGGCAGTGACGGTCTTCCTCTTGATGTACTCGGATTAGGGGGCAGCGTCGCGGGTGTACTCGGAATTACTATAATCAATATGCTATTTGAATCGGCTTCTTCTAGCGATGATTCATTTGTTTCTTCTGTCCGTGCATTTATGTCCGTTCTGTTAAGAAAATGCACACTTATACCGCCATCACATATTTCTCAGCTTGTCTGCTTATTTTCCAGACCTTACAGACATTATCATCATTATAAAATGCCTTGTCAGCTGTCGTAGGCGGTCATGTCTCTCCGCAGATCTTCGTCTTTGGTGTTCTGGATCAACTCTGCTGATGAGATTCCTCCGTACCACCGTCTCAGTCCATCCTGCATCATTTCTCTTGGTATGTCTCTGTCTCTCTTCCTCTTGATCTTTCTCGTTGTCACATGCATACAACACTATGAACTCTCCGGAGAACTGTATTCCCCTTTTTCTCACTGCATTTGTCAGGTTGTTACTGGGGAGTACATTTTCCATTTAGTAAAAAATCACTTTTGCCAAAATGATTCTTCTTATAATCTTTAATAGATGAATACATAAATACAGCTAAATACACCATCATCAAGTGGCAGGTCGATTGCTGAACGTCGTTCTCATCGCAGAATGCCAGAAAGACTCTCAATCTTGTGTCAGTACCCGTAATTTAAACCAGTGGACGGGGAGGATTGTCAAGTGTCTGTATATGTATTGGACATATGGTGTTTTATACCCATATTTTCACTCGGCACTCTAGAGATCATTTGGTGGATATCACGAAGGATATCATTTATTTTCTAAGACATTTCCTCGTCACCATTACATTATCCAGTTTCCTGACTCGTGTGTTATCCAAGACATTTCCTCGTCACCATTACATCACCCAGTTTCCTGACTCGTGTATTATCCAAGACATTTCCTCGTCACCATTACATTACCCAGTTTCCTGACTTGTGTATTGTCCAAGACATTTCCACTTCACCATTATATTATCCAGTTTCCCGACTCGTGTATTGTCCAAGACATTTCCACTTCACCATTACATTACCCAGTTTCCTGACCGTTTATTTACATTTCTACTGTGTCTTTAACTGGCTTTGTGGCGAACGGATTACGGACGCAATTCGTAATCCCGCATACCGCGTTCGAAACACAGCTGCGTGCGGTTTGGCAGTAGACCGCCTTGTTTTGGTTTTGTACACAATGATATGAGTGCCTGTCGTTCAGAAAGCAATGGCAAACTACTGAACGTAAACTTGTCAAGAAATCGCGAACAGCCAAAAAAATGCTGAGGTTCACTGCGACGTCCTGTAAAGGATACGCAACTAACTTAACTGTGACTGTAATGTCCTGTGTCCGCCGTCGTTTTATTCTCCCCGTGCTTCTTCTTCCCGGAAACTTATTTTTCATGCCTGCTTTTTATACACGACACAATACAATATATGTCTCTGCATCAACTATTTCTCACAGGCTACCTGAAAAGTCCCTAGAATCATGTCGATTAAGAAGATGAACAATACTGAACTTCTAACAGATCTGAACATGGAAGAAGTCAGGCGCATAAACAGTGTCATCTGTTGGAGACTGAAACAGTTTGGCCATAGTAAATGTCACAGCGGCTGGGAGAGAACAGGGATGGAGAGCATTGTTCCTGGTAGAAGAAGCTTGGGCGACCAGTACGACTTTGGTCACAGGACATTGCAGACGCCTTTGGCTTGAGGGTGGATGAGGCAGGAGAACTGGTTAGAGAATGAGAGGCATTTTAACACGGCCTGATGAGAGCGTCATTCTGCTATATGATGATGATGATCAACTGATCAACTACTTCAATGGTGGACGAAGTGAATGATTCCTTTCCTCTATACCAGTGGTTCTCAACCGGTGGGGAATTCCCCCCCCCCCTCCAGGGGGAATTTTAGGGTTTCCAGGCGGGGGGAGGGGGGGGGGAATTAAGATTATTTCAAGATCGCGTTCATACAAGAACCGATTACTTGATATTGTTTTTCCCTTCATACTGTACGGCTCTATACGTCTCACCCCTTCTAAAATTCATCTTATAAAGTAAGTAGACCCACAAATCATGTTTTATGTGGACGTCTAGACTTGTTTTAGTATGTGCTATTAACTTTAGCTTCCATTATTACGTATACTGTGTAGGGGCGGAGGCGGGATTTTTAGGTAGGAAATACGAAAGGGGGAATGACGTTCTGAAAATATGGTGAGGGGGCCACGGGCCAAATTTTTAGGTAGGAAATACGAAAAGGAGGGGCCGGGGGGGGGGGGGGTGGATGACGTTCTGAAAATATGGTGAAGGGTGGCACGGGCCAAAAAAGGTTGAGAAGCACTGCTCTATACTGTCATCTTGTAAGTATCGCTTTGGCAAACTAACGATGGAAACCGTATCAGTTGACACACATACTAGGCTACATCTTATCATTATGTAGCACTTCCTTTACAGAACATCGCTCAAAAACATCCCCTCCCCCATCCCCAAAGACTCTAGATCTCTTGCCACTTTCCCTACCTCATACTCTCATGCCCAAGGAGTCTTTAACGTCCGCTGTCCACCTTCGTTCTGATCGACCTCTGCCTCTTCTACTAAGAGCCATTCTTTCCATTGCTGTGGTTCCTACAACACTGAGCCGTTGAATGGGAGAAGTCATTAAGACTTCTACCTCGCCTTCTGGAGGTCGTGGGTTCGTTCTCCTGGAGAAGAGGAAGAGGGATGGGCGAGGGAGGGGAATTATCCATAGAGCTACAGAGGTCGTGCATCGCAATGCAGGTTGCTGGCCGTTCTGCGCAGGGGGATTGGGTCAGATGTTGTAAACCCCGGTGCAATGAAGACCTCCTTCTCGACTCTAGTACTCTAGATTTTACTCCTGACTGTGCCGTGTGACCTAGCCATCCATATATTTACCTCTCTGGCTTCCAGCCTGCAGTTCTTACATCAACTTTGGTAATAGAACACCGCACTATATCGCGCCGTAAAATGTTCGGACAACGGAAACACTGCTATTTGCTGTAAAGCACTTTAAGTGATCGGAAATCTGAAGACCGTATGTGTCAAGTGTCCTCCATCCGGTGCTACAATCGGCTGTAGCCGGGTGGCTTCTGGTGTAACGTGATACGTTATTGTCCTGCTAGGAGTGCAAGTGTTATATCTCTTAGTACTCACAGCGCCACTTGATGTGGCTCGATAATCTTCCCAAACATTGACAAACACCACTTACAGTACTTGCAGTCGCCTTGAACCCAAGCGTAGTCCATATACGTGCTACTAGTGGGCTGGTCTAATTTTTGCGTGTGGATTATCTTTCCCTATTTCCAGTGCCCCTCGCCATCAGGGGAACCCACTCCGACTTCTGAGGTACTTGTAAATTACGTCCCCAGGCCAAGGACGAGAACTCAACATTTTAGTCCAATTGACCTGTGTAGGTGTTGAACCGGCTACATTGGCATTAGACCGGAAGTTTAAGAGCAAGCGTTCTTATCCATACGGCCACGCTGACCCCGGTTCCAACAGTTGAGAATCTACATCATCATCATGTGCCTTGCCACCAGGCGCAGACGTTTATACATCTCCACAGATGGCAAGCCATAATGTACTGGGTAAAATCTGTTGATGCTACTCCTCAATGTGGCAGTCCATCCAGCATAGCTGCCCTCTGTCTACCCCTGTTGCTTCTACCGCGAATACGTCCAATCGTCACGATGTGCTCCAATGCCCATCCGCTTATGACCAAAGAACACCTTTTTGTAACGCACTCCGAAAAATGTCCCGAACATGAGCCTGCAGCGGGTCTATGATATGATAGGACCACATCATTCTGCGGGCCCACATGCTGAAAACTGCTCACAATGGCGCTAAAACGTGTGCACTATGCAAGCCATCACTCTAATGTCCTACAGTGTAATCTCAACAACATTACATTCTTGGCCAATAATTTAATAACTGCAACATTACATTCATGTACAATAATTTAATTACTACAACATTGCATGCATGTCCAATAGTTTAATCACTGAAATATTTCTGTAATGACCTGTGGTTTAATCATTACAACATTACGTTCATGTCTAATAATTTAATCACCACAACATTGCATTCATATCCAATAATGTAATTGCTATAAAGATGTGTGTAAGCGGGACATGATTGATACAGGCATTGATAATGCACATTGGGAGCAAGTCGCCGCTGAACGTGTTGCATGGAGGGCAAACATCAGAAATGGAATAAAGACAAAGTTGAAAATTATTGCAGATAAGTCACACACCGAGCGTTTGAGACGCAAGATGGTGCATGATGGTGGAAATGACCACGTGTTCGCATGCACCCACTGTGAACGGACATTTACAGCGCAAATTGGCCTTATCAGTCACATGCGCTACCGCCATAGGTAAAAGTTGTTATGCCTTTTTAAAGCACAAACTCTCGTCTGTCAAGACGGCAAGGTGCCAATTCAATTCAATTGCTATAGCATTACATGCATGTTCAATGTTTAAATCACCACAACAATACATTCATATCCATGAATTTAATCACCACAATATTACATTCATGTCCAATAGTTTAATCACTTCAGCTTTACGCTAATTACTAAACATTAATCTAATGTCATATACTTCAATCACACATCAATACAAAAATCACTGGCCAAGAACAGCCTGTACACGATGTAAAACAGACTCACCAACATGAGGCTTCCATCTGTAGTGAGCGATAGAATGTTGAAGTGTTAAACAGAACATACACCTTTGAGTTGAGTTTAGTTGCGCTGAGAACCGACATCACTGCACTCAGGACATTCCCATACGCGCTCCGTCCCCTCGTTCAACAGCCAGCGAAGAGTCACACTACTAATCGTTCCCACCGCTATCTGATTGAACGTTCTCCTTGTCTTCCCTCTCAGTTTTGAGATTCTTCCAGAAACCCTGCCAATCCCCCGCAATCTCACCCTTTCCACTACGGGTTCTCAAACTGTTTCCCTACCTTCTCCACCTAGTTCCACAGAATCACGACCACCTCCCCTGGTCCATAGGTAATCTACACCCAAGGGGTGCATTCCCTGCCAGCCTGCCAGCCATTCTCCCCCACTACCGCATGGCCAGAGCCAAAAAATCCATACAATCCTCACGATCTCTGACATGGGTGAAACACAAATCAAATCAACTTAATCAAATCAACTTTATTAGGGTCACAAATTGGGCGCGCAGGCCCGTCTTACATTCGGCCCTTCCAATCACTCGTCTTTCGTTCATCAAGAGCATTATACATTTACATAGGAAGAAAAATAAACATTGTGAAATGAATGTTGTAAACATAAACAAGGCTAATTACCATGTTATGAGGCCCATCTCCCACTTATCCATACATCACCCCACCCACACACACACCCCCACCTACCCACACACACGCACACCAAGGGACACATACATACCCCACCAACCGACCCATCCCCCTCCCGCACATCCCCACCCACACACACTGTCCCTCACCTGATCCCACAACCAAAACACACTCGCCACCCACAAACATTCCCCCACCAACCCACACATCCCACGCCCACCCACATACACATCCTAACCCACACATCCTCTCCCCACCCACACCTCAAACCACCCATCCCCCAGCCACATCTTCATCGACCACATATTCCCCACCCACGGACACAGACAATGTGAGAAGCATGTAATGGCAGTGGAAATGTGTTTTCTGGGGAAAATGCAGATAGACCACACAAAAATAAAATAGAAATGGAAAAGTCTTACAATAAACACATGAAAACTATATATTGATTAGATAAATTAGACGGGAACAGCCGAGATGTTTTATGTCACGTTATGAAGAGAAATAAACTTCATTACGTAGTAACAACGGACAAAATGGTGTGAAAAGAGAATGGGGGAGGGGGGTGTAGAGAGATAAATGACAGGTTGGCTTGGCTACATGTCAAAACCGGCTGATCCGAGACTCCAGTGACATTGTGAGGTCAATGAACGATGTGATCGGGGCCCTGGGGGATTCTGTGTATAGAGCAAAAGAGTAGATAGATCATCACGGCATGGAGAGAATGGTGCTACAGGGAGTGACTAGAGGGTCTGGCCCACAATCGGTACCTCTAGGAAAGGTCTGAGGGACACATAATCAAACTGCTACTGGTACCATTACTATTGTGAGTCTTCGCTGACTGTTGAAGATGAGGACG
This sequence comes from Cepaea nemoralis, assembly GCA_014155875.1. Lineage (NCBI taxonomy): Eukaryota > Metazoa > Mollusca > Gastropoda > Stylommatophora > Helicidae > Cepaea > Cepaea nemoralis. The sequence continues at coordinate 133,572 of JACEFZ010006068.1, read as the reverse complement.
GAGCATGTATAAGAATGACCCATGTTCTGTAATATTGGTCCTGGACACACCTCAACTCATTTATGACCAAGTACTACAGGAGACAAATGAAAATCGTAAATTGATTAGAGAAATTAGACGTAGACAGTCAAAATTTTTGGACATGTTATGAGAAGAAATGGATTAGAGAACTTAGTGACAACTGGCAAGATCGAAGGGAACTGACCAAGTGGAAGACCGAGAGGAAAATACCTGGATGGCTTGGCCACATGGCATGGACGAGACAGGAACACTGAGCTGATCCACGACTCTGGTGATCGAGTGAAATGGCGAGTCATGACCGCCCACGCTTTCCGGCATGGCATATGATTGATTGATTGAGCAGACAAACCAATAATACCAAACCATTACCAATGGAGAAAAGAATTTACGGATAAAAAGCGTGTAAAGCATGGTTGTTGCGCACAGTGAACAAATAAGGTTGGAACTGAATAGTAAGAAAACACAGATTATGATCGTCACTGGGAAGAAGAAATACCACAATGTGATATGAGTGAATGGGTATATTCTTAAGGAAGTGAATCAGTGCAGTTATCTTGGAACAGTCATAACATCTGATGGGAGATGCCTTGAAGAGATTAGAACAAGAAATCCCATTGCGAAGGTAGCCTTTTGCACGATGAAAAGCATACTGACCAATAAAAAGATATCAATTGAATCGAGAAATAAGAGTGTTGAAGTGCTACATAGAACCTGTACTTTTGTAAGAATGTGAAGCGCGGACAATGAGCAGTCAGGCTGAAAAACACCTGATGGCTGTAGAAATGTAGTTTCTGAGGAAAATGCAAAGAATACTATAGAACGACAGGAAAACCAACGAACAAGTCCTTCAAGAAACAAATGAAGATCGTAAACTGATTAGAGACATTAGACGTAGATAGTCAAAATTGTTATGAGAAGAAATGAATTGGAGAACTTGATGACTAGTGGCAAGATCGACGAGAAGAGACCAAGGGGAAGACCGAGAAGTAAATACCTGGATGGCTGGCCACTTGGCATGGTCTAGACAGGTACACGGAGCTGATCCACGAATCTGGTGATGTAGTGAGATGGCAAAACATGACCGCACACGTTTTCGGCGGATCTTTCATATAAGAGACAGATATAACCCCCACACATGCAACCTACACATGGAGAAAGCAATTCGCAGATAAAACATTTCAAACATCTTCTAAAAGATGTTCCGTATAAGACACACATGTAAGCCCCAGACAGTAACTCAACCTTCACGTGTAGAAAACAGTTCAATTTATTGAACGCGGGTCAAATAGCTTTAAACAGAAGTTCCGTATTATACCGAGTTAAGCTCTAGACAGATACAAAGTAACCTACAAATATAGCCATTTATTGATTTTGTTTTGGGCCCGTGTCGGTGTGTAAATCCCCGTCTCCAGGGACGTGACTGCTTCGATGAACTAAATCTCAGTTCTGTATCTACCCACATTGTCATGTTTCAACTGGCTTCTGTATAGCTTCGTCTGTGTTTCTAACGAACTGTTTCCATGAACGCCAAAATCTGAGGAGGCAGAATTATGGATCAATGTACGTTAATGAACAAATTAGGAAGAACTTGGAAGCAACGGAGATGCGATTTCTGAGAAGAATTTTGCTAATACCTTGGGCTACCAAGGTCACTAATTAATAATGCGTGTCTGGAAGATGCTAATGAATCTAGAGCATTATATGCAACTATAAGAAAGAGATAAACTCGTGAGAAAATAGCACTCGTAAACCGAACGACGTAGCCCGGAATCGAACCCACAGCCTTCGGGGACTATGACAAGTGGCGTGACCACATAGCCACATGCACTCCAGGCACTCCAGTAACTCACTCCAGGCCCTCCAGTAACTCACTCCAGGCCCTCCAGTACCTCACTCCAGGCCCTCAAGTAACTCACTCCAGGCCCTCCAGTAACTCACTCTAGGCCCTCCTGTAACTCACTCCAGGCCCTCCAGTAACTCACTCCAGGCCCTCCAGTAATTCACTCCAGGCCCTCCAGTAACTCACTCCAGGCCCTCCAGTAACTCATTCCAGGCCCTCCAGTAACTCACTCCAGGCCCTACAACAACTCACTCCAGGCCCTCAAGTACCTCACTCCAGGCCCTCCAGTAACTCACTCCAGGCCCTCCAGTAACTCACTCCAGGCCCTCAAGTAACTGACTCCAGGCAATCAAGTAACTCACTCCAGGCCCTCCAGTAACTCACTCCAGGCCCTCCAGTAACTCATTCCAGGCCCTCCAGTAACTCATTCCAGGTCCTCAAGTAACTCACTCCAGGCCCTCCAGTAACTCATTCCAGGCCCTCAAGTAACTCACTCCAGGCCCTACAACAACACACTCCAGGTCATTAAGTAACTCACTCCAGGCCCTCCAGTAACTCACTCCAGACCCTCAAGTAACTCATTCCAGGCCCTACAACAACTCACTCCAGGACCTCCAGTAACTCATTCCAGGGCCTCAAGTAACTCACTCCAGGCTCTACAAAAACTCACTCCAGGCCTTCCAGTAACTCACTCCAGGCCCTCCAGTAACTCACTCCAGACCCTCCAGTAACTCACTCCAGGCCCTCCAGTAACTGATTCCAGGCCCTCAAGTACCTTACTCCAGGCCCTCCAACAACTCACTCCAGGCCATTAAGTAACTCACTACAGGCTGTAGAAAAATAACTAAAGATTATAACAACTTTAAACCAATTTATTTTTATAAACACACTGTCCCTTTATTTCTCAACATAATTTCCACCGACACTGATGCACTTATCCAATCGTTTTATCAGTCCTCCAGAACCGGATGCATATAACTGCGTGCTCTGTTTTCTAAACCACGTTTTCACTTCACATTCAACTTCAGCGTCATTCGTGAAATGTCTTCCGCCAAGGTGGGTTTCTTGTTTATGCTGAGAAATGTGTGTCCCATAAAGCTGTGCATAGCTGGGTAGAAAATGTTACAATAGTGAGTCAATAAATAAGTCACACAGTTCTGTGGGATGGTAGGTAAATCAAAACACAGCACGCAGTTCTGTGCAGCCGGTTTGGGAGGACTGATAAAACGATGTGATAAGTACACCAATGTTGGTGGAAATTATGTTGAGAAATAAAGGGACAATGTATGTATAAAAATAAACTGGTTTCAAGTTGTTATCATATTTAGTTATTTTTCTACAGCCATTTGTGACTTATGTATTGACTTCCCCTCGTAATAATACAAGATAAAATAATGTTTATATATATACACAAGACTACATACTGTAAATACGTATACATTAATACATATTGCTCATTAATTAATTAATTCATTCATTCATGCATTCATTCATTCAGTAGCATGTACGTTGCAGAACCTCGCTCCCATAACAAACCTCCGGAAAACTTCTCATTCACTAGCAAGGTGTCCCGCGTCCGATACACCCATCTGGAGATCATCCACCACATCCTGCACTCATCTTCTCTTTGGCCTTCCTCTTCCTCTCTTCCCAGGCATATAACCCTCCATTACTGATCTCTCGAAACTTTCAAGACGTTTCAAGTGACCAAAATATATCAATTTTCTTTGTTTTATCGTCTTTAATAGCCAATGATATGGAACAAAAGAAAAAACAGCGGCTGCAGCAGGATATAACAATATGAATTGAAAACAATTAGGTATATTTAGCTCCTGCAAAAAGAAGAGAAATAATAGAGACATAATATCCTATCCTTGATAAAGGTTTGTATAACCGAAACGTCGACCGCGCTTTGTTGTCCTGTAATACTTATTGTTTTATTTTAATACTTCAGTATTACATATTTATTGATTGTTTTTGTTTATGATTTTTTGGATAATTATCGCCTATGATAGAGTTTTTTGTAAGGTAGGTACATTGTGTCTGTGTCTATTATGTCTCTTCTTTTCGCAGGAACTAAACATACCTAATTGTTTTCAATTCATATTTTTAATAGCCAACCCACTTCAATGTTCAGCTCTCGAAGTATGGATGCATTTGTTCTTTTCTTTACCCAAGATATTTTTAGAACGCGTCTATAACATTTATATTCCTAAGCATTAATGCGCTGGTCAGCTTGTTTAGTAAGTATCCAGGTCTCACAAGCGTATGTTGCAATGGGAAAGACTTACCCTCGTACTGTTCCGTATCCTTGTGGGGCAGCTTGAGAGGGTAATGTCTGCCTTACATTCTCCTGAGCGATAGACAAAACCCACATAACCTAACGGACCCAACCCACCACGTCATTCTATACTTGGGTGACTACATAACGGAGTACCACCCACTCTCGACCCACTCACACTTGGGACACTTATCTGTGAGCGGTAACATTACACCTGATTAGTCCGACCAGAACAACCTTGAACACGGTAATAACAACCTGGCTATATTAGTACTCACGTATCCTCAAACACCGATTACTTCCTCTATTTGGCTTGTTATTTTACACACACACACACACGCACGCACGCACGCACGCACGCACGCACGCACGCACGCACTCACCCACTCACTCACTCACTCACTCAGTCACCCACTCACTCACTCACTCCCTCAGTCACCCACTCACTCACTCCCTTACATATATGTGAGATAGTGTGTACGCAACTAGGTGTCAGATGTTGGCCTTGTGAATCCACCTCCATTGGATTATGTTGATTGATAATTTGCATTATGATATTTAAGCTGTTATGTCTGAGATCGATGGCGTCCACGCCCACACCTTTGTCACTCGGCTTGTACCGACAGCTGTTGACAATCTGTGTAGTTATGTTAATTGTACAGGCAGGGAGATTTATGTGACGATTGAGAGTCTATGTAGTTCTATCGTTTGTAGAGACTGGGAGATCTATAAGAATATATGACTATTGACAACCTGTGTAGTTTGTTAACTGTGGGAGATCTATATGACTATTGACTGCCTATGTAGTTTATGAACTATACAGACTGTGGGAGATCTAAATGACTGTTGACAGCCTGTGTAGTTTATGAACTGTGGGAGATCTATATGACTATTGACTGCCTATGTAGTTTATGAACCATACTGACTGTGGGAGATCTATATGACTATTGACTGCCTATGTAGTTTATGAACCATACTGACTGTGGGAGATCTATATGACTATTGACTGCCTATGTAGTTTATGAACCATACTGACTGTGGGAGATCTATATGACTATTGACAGCCTATGTAGTTTATGAACGGTACAGACTGTGGGAGATCTATATGACAATTGACAGTCTATGTAGTTTATGAACTGTGAGCGATTTATATGACTATTAACAGCCTGTGTAGTTAATGAAAGATGGGAGATGCATATGACGATTGACAGCCTGTGTATTTTATGAACGGTACAGACTGTGGGAGATTTATATGGCTATTGACATCCTATGTAGTTTATGAACGGTACAGACTCTGGGAGATCTATATGACTATTGACAGCCTGTGTAGTTTAGAACTGTACAGACTGTGGGAGATCTATATGACTATTGACAGCCTGTGTAGTTCAGAACTGTACAGACTGTGGGAGATCTATATGACTATTAACAGCCTGTGTAGTTTATGAAAGACTAGCTGACCCGGCCCGGCTTCGCCCAGGCCCTGGCGGGGATCTATCTATCTATCTATCTATCTATCTATCTATCTATCTATCTATCTATCTATCTGTCTATCTATCTATCTATCTATCTATCTATCTATCTATCTATCTATCCTATCTATCTATCTATCCTATCTATCTATCTATCTATCTATCCTATCTAATCCTATCTACATCCATCTATCCTATCTATCTATCCTATCTATCTATCTATCTATCCTATCCTATCCTATCTATCTATCTATCTATCTATCTATCTATCTATCTATCTATCTATCTATCTATCTATCTATCTATCTATGTTCGGCCCGTTCCCGTTAAAAATATAGATAGAATAGAAGAATAGATAGATTGATAGCAGAAAATATGATTGGAAGAGATCTATCTAAAGTAAACTTACCAAGATATCACGAACAGCCAATAAATGGTGGGCGGTGGGTTGACTGCAGAGT